>VXBX01006120.1:810512-863777 GCA_013400415.1 Scytalopus superciliaris | reverse complement strand
GGGGTGGGGTGCAGGCAGAGAAGGGATGGGCTGCAGCCCAGGCATGTATCAGGCACAGGGGGCTGCTCCATGGAGGGTTGGAGGGCTTGGTGCTGTTGAGGATCATAGAAATATATCCCCCAGGGGCACATCTGCTGCTGGAAGGCAGCAGGCAGCTGGCTGGCCTTAAAAACACATTTACAGACCTGAAGTGTTTATGGATTTCTCTCTGGAAACAAAGCAAGCTCTAAAGCACCAGAATGGACTGTGGTCAGGGCCTGCCAGCAGCTGGATGGGGAATGGCAGGGCTGACCACAGGGCTGGGAGCACCTCCTGTGGCAGGGGCAGCTGGCAGTGCTGCCCAGGAGCCTGGTCTGCTGCTGGAGTCACCAAGTGCCAGTGCAGGGTCATTCCCAGCCTTTCTGTGCTGGATTTGAAGCCTCAGGCTACATGGCCTTTTGTGCTGCACTTGGAAGAGGGTTTGTGTGCTGATGGGCTTGGCTGCCTTGTGGTTTTTCTAGGCATGCATTCATGTTGTATTTTAATTCTGTTGTGAGCCGTAGCACAGAGCAGAGGTACTGGGATGACAGGAGCCCTGGGAGTCCTTCAGTCCCCCCCTGCTGCCTGTGGTGGTCTCTATCCATAATCCCAAGGATTCCTGCCTCCTGCCTCATACACAACTGAGTTCTTAGGTCCTTGTCCTTCTGTCAGGCTGTGCAGCACCAGCCTCTCCTCTGCTACCAGCACTTGCAGTCCCTCCAGGCTCTGCATTCTCCTGGTTTGGAATTTGCATGAGGAATGGCATTCCAGGGACCCCTATTTTCACTGAGGAGCTGAGGTTTGAATCAGGAGAGGCAAGACATCCTTCCTGGCCTGTCCTTTGGCTTCATCTGGCCATGCCTTTCTCCCAGGTTGTGTTTGGAGATAAAGTGCTTACAGGGTGGTAAATTCTGCAGCACTTACATCACACCAGACTTGTTATCAGGGAGTTCAACAAGGGCACGAGCCAGCCTCGCAGGGGTGAATCACAGCACACAAAAAGGAAGCAGGAATACAGGGCTCAGCCAATGGAGAAGAGAGACCTATTGATCCTGAGGCTCTTTATTGCAATGGGAAGGGTGTCTGGGGAGCAGCAGAGCCCTTTGGGGCTGTGTGGCAGCAAGGGTGGCTGTGGTTCTGAAGGATGTACCCCTGGGAGGTGGTATTAGGCAAAGAGGGGAAGGAGAGGACTGGGGATGGACAGGAAGATGATGTTTTGCAGACTGGTCCTGTGAACCCTCCCATGCTGGATGCAGCTGTTGGGAACCCACAGGCTGAGGTGGTTCAGTGCTCAGGTGTATGAATTCTGTGTCCCCCAGGAGCTGCAGATGGGTCAGGGAACCTTCTCTGTTACATGTCCTTTAATAAGGCCTAGATGAGGTGGAGAGATGCACTTTCTGAAGCAAAAGAGAGACAGTGGTTCTTAAGAAAGCTGCATCAAGATGAAAAAGCAAAGGTGNTGGCAGGGCTGACCACAGGGCTGGGAGCACCTCCTGTGGCAGGGGCAGCTGGCAGTGCTGCCCAGGAGCCTGGTCTGCTGCTGGAGTCACCAAGTGCCAGTGCAGGGTCATTCCCAGCCTTTCTGTGCTGGATTTGAAGCCTCAGGCTACATGGCCTTTTGTGCTGCACTTGGAAGAGGGTTTGTGTGCTGATGGGCTTGGCTGCCTTGTGGTTTTTCTAGGCATGCATTCATGTTGTATTTTAATTCTGTTGTGAGCCGTAGCACAGAGCAGAGGTACTGGGATGACAGGAGCCCTGGGAGTCCTTCAGTCCCCCCCTGCTGCCTGTGGTGGTCTCTATCCATAATCCCAAGGATTCCTGCCTCCTGCCTCATACACAACTGAGTTCTTAGGTCCTTGTCCTTCTGTCAGGCTGTGCAGCACCAGCCTCTCCTCTGCTACCAGCACTTGCAGTCCCTCCAGGCTCTGCATTCTCCTGGTTTGGAATTTGCATGAGGAATGGCATTCCAGGGACCCCTATTTTCACTGAGGAGCTGAGGTTTGAATCAGGAGAGGCAAGACATCCTTCCTGGCCTGTCCTTTGGCTTCATCTGGCCATGCCTTTCTCCCAGGTTGTGTTTGGAGATAAAGTGCTTACAGGGTGGTAAATTCTGCAGCACTTACATCACACCAGACTTGTTATCAGGGAGTTCAACAAGGGCACGAGCCAGCCTCGCAGGGGTGAATCACAGCACACAAAAAGGAAGCAGGAATACAGGGCTCAGCCAATGGAGAAGAGAGACCTATTGATCCTGAGGCTCTTTATTGCAATGGGAAGGGTGTCTGGGGAGCAGCAGAGCCCTTTGGGGCTGTGTGGCAGCAAGGGTGGCTGTGGTTCTGAAGGATGTACCCCTGGGAGGTGGTATTAGGCAAAGAGGGGAAGGAGAGGACTGGGGATGGACAGGAAGATGATGTTTTGCAGACTGGTCCTGTGAACCCTCCCATGCTGGATGCAGCTGTTGGGAACCCACAGGCTGAGGTGGTTCAGTGCTCAGGTGTATGAATTCTGTGTCCCCCAGGAGCTGCAGATGGGTCAGGGAACCTTCTCTGTTACATGTCCTTTAATAAGGCCTAGATGAGGTGGAGAGATGCACTTTCTGAAGCAAAAGAGAGACAGTGGTTCTTAAGAAAGCTGCATCAAGATGAAAAAGCAAAGGTGGTGACCTGGTGTAGGTTTCAGGATCCTGCCAGGAGCCCCTTGTCCCACTGCCAGGGCTCGGCAGAGCTGAAAGCAGCAGCCAGGAAACCACAGAAACCTTGGAACAGTGAGAGGTGCCAAACCAAACCATTGGCCTGGGTGGTCAGAGAGATCCTCTTCCTTCAGGGGGAAAGCAGAGAGCCCTACCAGTCCCAGATGGGAATGCTGGACAACAGGGCCAGGCCAGGTGAGGGCAGGTGGGTGAAGTGCTACGGACCCAAACGGAGACAGAAATGGGTCAGACAAATGAGTAATTAAATAAGCTTGCAGCACTTGATGTTCTCCCCCAGATTTGCCTGTGCATGATTAGAATAAGCTTCCTTAGCTATTAAGGTCACTACGAATGCATCAGAAGGAGAATACAATTGAGTTATTAAAACCCACTCTCGTGGCAGCAGCTCGCAAGAGGCATTGCCCTGCTCCCTGTGCCCAGCTGGCAAAAGAGCCTCTGAGACCTGTTTTCCTCCTTTCCCAGAGTTTCCTGCTTAAAGCCACACTCCCACTTCCTTGGGGATGCTCCTCTCTCTGCACTGACCCTGAGCTTGCTCCAGCCCATCCCTGCCCTGGGCACTGCCCACTCCAGGCCAGCACCACAATCTCTGGAGCCACAGGTTATGACACAGAGATGAATCCCATGGGCACAGCTCATACTTCTGACACCAAAACGCTGCCACGTGGCACAGAGGGGTGGCCTTGGAGATGGAGGAGGTGGCTGCTGTAAATATTAGCAGCTGTCAGGGATCGTGCCTCTATCTGGCAGCAGTTAGTGGGGAACAAAACCCACCCAGCAGTTTGCTGGCAGCTGGGCCCTCTGGGTCTGAAAAGGGTCTGTGTTCTTTCAAAAACATTTCATAAACAGCTTATTTTTTTTCCTACATGAATCAAAAGGGCCTGCTGCACTCTTTGCACTCCAAGGCCAAGCAGAAGTGCTGCTGTTGACTTGAAGCATTCCTGACTTGTAAAACAACTGATCCCATTTTTGCCAGGCTTGCCTTGTTTTCCACTTTGTAGAAACTAAAAATCAAGCCTGTTGTCTGTGCAATGTCATGCTTTATTCTATGCAAATCCAATGATGTGCAATAAATCCCAGCTTGCGTTTTATTACAGAATGAATTGTGAGGTTGCCTAAAGACACTTCTGAGTGTGTGTTTTCCTAAACCTGTTGGTTATTTTTTATTGTATCAAAACATCCCTCCAAAGAAGTCATTCTCCCATGAAGGACCCTGAGCCTGGACTTCTGGCAAGGCCTGTGTATAAGCATACAGACCTCCCCAGGGGATAACCTCTGTGCTTAGCTCTGCTTTCTCCCCCCAGGTGCCTGTCCTGTGTGAACAGCGCCTTCCGCTGCCACTGGTGCAAGTACAGGAACCTCTGCACCCACGACCCCACCACGTGCTCCTTTCAGGAGGGAAGGATCAACGTCTCTGAGGTACCAGACTGGGATTTCATCCCTTTTTTCTTTGCTTTTCTATGGCACAGGTAGCACAGCCGATGCTCATGTGAGGTTTTTTGACTTTCCATGTGTCTCTTTGGCATCAAGAAGTGCAGATGCAGCTTTAAAGGAGCGTAGCAGGAGACTGTCAGTCTTGTGATGTTCTTGACCCGAACAGCAAAGCTGACCCCACCTCTGCTGTGTGGGAATGCCCAGGTTCAGTAGTAACAGTAATTACTGTAATGCTTTTCTTCAGGGGTCTCAGAGCCTCCTCGAAACCCAGCACCTTTCAGCAGCTCTGTTTGTGTGCAGGGGTGTGTTTTGCCTGCTGACCAGCAGCACGTCTTGGTGGGACTATTCACTGGGTTGTGTTGGCAGGTCTGGAATTGATGGCAGGAGCCTGACTGTAAACTGATTAAGAAGGGAATTACCGACATGCACAGGCCCAGAATTTGGAAAAGAGCATTCATTCGGATTCCAGGCTGTGGACCAGGAGCCATCTCTCTTAACAGCTCGTAAAAGGTGTGGGGCTCAAATCCAAAAATGCTTTTAACAGTCTGAAGAGGCTCAGCCCGTTAATGGCTTTGCCAGCTCTTCTGTGTGTCCCAGGGCAGAGAAATCCGTGGAGGAGAGGGGTTTGTTAGCACAAATTCCTGATTGAACATTATCACTGACCCCTTGGTCTGGGGTTCCTCTCTTCATGTTCCTGAAGTCCAGAGCAGCTACAGCTCCTGATGCTGGCAGGATCCTGGTCTTTGCCCTTACATGTCTCTTTGTAGCACCTTGAATGAATGCAGGTACTAAAGCTGCAAGGAGAAAATGGTTTAAAAGGTGTTTTGAAAATCCTGAGTGTGTTGGAAAGTGGGAAAGACGGCAGTGAGGATACCTACAAATACCAGAAAAAGAAAGGAGAGGAAGGTTTGGCAGCATCAGGAGCAACCCTTATCAGTGAGTAATGGAGACTGAGGAAAGCAGAAGAGATCAGTCAGTGGAGCAGACATTGAATTGTTAAAAAAGAATTGACCAGGTTGCTGCTAAACTAATAGTAAACTTAAGTCATGGGTCCCCCTGGTTAAAATGCTGCAGGAGACAAGGAGGTACAAGGCAAGAGACCTTTATGAACTGCTTGTGTAAATATCTCAGTGGGAATCCGCAAGATCCAAAGGGTGGGCAGCATGGCTGGGAACAGGCACTGCTGCCAGCACAGGATTGGAATGAATGCCCAAGAAGAAGCATCCACCCCGAGGACAAACCAAAAGCCTTCTCAATCCAGTTCAAAGTCAAGAAACTTCCTTTCAAGAGAAAGAAATTCCTTTGCTTCTCCTCCTCTTGAGTGATGTGGGGTTTTTCCTCCTTCACACTCAAAGCACCACTGCCTTCCCAGGCTTTACAATTGTAGTTCTCCTTTCTGTAGGTCTTCAACCCCATGATCTCAGAAGTGTTTGACAAGTCCCTGGTAAAGTAGGACAATCCCATTATCTCTGTTTTCCTCCTGGGAGCGAACAGGACTTCCCTGAGGGGAGGGAGTAAAGGAGTTGGTCTCTGCCAGTTCCTGCTGGGATCACAGGACTGTCGTGTCTCCAAAGAACTTCCTCTGTCGTCTTCATCTTGTAGAGGTTGTTTCTTACCAGGGGATGTTTTGTGATATCTGACACCTTCCTGAGGATTACTTTTGATAAGGGCTGATGATAACGATACAGAGCAGGCACCCAAATAAATTTGTTTGCTTATTTAAGGCCGATGGATCGCACACAGCGCAGCGCTAATGCCTTTATTAGGGGCACTTCATTCGCTCCGGCTCCCACAGACTTGAAATAAATGCCTCATAAAGTGTTTTCTCTCCTAGAACAATTCAGATCACAATGTTCTCATTGTGTCATGGCCTGATGTATTAGGAAATTGTTTGTGCTTACCATCACTCCCTTCCCAGTGGTGTTTGGAGCTGGTGATCACCGTGGCAGTGCCTCAGCCCAGAGCCTGCTGCCCTACTTACAGTCCCATGTGCCTCTCCTTACGTAAGAGTTACACACGTGTTCACACGGGCTTGGAAATTTTCTCGTGCCTTTATATTTAATTTAAGGGAAAATATCTTGAATATTCCCTTTTACTCCTGGCCCATCAGAATTTGTGTCCCAGTGGGATTCCATGTGTAACAAGCTCCCTTTGATGCTCTTAGGAGTTGTCTGTCTTGAGGAGGAAAAGGAGCTCAAAGCCTCAGCCACTTCACAAGGTGATGGGGGAGAGAAAACCCTTCTTCATGAGCTGTGCACTTGCTCCTTCAAATCTTCTGGCTGCACTGACTGAGCTAAATGCTGCTTTTTTGCCCTGCTTTCCATGAAAATACAACTTAGAAAGTTTTTCCATCCCTCCACCTGCCCTGTCAGCAGGAAATGTTTACTCAGTTCTAAACCAAAGCTCAGGGGCACATGTGGAGGATGCAGAGGACAACCCAGAATGTGGGCTGGTGCTTGTCCTGGCCTGTGAAGCCATCAGTGATAACCAGGGACACTGGTGAGACACTGGGAGAGGTGCCCCTGGACTTGTATTTGGAAAACTGAAAATGTGGAAAACATGGTTTGGGGTCATGGATAGATAAACACAGAGCCCTTCACAGCCTTTGCAGCAGAGGCATCTTCCAGGCCAAAGTTGGGTGTTCCTGATGTCCTCCATCTCCTGGGAAATTTCTGACATGGGGTGAACTCAACTTTTCTGAGGTCTCCATTTCCAGGTAGTCTGTTATTTAGGAGTTAATAATTAGATAAGCAACTGTTTTCTCAGCCTTTTCTCAGCCTCAGGCTTCATTTGTCAGCAAGATGTGCCTGCTTGGGCATTGCCATCCAGAGAGCCACGGGAAGGCAAAGGTCTGGGGGTGACTTGCTCCCACTAACACAGAATTTCTCCAAGTCTCATGGGTGTGTGGCATGGATTGTCTCACTTTGCAAAGCTTCAGATCAGGCCAGTGGTATCATTTTAATGTGTCTAAGGTGGTTGGGTTTGTGTGTGTGCAAAGCAGTAAGATGTCTGTAAATGTTTGAAACTTTCAGATGAGGAGGAATATAGATACATAAATATATCCTTACACCCTGTCCCAGTGGAGAGCTAGAACCAAATAAATCCTATTAGCTTCCCAGAATGTGGGATCCCATCCCTCTTTGATGTCCACTGTGTGCAGATAATGCTGTTTCCACATGTGGGATGCTGATTTGGGGATGGAGCATTTCAGATTCTGGGAGTTCAGTGCTGAGCCAGATTTCAGCTCTGGTCTGACTCCTTTAAATTCCCATTGATTTTAGAGCAATGCCTTTGCCCCTGGCTGTGCCCTTGGATTCTGAGTGCTGCTTGATGTGCCTTGAAGGAAATAACCCAAAATTAAGCATTCCCCATGTCTGTCCTGGCAATCCCAAGTGTTGAATACCTGCATGGGAGCTGTGATGAGCAGGAGGTAACTCAGAGCCACATCTCAGGCCACCAAAATCAGCAAAGGACTTTGCTGGGTCACATCTAACTTTGGAGAGATGAGTTTGCTTGAAATAGTAACAAAAACCCCCAAATCAGCAAAATTAACTCATCTCTGAGCTTATTGGAAATGCATTTTTTTCATCTGTAGCTTTATGGGGGGTGTGACCTGCAGTGTTTGGTGTTTGGAGGGAAGGGAGCCACGCAGGGAAGAGCTCTTGGAGGGCTGCAGGGAGCAGAGGGAAGTGTTCCCATCCGTGAGAGGGAATTGCTCCTGTCCTCACCTCTGGTACACAAAGGGTTGTTTATGGGAGGGGAATCAGCTCTCCAGCCTTCCATGGCTGTAAATATCACAAATTAATGGAGAAGACCCAGGTTACAGCACGTGTGTTCAGCTCAGAGCTCAGCATTAGTGCTGTTGGGAAGGAATTCAGCAGGGAGAAAGCTTTGGCTCCAGCTGCCTTTCTTTCATGTCTGGTTTCTAAGGGGCAAGGTCTGCTCTCCTTTCCAGTGGCAGAAATGAAGGATAATGTGTTTTCATGAGTGACAGGGTCTGTAATTTATATCATTGGGAACACAACTGTGAGCCAGGGCTTTACATTCACGTGCCAGATTCGTTTATGTTTTAAACTTTAAAATATGTGTAGCGAGTTAACATTTGTGGAGAGTTTGTGGGTTTTTTTAAGATGAAAAGTATGAAAACAGTCTATTTTCTGCCATTTGGGCTAAATCCCGTAGTCAAAAGAATTGCCTGCGATTTCTAGGCAATTTTTTTTCCAAATAAGTGCAAGAAGGTTTGACCTACTAAAACTGCTCAGTTAAACACAAATAATAACCATGGGTGCTCTGTTCTGCTCCAGAGACAGCTGCGTGTTGCGGGTCTTTAAGGTATTTATAGACCACGGAATCTTTGAGGCTAAAAAGTGTTGGAGAAGCATAAAATGTCTTTGTAAATTGTGTGAGATGATACTTCATAGGCAGAATATTCCCTGAGAGTCTGTGCCACTCACGCATCGGAGCCTTGTCTTTCTCCAGCAGATCTTCTGATTTGTGTTTATTCTGGCGTAAGGAAGTCAAGAAGGATAATGAGAGGATTCGGTGTGTTTGTTTAGCAAGAGGAGGCAATAATGGCCTTTCTAACTCACTGCAGGATTTACTTCTCATGAATTAAAAAACAAAGTAAACTGATTATGGAAAAAATTGTATATTCCACCCGCTGCAGTCTCCCTTTTATTTGGTGTATTTTGGATGTTTAGCTCTTTCTGGGGATGAAATGCAGAGTGGAACACCCAGGCTGAGCCCAACAAACCAGGGATGCTCTTGTTATTTACCACCACGAGGAACCTTGGCCACAGCCACACAGCTCTGATCCCAGCAGCGGGACTGGTGCTGCCCACCACTTCCCAGTTCATCACAAAATTCCTGTAGGGGGAATAAACACTGAAAGGGGCATTGCTAAAGCTGATGATATACCCCTAACAAAAGAATTCATGTTAGCACTGGCTCTTAGATCAGGGAACAGGTAGAAGAGGTGGTGAACGGGCAAACCACCGTGCCAGGCTGTTTTCCTGCAGCATCACCCCCCCCCAGCTCTGTGTGTGCAGTGTGGGACTAGGTTGCTACTGCAGGAGCACCCATGGGAGACCCAAACCCTCTCGCTCACTCTCCATGGGAAGGGCTGGGTGTGCAAGGTTTTGGATGTGCAAGGGTTTGGGTGAACGGGGACGTGGGTGAGCAGGAGCAGTGGGTGTGCAGGCATTTGGGTGTGCAGGGATTTGGGTGTGCAGACACGCAGGTGAGTGTGGGTGTGCAGGGATGTGGGTGTTCATCACTGCAGCAGCAATTTCAAAAACAAATTACAAAAAACCAAAGATCTGCAAGCTGGGCAGTGAGGCTGGATGGGAATGGCACAGAGAGGAAGGAGAGGGGCTCCAACAAGGCGTGCGGTGACCTCCGTGAGCCCCGGCAGCTCCCGCGGCTTCACTCGCTCATCTGATCAATTCAGCAGCCACTGCCCACAGCAATGTGGCTCCCCACGAGCATCCTGGGTTTTCCATCTTCATACGTAGCACTCCATCCCAAAATGTATATCCCTTATTAGTGTGATCACTGTAGCTGTCAGCCAGCACGGAGGGGCTGCCTCGCTCGGTGCTTCCCCGAGCTGCCTGCCTTGCCTTCACCGCAATCCCAGCGTGACATTTTTCTTCCACTGAAACCAAAGGGGGAAAAAAAAATAAATCTATTATGTCCCACTCATCTCTAATGATGGCAGAACAGTTTTTGCTACCAGCGTTTTCAGCACCAGAGAGCAGATCTGAAAATGTAAGTCCTCTCCCCTGTCTCTGAAGGCAGGAGCGTTTCTTTAGCAGTCGCCTCACGGATGGCACTGGCCAGGGAGGATAATGGTCCATAACATATTCATTATTTTCAGGACTGTGCACTGAGGTTCTCCCACTGGTGATGTGACTGGAGATTTTTTGTTTTCAGTCAGAATGGGATAGAAGATTCAGCAGCTCCAGGATGCTTTTCCTTCCAAACACGGGCGTTCCACAGCACTGGGGACCTCTCTGGAGTAGACATTTGTCTCCTGTTGGTCCTTGATGGGACTTTGAGGTTAAATGCAAAACCTTAAATGCAGCCAGATATTGAGTGCAAGGTGGTACAGGCGTGTGGTGCATAAGGAGGAGGAAGGAATTTGTGTGGAAAGTCAGCTTGGAAGAGGTGGCAGTGGATGTAAAATAACAGAAATCGTAGGAGTTTGCTGGTGGTAGCACAAAGGCTGAGATGGGGATTGTTTCCACAGCACCAGGGTCTGTGGGGACCAGGTTATGCCCTTCCAGCCTGTAAACCACTCCAGTGCAGAAAAGGGCTTTTCTTCCCACCCCAGCATAGCCACTTTCTGGCTGATGGAGTTTGAAATCACTCTTGGCTGTTAATCCGTGAAAGTCCCTGTTAGAAATAAAATAAAATATATATAAGGAAAAATGCCTCTAAAAAGGTTTATGAGGCTGCATTTTAAGTTACTGGCTTCTCCAAACCAGGGTAGCATCTGTTTCTCATTTACAACTCGCATGAGCCAGTAGTGAAACAACATCCTGTGGCCCTGGCTGTGAGCTGGAGAGGGAGCGTGGCTTGGCACGCATTGTGGCCATCGGGGAGAGGTGGGGATTTTCCCCCCGGACACACAGTCCTAGTGGGATTCTGGTGAGGGTGGCTCTCCTTGCATTGCCATCAGGATGATTTCCTTTCATCACTAACCGGGTAGCAAAGGGCTTGGAATGCCAGTCTGGGATTTGGCAGAGGGAAGGGAGACGTCAGGCCATGTTTTCTAAAACATCTACTTTAGCTTGGGATTAATCATTTAGTGTCAGGTGCTTACAGGTACTTAGGCACCTTGTTCCATTAGATCAAAGCAAATTGGAGCTGAACAGAATGTAAATACTTCTGATGGTCAGAGCCTTTGTCTCCATGTGTTGCAGTTCCCGATATTGAAGTTGAAGAAAAACTGTATTTTTCTGGTGTGCTGTGCAGAGATAAAGTTTAGGATGTTGAGATCTTATGGAAGGGATGTCATACAGTGACCAGGCACTGATAGGTCATTTTTTGTGGTTCATCTCAGAGTTTAATTTAGACATCTCATTTATGCTCAGGGGGAACTGGAGATCTGCTCATCTGTGCAATGGTGTTTCATAGAATCATGGAATGGTTTGGATTGGAAGAGATCTTAAAGCTCATTTCATTCCACCCCCTGCCATGGGGGCTGGAACAAGGTGATTTTTAAGGTCCCTTCTAACCAAAGCCATTCTTTGATTTAGAGATAGAAAAGGCAATTCAAGTCGGGTGCTTTGCCCACCCAGCACACTGGCCTGATTTTACTCGGATAAAGCAGAGTGGAACGGTGCCTGGTGGTGAAAGGGAAGCACATCCCATGCTGATCCAGATCCCTTCACCACAGCACAGAACTGAGGGGTATAGGGGGTGAAATGGGATTAGGAGGAGGCCCAGGGAGTGCCCCCTGTGGCTGGGAGCAGCCCATCTCCCTCCAGAGCAGTGGTGCTCAGCAGAGCTGGAGCAGCTGATAATGGGCTGTGCTGCTGCAGGAGGGCATGGCAAGAGCCTCTGGCTCTGCAGATAAAACCCATGGCAAGCTCGGAGCAGGGAGGACACCTTGGATTTTATCCCCAAATAGGGTGTTCCTCCTGCTGCAACTGCACTGAGGAAATTAGTGCCGGCCCCAGGGCAGAGGGGCTGTCACGGGGGTTTCTTTATTCCTGCACTTACACTGCAGCTGGACTGGGAAGTAGCTTGTCCTGGGCACTGGGGATGTGCCAGGGCATCAACCCTGGAGCGGGTGGGCTGAGACCTGGCAGCAAAACCATATAACCTCCTTCTCTCTTTATTACCCCCCAGGACTGCCCGCAGCTCTTCCCCACGGAGGAGATCCTGATCCCGGTGGGAGAGGTGAAGCCCATCACGCTGAAGGCTCGGAACCTGCCGCAGCCGCAGTCGGGGCAGCGCGGCTACGAGTGTGTGCTCAGCATCCAGGGCGTCATCCACCGCGTGCCCGCCCTGCGCTTCAACAGCTCCAGCGTCCAGTGCCAGAACAGCTCGGTGAGGGGCCAAAAAAGAAATGGGTGTCACCTCCAGGCAGCCAAGGGGAGAGTGGAAATCCTCGGGGTTAAGCTAATCCTGAATTCCAGGTGGGAGCGAGATGCCGTGGGCGCTCTGGGTGTTTAATCATAGCGAAGATCCACTATCTGGTGGTGCCCTGCCTGCCTGTGGGGGGTCAGCAGGGGGAGGAGGAGGAGGGGAGGCAGAAGGTGTTCAGGCAGGCCAATTCACACGGGGAGATAAGCAGAATCACAGACCCCTTATCGGGGAGCTGTCGAATTCCAGGTCACGGTGCCTGGATGAATAGAGTAGTGCTGAAAAGCAGCGCTGTGCAGGGAAGGAGGGGAACAGGAAAGCTGCGGAGCACAGTGGGGTGAGGGAAATTACCTGAGTGGTGCTGCTGGAGGATAGCCCTCCTCTGCAGGATGGAGCTTAGCCCTGTGAATGGACCTGGCAAGATTTTATCCCAGAACACCCAAAGTCACCACAGCAGGTACTTGGGGATGCCAAAAGCAGATCACCCCCTCCTCGAGGCACAGCCCGTGTTTTGATCCCGTGTGACACTCTACAGCTCTAGGATGAGCAGGTCCTCCCTCTCCACACCATGTGCTCGATGAGATCCATGGGCAAACGGGGCACAGTCAGTTTGTTTTAGGCAGCAGAACAGGGTCCACTTTAATATTCAGTGCAGATGGTTTTAAATTGTTAATGAAGTTTTGAATTTTTAAAAATTTCACTGGATATTTATGTATCCCTGGCCATCTTTGGGTCTTGCAGTTTGGTGGATAATAAATGTATTAATACTATATAGTTCTTTTCCTATCCGAAGTGATTTATAAACATTAGAGAAGCACTTTTATTGCTGTTAGGCTAATAAGAGATGGTAGGTAGAGGATGTAAGGGCATTTCTGGACTCACAGCTCCATCACTTGCACAGAAGATCTTGTTTCATACCAACTCAGTAAAACCCAGGCAAGGTGAATCAGTACAGCCAAATGTGAGTTAAAACTGTAAAACTACTGCACAGGGACAGTCAGAGCAGCCTGCCTTGGTTTAATCACCATGCCCTCATCCCAAAGAGAATGGCAATATTCACTCACCTTTTTAAGTCTTTTTAGCAGCTCGTGGTTGACTCAGAGAGAACATCAGAGTGAAGCCTCATCAGTGCTGGTTGTGATAATGGAAATTTCAGAATACACTGGGAATTCAGCTAAAGCATCCAGATTAATTCAGCTACAACCCCCAGAATGTCCACAAGAAGGAGAATAATTCAAGCCATGCTGCCCTAGTCTAGGCTAAACCAGTGGCTGGGAAAGGACCTCTCTGCACCATCTCTTTTTGCTCAGATGTTGCCTGTTCCATCAGCCAAAGCTCTGTAGGGTGGGGTTTAAGCTCCCACTCACACTGGGGTGCACAGTGACTGTGGAAGACAGCCTGAAGGCAGCAGTCCCAGTCTGATTAACTGAAGGGGCTGTATTGATAGGCTGGAGACTGAGTGACAAGAGCAACCACTGTGAGTGGAATAATTAATCTATTGCCTCTCACAAGGACTAGATCTGATTTAATTATCTCTTCCCGGTGAGGAGAAGGGAGTCAAAGCAGAACCCTGGAGTTGAAGTGTAGAAATGTGGTGCCTCAGGCATCAGCACATGTTTTTAAGCAGAGAATAATGATGGTTTCTTTCAAAAAATCTTCTTTTTCTGTTAGGGTCATTCCCTCAAACATTTCATTCTGTATCTTCTCCCACAGTATCTCTACGATGGGATGGACATCAGCAACTTAGCTGTGGACTTTGCTGTGGTTTGGAACGGAAACTTTGTTATTGACAACCCCGAGGATATGAAAGGTAATGTCTGCTTGAATTGGCTTCAAGTCACAGGGAGGAGGGTGGAGGTGGGGACTGGAGAGGGGCTGTTGGGGCAGAGCAGTGTCAGCTGCAGGCAGAGAAGCTGTGATCCTTGTGGATCATCCTGTGGATGAGAGCAGCTCACTGCTCCTGCTGCTCGCTAAACCCCACTGATCCCACGGTGGCTTTGGAAACCACCTGCAGCTTGTTAAGCCAAAACTCAACACGTGCTGTGGGTTGCAAGTCCAAGAGAACGGGAATATCTCCCTCCCTGCCTTTGCCCTGCGTGCCCATCCCCTCTCTCCGCAGTGCACCTGTACAAGTGCGCGGCGCAGCGCGAGAGCTGCGGGCTCTGCCTCAAAGCCGACCCCAAGTTCGAGTGCGGCTGGTGCAGCGGCGAGGCCAAGTGCACCCTGCGGCCCCACTGCGGCTCCCCCGCCGCACAGCCCTGGCTCGACTGGTCCAGCCGAAATGTCAAGTGCTCCAACCCCCGCATCACCGAGGTAAGACCCCCGCTCGTGGCACAGAACCACAGGGTATGCCCAGTTGGATGCACCCACCGGGGTCATCGAGTCCAGCCCTCAGCCCTGAATGGGACCATCCCCAGGAGTCACACCCTGTGCCCCAGAGCATCATCCAAACACTCCGGAGCTCTGGTAGCCTTGGGGCTGTGCCCGCTGCCCTGGGGAGCCTGGGCAGTGCCCACCACCCTCTGGGGGAAGAACCTTTTCCTGAGATCCCATCTAACCCTGCCCTGACACAACTCCAGACCATTCCCTGGGTGCTGTCCCTGGTCCCCACAGAGCAGACACCAGTGCCTGCCACTCCTCTGCCCCTCCTGAGGAAGGTGGACCTGCAATGAGGTCTCCCCTCAGCCTCTTCTCCAGCTGAACACACCAAGTGCCCTCAGTGTCCTCACACACTTCCTCTCCAGGCCCTGAACCATCTTCATTGCCCTCCTTTGGACACTCTCCAATGGCTCAATATCTTCCTTATATTGTGGTGCCCCAAAACTGCCCACTATTGCAGCTGAGGCCGCCCCAGTGCTGGGCCTGATGCCCCCCAGGACATGGTTGGCACTCCTGACTGACTCATATTCAACTTGCCATCAAGCAGGTCCCTTTCCCAGCGCTGCTTTCCAGCATCCCATTCCCCACTCTGTCCATCCATCCAGGGCTGCCCCATCCCAGCTGCAGAAATCCAGCACTTCCCCTTGCTGATCTCCACGCTGCTGGTGATCTCCCCTTCTCCTTACTCCTTCCAGGGTGGGTTTGGTCTGTCTCTGTCTCGTCTGAAAATCCACCCGGGGCTGGAGAATGGGAATAAAACGCTCCAGTACCTTTTCAGTGGAGTTAATGGCACATGGCCAGGTGGGCAGCCCTGCCCTGCCAGGCAGCTGGCACTCGCCGCCGGTGCCACCAGCGCCGGGGTGACCGCTACGGACTGTTGCGAGAATGCTAATTAAACTAGGGAGCTAATTAGTCCGTAGTTGATGCTTCTGATATTTCTGTTCAGACCACTGAGGGATGCAAGATGTCTCCCAGGAGCGTTTTTTACCAGTAAAACTGCACTCAGGCTGTTAAGGTTGCTATTAGGAGTGACACTCTTATCAGGTGGGAATGAAAGAAGGTTTTGTGTCCTCAGTTAATTAAATCCCAAAAAAAAGCCTCCCTTGCCCTGAGCATGTGTCCATGCTGCAGAAGGGTGTAGCAGTGTTGGATTGAAGGGGCCTCTTGCACTGATGCTCACGGCAGGGCAGGAACAGGGCTGCTCAGCACCCAAACTTCTGCCAGCTGAATAAAGACCCAAGTGAATGTGGAAGTTTCCTCTTAACTCAAATTAGTTTTCACACCAGTTTAGCTAAGCTGGCTCAAACCCCCTGGCAGGGAGGCATCAACCTCCTTTTTATGGAGGAGGAGAGGAAGCACAGGGGCTGACTGAAGAAGGATGGTGCTGAGGAAGGTCCGTCCATCCTGCAGGGGTGTTACCAGGCTTTTGATGTTTCTTTCCTAGACCTTCTGCCCAGCCGTGTTATACCTTTGATGGGCAGGGATTTCTCTTGTGCAGTGTTTTTCACACAGCAGAGTGGAGCTGCTGAGGCTGCAGGGGATCAGAGGAGGTGGTGGGGCTGGTTGTGCAGAGATGGGAAAGCATTAAAAGTGTTGAGAGCCCATCTTTTCCCTGTTTGGTTGATTTGGTTTGTTCTCCAAGTCATAGCTGTCTTACCAAGAGACAAAATGAGCCTTAAAGCTTGCCTGGATGTTCACCTTGTCCTGCCAGTGGACAGAACCCAAACTTTTCTTATCCAAGTGCTGTTCTGCTGCACAAGGCTATGCCACAAGATGCATGAAGCAAAACAGCCCCTGCCTGAGATTTTCCTCACCATAAACCATTCAGACAGTTGTAACATTGAAGAACTCTTGGTATTATTTCTTTTCCCCTCCTTGAGCTAAGCAGAGAAGGGGAAAAAAACTCTGCTCCAGCCACCAAGTGACTTGCATCTCAGCGGTGCCAGGCTGGCTCTGGCAGCTGGCTGCAGGCATGGCACTGCCACCAAGTGTTTTGTCACTGTCCAACTTGAAAGCCATACTTTTGGGCTCTGTCCAAGGAGAAAAGACCAGAGCTTTGCTGCTACACATTTCTTGTCTCCATAACCAGGTCTGTGTGTCAGCCTTCAAAGCGGGAAGCGCGGGTTGCCTTGCTTGGGGGATGTTTTGAGTCTCAGGAGTTTGCTCTGAGTGGATTTGTAGATGGGAGAATGGAGTGGGGAATGGCTGTGCTTTTGTTGGCTTATTCCACAGTGAGATCAGTGATAGAAAATCCAGGGTTTAGGGGCCTGGGTTGTCCCATGGTCCTGCTGACCCTGGCAGTGCTGTGAGCTGCTGTGATTTTATCACAGGTCTTGTGGCGTTTGGTGTTTTCCCTTGGACTCCACTTTTTTCCTTGTGAATTCACAGCTTTCTTTTTTCTTTTTCTTTTTTTTTTTAATTTTTTTTTTTATTTAATGAAGGTCAAGTTTTCAGTTTTCACTTGTGTAGAAAAGAAGGGGGAAAGCAGAGGGGAACTAGTGACCTCTTCTGTGTGCTTTGAGATCCACTGATGGGAAGGGCACTGATAGGGCTGAACACTCTGGCAGAATTTTGCTAAGTTCTTGAGCAGTAGAAACCCCACAGGGTTGATATTCTTAAAACTCAACTCCTTCAACAGCACAGTTTAACTTCTCTCATCCCCTTTCCCCTCCAGTAAAGTGTGTGAGATGTGTAGGAGATCGTGAGACCTTTACAGCCTTTGTTGCTGTCGGGTCCTTTTTTGGCATGTGAGTTTTGTCAGAGTTCAGGACTTTGCAGTGCCCAGTGCTGCAGAGCTGTGAAGCTGAGAGGAGAACACCCTGCCCTGCTGGGATCAGTCTGGCATGTTCAGAGCTGGCACTGGTGGCACATCCTCCATCCTGCAGGCACAAGGGAGCAGCGTTTGGCCTCACACTGCTACTCACATTAGACTCAGACTAAAAGAGCCTTTAATATGGGCTGTTTTCCACTCCTTTTGCTTTGTCTGGCCAGGTTCACTCTTTCTGACAAGGCTGAGGTCAAGGGCTTGGCTCCCCGGTGCCAGTGCCTTCAGGAGGATGCATAAGTAAGAGGAGATTGTGTTTTAATAGTTAGAAAAGTAAATGAGCAGTAGGATATTTGCAGTTCTTTTACTAACTCAGAGGCACAGCCCTCACCAACAGTGTCCCTTCAGCAGCCTCAAACTTCCACACGGTCTGTGGTCCTAGCAATAAATAAATAAAAATCAGTTTTCTGGCAAACAAGCAGCACTCTGATCTCCTATTCATTTATTTGCAGGCCTCATTAATATAACATCAGTGCAACAAACAGCTGAAGGGGGGGCAGTGTCAGGCTGAATAATGGAGTTGCTCTGCTGAGATAACAATTAGGTTCTGAATGTGCTATCAGCTGAGGCAGAGACAAGGAGGGATCATGCCGGGATGACAATGCTCATGTGCTGCTACCCCGCTGGGCTCATCAGCTGGGATCCAGCGAGCTTAGAGCAGGATGACAAAAGACAAAGAGGATGAAGGTGGATGAGGTTTTGGGAGGGGGCAGGGGTTATGCCGTTGCTTGGGGAGCCGGGTGCTCTCTCTGCACCCTGACAGATGCCAAGTGGTTGTTGTGCAGAGCAGTTGTCAGCTCGGGGCTTCTCTGCAGCTCCGGAAGGAAAGCCCCATCCAACTCACAGCCAGCCCTGTCTCCAGGTCTCCCTGTGTCCAGGTCTCCCTCTCTCATCACACACCTCTTCTGGAGGCTAAATATTGCATTATGTCAGAAATGCTGAACGATGCAAAGGCAAGACGTGAGGCTGAGAACATTTATCCGGTGTCATTATAGCGGCGTCTTCTGCAGGCTGGGGAGGGAAGAGTGTTGGGACACCTGGACTCCTGGGATTCCTTGGGTTCCAACCTAGACGGCCCCTACCTTGGTTTCAAGTAAGCAGCAATAAGAAAAATGCCCTGGAGCATCTGCATCCCTTACGTGATGCAAGGACAGGGTGTAGGGGTGACCGAGGCCCCACCACCACCCACTCCATCTCTGTACTCGGAACCTTGTTATGAATTATCCAGTGCTGCACACCTGCATAAATCCTTCCCTGAGCAGCAGGAAGAGGCATTTTCAGAGGTGGTGGATTGCAGTCATGTTCCATGCAAGGTGAGGCTGATGCAGAGGGGAGAGGTGACCTGCTCAGAATAATTCTGCCTCCCACACCGCACTCACATCTCAGTGACTTTCAAACTGCTTCAGTTTAACAACCTAAAAGGCTTCCAGTGGAGGTGCAGATTCCTAAGCAGTAAATGTACAATTCCTGGTCATGGCCTTGGTTTTTCTCAGCTGCCCATTGCAGGTTTTTTTCATCCTCTGCTGACCTCTGAGTGAAAAGCTAGTCTAGTAAAGTGATTTTCTTGAAATTGGGGAACATTTCTTCCTAATCCTGTCTGTCTCGGATCAGAAATCTGGACTGTCACCAGCCAGCCCTGCAGCCTGAGCAGCTCCCAGCACAGCCGAGCCAGGATTAAGACAGACCACAGGCTGGCTTTGCTAGAGGTGCCTCATCCATGAATCCTCACCCCAGTGAAGGGCCCAGGGATGCTGCTTGGAGGGGTCTCCAGCTCTCTGTGCAACGGGACCTTTAAGACTTATCTTCTTTCTGCAATTTTGACTGAATCTCTCCAGCTGTAATTAATTGAATGCATCTGTTCTAACCCTGGGGCTGCTTTATGGCACAGTTACTTCAAAACTGTTCAATTAGTGGCCACTAAAATCTAGGTCGAGTGGAGCTCCATATTGGGGATTTTCCAGGTCAGGACATTTTTAAAATACAGCATCAACTCAGCTTTGTTCGGGGAGGCTGTTTGGCTCTGCTGGTTCTGAGCAGGTCAGGAAATGGCAAACGGTGCCTTTTCTTTGCACAGGGATGAGCCAACGAGCCCGGTGGTGTAAGTGCTCCAGTAAATGCATTTTAACATAATCTAGAGCTGCAAAGGACAGTTGTAACTGTCAAGTACATGAAGTGCCAAGTTCAGGTGATTCCCAACTAGCGATGTAAACATTCCCAGGCCTTCAGGACTCGGTGTCATGCAATACAGCCTGATTTTGTAGCGGCTTTATGGGCATGTAGTGGTTCACACAGAGCTAAATGGTACAAGACACGCCAGGCAGTGTGAGTTACAGGGAACAGCAGCACAACAGACAGTGTGTGGTGAATAAATTAAAAACCTCAGTCGGAGAGGGAGGTGGGAATTAAAGCAGAGGAAGGAAGGGGTCATTTGGTGTATAGGGTGGCTCTGCTGGGTGTGTGGAGCTGGTTGAACCTCAGCATGTGGGCCCAAAAATGGAACAGGCTGCCCAAGAAAGTGATGGAGTCACCGTCCCTGGAAGTGTTCAAAACACAAGTAGATGTGGTACTTGGTAGTGAGGATGGAGAGTTACAGTTGAAGGTTGGACTATGAGGATCTTGATTCTGAGTGTATGGAATTCAATAGGAACACCTTGAATGGGAGCAGAGTTGGAGAAGGCTTAAGTGTGACCTAAGTATGCCCTTCCAGTACCTGTGGGGAGCCTACAAGACGGATGGAGGGGGACTTTTTACAAGAGCTTCAACTGACAGGACAAGGGGGAATGGCTTCAAACTGACAGAGAGCAGGTTTAGATTAGATATTGGGGAAAAAATCCTCCCTGTGAGTGTGGGGAGGCCCTGGCACAGGTTGCTCAGAGAAGCTGTGGCTGCCCCATCCCTGGGAGTGTCCAGGGCCAGGTTGGACAGGGCTTGGAGCAACCTGGGCTAGTGGAAGGTGTCCCTGCAGCAGGTGGGAATAGATGAGCTTTAAGGTCCCTTTCTACCAAAGCTTTTCTATGATTCTCTGAAATGACAAAGTATAAACAAGGGAGAAGGAAACTGGTTTCAGCTGGGAGATGATTTGGGCAACTTGGAAGCACCAGGGATATCTTGAGGGCATGGGAAGGGGCACATATGCCCTGTGGCACTGGACAGTGCAGGGGGTCCCATAAGGGCTGCTTTGCAGGTTGCTGGGGCTGGTCTTTGGCCACCTTCCTAACTCCCTCTTAAGAAGGTGGAAGAAAGTAAATATCCATCTGGAAACAGTAAGGAAAACGTTTTGAAGAGCTTAAGTCTTTTGCCAAAGACCAGGGTGGAACAAACAAGCGTAAACAAGATTTATCCATTAAATTAATTAAATTGCATTATTATGGATTGTGTTTATTTATTAATAACAGCTGTAGTATGGGGAAGATTAGTAACTCACCCAAGAGCAACAACAGAGCAATGGCAGATTCAGGATAACTGTTTGAGTGTCTTGGGTCCAAATTTTGTGACTATGCATTATTGAAATTTATACTCCTAATTGAAGGGGATATTGTGCTTAATGAAAGTCCATAGAAGCAGAGATGATTATGGCTGAGGCAGGCTATAAACAGGCAGCTTGAAAGCACACACCTCACCCTTTAACATTTGTAAGTCATTTGAGGTGCCAACTTACTAATAAAATGTGACATTAACATTCAGAGAACAGCCAAGGCAGAAGTTAAAGTTCTCCCAGGAAGCAGGATACTTCTGGAAGGTGACTTACCATCTTCTGGATTTATTAAAAAGGAGCCAGTCTTACCCTCCTGCAAGGCTTTCTGGGGAATGGCATTGCCTACAGTTCTTGGCCAGCCCAGGGATCTTGGTGTCCTCTCTAGGAGCAAATCACAGACGGATTTCAACAGCCTTGGGCTTCTCCAGGACATCCAGAGGAGTCATGAGGAGCTGGCAGTGGCCTGGGTTTGGCAGCAGGAGCAGGAGGAGGTTGCAGCACTCAGCTCCCTGAGCAGCCTGCAAAGTGTTTCCAAGCCAGACATGGGGTTGAAGGACCAGTGTTGGGGGGCCACCAGTTCAACTTCCCTGTGCTTTTGTTTTCCCCTAGATCCTGACGGTGTCGGGCCCCCCAGAAGGAGGGACGAGGGTGACCATCCGTGGCGTGAACCTGGGCCTGGACTTCTCCGAGATCGCACACGGGGTGCAGGTGGCCGGGGTGCAGTGCACGCCCCTGCCCGAGCTCTACATTGTCGCCGAGCAGTGAGTGACCTCTCAGCCCCTACTCATCCCTGACCTCCAGCAGCAGCACAGGAGGCCAATAACTCATCCAGACCCTGCTCACCATCTCTCCACCCTCCCAGCCCCGCAGGAAGGGCTCTGGATTGGGATGGTGCCCGGAGCAGGGCACAATTCCCACGCGGGAGTGCGATGGGCTGCTTGGACTCTCTCCTCGGGGGTTAAGCGGCACTTTAAGCTTTCATTAAGTGTTGTGTTTCCTTCCACGCCGTGGTTGCTGCTTTGCTAAGCAACTTTGCTGCTGAGCACCTTGCTGTGGATGCCGAGGCTCCCCACTCCCCATGGCACTTGAAATTCCAGCAGCGCTGCCAGCTGCACGCAGCCATTTGTTAGGCGGGCGAGGCGGTGACAGCCCCTTAATCCGAGTGGGCCTCCACTGGAGTCAATTCATTTATTTCACTGAGGAAAATGTCAACCAAAAATTAGAAAATAGGCGTGTAAGAGAGGATGGGTGGATAAACCACTCACCCCCCCCCCTCCGTGTGACACGTTCTCCTCTCGCCGTGTGCGGGAGGGTGTTTTGGTGGAGCGGAGGTGCTGAGGGGTGTGTTGGGGGTCATTTGTGCAGGGCAGGAGAGGAGCAGTTGGTGATGTCTCCCCTTGGGTTGTCTGATCTCCTAATAGGGATCAGGATGGTGTCCTGTATGGTAGGAACATGAGTGGGGTGGGCAGCCCAAGCCCCGGGAGTGGTCCCAGCAGCACATATCTGCCCCAGCTTCAGGAGCAGCTCAAAGGAGTTGTCTTCTTGTGGTGAAATGCATTTGGTGGCCCCCAGTCAGAACCCCAGCGTAGTGCAAGGACCTGTCACCAACACATGTTGGCGTTGGCTTGGCTTTTGCTCACTCTTTGTCTTTCTTTCCCCATCTGTAAGACAGAAATGACATTAATAACCCATTCTGAGCAGCGAGGATGTGTCAGGGTGTCATGGGATCACTGGATGAAGGGTGCCTTGGTGTGCCTGCAGGAATGGCTCCAACCACTGCACCAACAGTCCTGTCACTACAAGCAGTTTGGGCTGTTCTGCTGAGCAGTACTTTGTTTTATTTTATTTTTCAAATAAAGGATGGAAGATTATGAAATTATCCTCCTTTGATGGTATGAAACCCTGATTTTATAATCATGACTCTAATTACGGCTCTTGAGCTTTCAAAGTTTGTTAACATCATTAAAACATTTACCCTGGGCAGATAACAGCAAGCGTTAGCATGAGAGCTGCCTTTTAAAGATGAATGCAGATAAAAGGACCCTCTTAAGGGTTCTGTGGGCAGACTGAATTCCAAGACTGTAATGACTCGCCATATGCTCCAGCCACGCAATCTATCAGTCAGCAATTAGGTTAATGTTGGTGAAAGGGCCACTTAGCCCAGCAATCAGCACCCTACAGTTCTACCGAATGCATCATTTTGTAACAAGGTACCTGCTGGGAATTTGGCTTTTAGCGGGAATCAGGATCAGGTGTTCCAGGTCACTCATGCCCCTTCCTGCACCCAGTCCTGCCCAATCTGTGAGGCAGCTGCTGCTTTACTGGCAAATTGTTGAGTATTTGGTGTTTCCTCCTTTGGTGTGCCCTTGCTTCACGTGGGAGAAAACCTCCCCTCTCTCCTCCTGCCCGTGGGGTGTCAGGAATCACTTCCCCTGGCTTTGTTTGCCTGGGCTGGCAGGAGCAGAGATTGCTGCTCCCAGATGCCAGCCCTGCACCCAAAATCACCGCGCAGCTGCCTCCTGGCCCTGCTGCCGGTCTGCAGGAGGAGAAGTGATCAAATAACAGGCAGAGAGGTGCACAGGCACTGTGTGCTTGAAAGGCAGAGCGAGGAGCACGTGGCAGATTAAGGCACACAGCTGAGATGCTTCAATTCCTGCTCTCCAAAGGCAGCGTCTCTCTAGGCAACCCCTTTTGATGTGCAGCAATGAGGACGTGCATGTTAGAGCTCTTTACCAGCATGTATGTATTTCATCAGGCCTCCTGGCATCACCTGTGCAGACGATCTGCAGGTTCTTTTTTTCCTTTAGTCTTTTTATTGTATTTTATTTGTAGTGAATTTAATGCTGCTGAAGGCGGCTCAAACGCTGCCTTCCCAAATTGGAGCCTTTTATGCATTTGTATGTGATAGGCAGAAGAGTGAGTGCCTCCCCCTGCTCCTTCAGCCTCGCTGGGCATAGGATGCTCTGCCGCTTGCTCTGATCTCACCCTCAGGGTCAGACACCCACAAATGTCTCATCATGGGGGTTACTGCACCCCCTGCCTGGAGCAGGTTACTCCTAGCCCCAGGTTTCCATCCCCAAGGTAGGTTACTCTCACCCTCAGGTTTCCAGTGCCTGGAGGGATGCTCTTGAATTTATCTTCCCTGCATTGCCACAGAGAAAGCAGCATCCATCCCCTTTTGGTCCAGCTGGAGAGCCCTGCCAGCTGATGCCCATTTGAAACCCCTCCTCAAACCTGCTGGCATGACTGGCATCCTCTTGATCCCATCCCCAGCTGCTGTTACACATCCCCAGTGCCCCGGGATTTTGGGGTTATGCATCCACAGGGCAATCAGCTGTGGTTAACCCCAGCAGCTCTCCTGTCCATACAGCTTTCCCAGCCTCAGGATGTGCCCTCAGAGCTGAGCTGGACCACACAAGGAGCACGAGGACTATGTCCTTTGATGCCTCTGCCTCCTGTGACCAACAGCCATGTGTTCTGTGGTAGCCAGCTCTGTCTCCCTGCAAAGGCTGTTCTCCATGGCTGTCTCTATCATTCCCAAGCAGGCTTTTCCAGTTTTGATTAACTGGGAGACTGCAGTGTGAGCTGTTCCCTTAATGAACTCATCTGTTACTCTAAGGACTTCGCACTCACTTTGCTACTGGCTAATATATTGCCATTAGTGCTCTGCTTTGCTCTGGAGTTTACAGCTTGTAATAATTATGTCTAATTTTGATTTTTTTTCTTTAAATTACTACATGGGGTAAAAATAGACTCAGTAATTAACTTCTTCCAAAGAGGCAGATATCAAAGTTAAAGAGGAGGCGGGGGGGGGAAGAAAGAAAGAAAGAAAGAAAGAACCAGAGGAAGCCAGCCCTGCGTGGAGCTGTGCAGGGCACTGCTGGCAGCTCCTGCCAAAGCTTCCCTGCGGCATTTCGACTTGCAGGATCGTCTGTGAAATGGGGCAGGCGCTTCCAGGGATCAGCTCCGGCCCAGTGCTCCTGTGCATCGGAGAGTGCAAGCCCGAGTTCACGGCCAAGTCGGCGCAGCAGTACATGTTTGTGGTGAGTGTCCTGGCGAGGGGGCACAGCACGGGGGTCCCATGGGAACAGCCCTACCAGTGCCTCTGTCACATGGATGGGGTTCAACTCCAGAAGATAATCCCAAAATCGCCATTTATCCTGCTGCTGGTGGTGCATGATTTTTGGTAGCCTAGTCAACAAGCCCAGCTTTCAGGATCTAGAGCTCACACAGGCCTAAAAGTAAACCTCAGCTCAGGGTTTCCACAGCATTTGCACCTCCAAAATAGTGATTGTAGAATCACAGAATGGTTTGAGTTGGAAGGGAGGACCTCAGAGATGATCCAGTTCCACTGCCCTGCCGTGGGCGTGGACACCTTCCACTAGACCAGGCTGCTCTAAGCTCAAAGCTGAATCAACTGCTTTTCCCCATGATGCCTTTTGGGATGGAAGGGACATTATATTATATATAGTCTGCATTATATATTATTCATATTCTGCATTCAAATACTCAGGGATTTTTTTCTCCCCCTCCCAGGATGCTGGTTCAGTGTAGGCTTTCCCTGTCAACACAATGGAGAGCTGCTTTTTGGGTGTGGTGGAATTCCACTGATGTTTAATTAGCAGCTTTCTGAATCAGGAACTGAAAAACCACAGCTGGGGTTTCCCATATCTCCAGTTTTGCCTAAGCAGGGCATTTTATCCAGCCCCATTGATTTTGTGCTTAGTGGAATCTGTATGCAGGGATATGCCAGCACTTACCAATTGTGCACAATTTGTAAACTAATTGAGAGATAAATCAGGCCAGCCCCTGCCACCCTATCAGTGTTGTAGGAAACACCCTCCCCTGGTATTTCATTTAATCAGCAACAGCAGGAGTGCAAAATATCAGCCCATTTTTCTCAAATATTCCAGAAATCCCCCTGACCATGAGGGGGCAGTGCCAGTGTAGCCCCAGATTTGCCACTACCCAAAGGCACGTTCCCATGCGACACCAGGAGGATGCTCTCCTGCTTTGTGTTAAATAATAACCAGGAACCAGTGGAAGGGAATTGCAGAGATGAATCTTGGAGTAGTATCTGGCAGCAACCTGGTGCATTTGCTGAGCATTATCCCTTTGCATTGTTACTTCTGATTTCCAGCACTTACACTGATTTTATCGTTCCTTTTTCTCAGGCATCTAAAACTTCCAGCACATCATTTCCTTTTGTTAGTTGGCCTCTATTTTTCTCTTTAGCGCCGCCACAGATTCCATTACAGCTGGTTTATGCCATTAAAGTCGGCAGTAAAATTGATTGGTACCTCAGAGCAGAGCTCTGTGCTGACCCTGAGAGGGTTTGTGCCTTCGTGAGCTCATCTGGTGCCTGCCATGGTGCAGGAGCCACACAGTCATCTTAATGACACCCCTTTTATCTGGGGAGGTGGAACCTTGGAGCTGCTTTGGATCTGTGAATTTGTCATAATTATCACCAAATCATGAGCTGAAGATGCAAAATTCTTCCTCAGCTTTCAGGCCCTTCTCCAATGCTCGGCTGCATCCCATCCTTAGGACTTTTTAGGTCTCTAGGATGGGCTCTCAGCTCTCCTGTTTTTATCTTATTTACAAGAATGACCACTCAGAGTTACAGCCTGAGTTTCTATTTTTAGCAATGCTTTGAATTTCCAAGGTTTGCAGTGCTCAGACAAGGTGATGCTCACACCAGAAATGTCAGATGCTTGTAGCCAAGGAGTGTTTGTCATTGCTTTTGACTGCAGAGAAGGGCTGTGCTGCCCAGCACACTCTGTGCTGGTGGGGAGGGGACACTGCTGGACCACAGGGATGTCAAAAATAACTGCTCCTTTCTGTCCCTGGGCTCCCACGAGCCATCTGGCCCCAAGGATGGGGCTGGAGAAGGAGGAGGAGGATGGCTGGTAATGGGGTCTCACTGTCTGGAGTGTCCACAGCATTGCAGCTTGTTCCTAAATCACCTTGGGAACAGTTCCCGGGGTTGGGCTTGATTTTGAAGGAGGTTTTTGATGGACAATCATACACTGAGCATCCTTTGGAGGTTTTTTCTATTTTGGAATCAATCCTTTTGGCTGTGTGAAATGCTCCCCAGCCTCCCTAGTGTAAAGATTGCTATTGCCATTCCTATTGCCTGATATTGCCATGAACTGGGGTAATCATGGAATATCCTGAGCTGGAAGGGCCCCACAAGAATCATCAATTCCAGCTGCTGACCCCAGCCAGGATAAGAGCAGTTGAAGGATGAATCTTTCCCTCCTGTAACATTATTCCACCATAATCCACAACAGGGTGGATGGTGTATTTTCCCCTGGTCTATTCAGGAGTCGGGATCAAACAAGCTTTTGGTCTGAGCTGCTTTGGCAAAGGCTGTGCCACCCAGAAAACACGTGTTGCCTTGGGAAAACAGGAGCAACTCATGGAGCTGCCAAGCAGGTGATCCCAAGGGAGCAGAGCTGGGAGCCTGCCAGCCTTTACTGATGAGAGTAATAAAGAGGCTAATGTGAAAGCATTAGTAAAACAATTTGGTAATATCCACTGATTGAAAAGGAATAAAAGGATACCTGGTTTCTGCAAATTCTATTAAGGATGCAACCAGAAACCCTGGTGCAAGGTGTGATAAGATGTGGCATTGCTGTGATAATTTCAGCAATAAAATGCCAAATGGGATCTAAGGTTGCCCCCCAGGGGTGTCTTTCCATCAGCAATGGGAAACAGTTTCTGCTCCCACAGTTCCATCACTGGGTGTTCATATGGAGCTGGAGCTGACAGGATTGCCTTTTGTGTAGTTGGGCAGCATTTCCCATTCCCAGACCCTGGTTGGGTTTTTTGATGCATTCCCACATTGGTAAACTCTAAATATTCAGGTTCAAATTTCCAGTGTGTTTCATTAGTTTTTCAAACTTGCTTTTGGTTAGGAACAAAGTTGAAGGTGAATCCATAATTTGCCGAGGCTCAATTTGCAATTGTTTCATTGGGGCACATCTTTCTTCCAGAGCTGGGTCAGAAAACATAGCAGGACATTTGCCAGATGTCCAGGACACGTCCCTATTTTGCTTTTCCTTGCTAAAAATATATCCCCCCTCAGCCAAAGCATGAAGATGCTCAGGGGTGACACTTGACAGCAGCTCCCTCGTGGCAGGCAGGAGCACTGACTTTGTCCTTTCCTCTCTCCAGACTCCCGTGGTGAGTTTCCTGCATCCCAGCCGAGGTCCAGAGTCAGGAGGGACGATGGTGACCATCTCTGGGCACTACCTGGGAGCTGGCAGCCGTGTGTCAGTGCTCCTGGGAAACCAGACCTGCGAATTCCACGGGTAAGGAGCCCAGCTGGGCCAGGGTGGGCTCCTGCCTGCATGTCCTGGCCCTGCACCACCAGGTATCTGCTGGGGCTGAATGTGCAGCCATGGCAAAAATTCATCTGGGAATCCCTGAAGGCTCCCAGCCCCTCTTTTATTGCATGAAACCATCTTTCCTCTTACTGTGGCTGAGTCTTGCATGGCTAAGGAGGGATTCGTTGCTGTTAGTGCTGTTCATTGTTTGATTTTAATGCTGTTACAGTGTTAATTTGTCCAAAAATTTCAGAAGAACATCACTGTGGGGGTAAAATATTTGTCTTAGTTATTGGTACCTGCTCCCAGCCCAGTTGGTATGAAAAAAATGTAACATTTATAAGAAATATCTAAGGGTTTTTTTTCACAGATGAGCACCTTGCATTGCTTTTATTGCAGCCACTGCTGCAGGTGCCTCAATCTCCTAAAAATGGTCTGAGTGAGGGGTGGGGTCCTGCTGGGCAGAGCAAGGCCAGGGTCTGCACACACCTTCTGCCAAGGAACTTGCACAGCCAGCAATCTCCAGTGGGATTTTCATGGCAAATTTGCTTTCTACCCAGCAGTGTAAACACAGAGTTGACATTTGCAGGGTTTAATGGGTTTTCTTGGGGCTTAGTTAAAAAGAGATACATGTGGTTTACATCTGTGTGCATCATGTACACAGCCCTGCCCTGCCCTGCCCCACCGACCAAGGTGCCCAAAGCAGCTGGCAGTGAGCACAGCCTGTGTGGGAACCCCGTGTCCAAAGAGATTCTGCTTGTCAGATCCTCACTCAGGCTTCCCAGGAGGAACTGAGGAAGTTTCTGGGAAAGTAAAGACCCCTGGGGGTGAATTTCTCATCTGGAAGATTGAGAGGTTCTTTGATAGAGGAGCTGTGGGCGTTCAGATGTGGGAGCATGGTGGGTTATTAGCAGTGCTTGTTCTGTATCCATCCTAGAATGGTACTTTGGGAGGTCTGGATGTGCTGAGATGTGGTGTGGATCAGTTCTCCAAGTGCTAAGCAATGTAACCAATCCATCAATATTTCTTCCCATATCCAAAACAAAGATGCCAGATTGCTCTCTCTGGGAACAGTATTACCACCAGCAAAAGAGCAGAATCAGCCCTGAAATATCTTCCCTTAAATACCTGATTTTATTCAGGCAACCTGCAGAACCTGGAAGAGTTTTGGATTCCCTGGATGTTCTAATTACAGCAGGAAGCAGAAACTTAAACAAAGCGAGCAGCAGTGTCTGAGCAGCCCCATCCTTCACGTGGGGTCACGCTGTGCACTTTGTTTGGCTTGGGCTGTTTTGAGGCAATGAACTTCAATTGTACTCGAGGGTGTGGGGGAGCCTGATGAGATGAAGCACTTTCTAATGAGATTCCCTCTAATTACAGCTTCCCCCATTCTCCCCTCTCTGATCGGAGGAGTGGGTAGATTCACCATGACGACATAATAATAGCACAGAAAGCTAATTAGCTGATCACAGGGAGCGGGGAGCGGCTCTGCCAGCAGCAATGCGTCACTCTGGATCTCGTGCCAGAGCTAAGCAGGCACCGTGGGGTCTGGTGTGGGCAGCAGTGCAGGCAGCAGCAGTGCAGGCAGCAGCAGAGCAGGCAGCAGCAGTGCAGGCAGCAGCAGGCATCTCATCAATTGCACTGGCATGCATGGAAACACTTCAAGACTCAGCAAGGAAGGTGGAGAAACCTACTCCTCACACAAGGATGCCTTTGTGGTTAAATTAATCCTAGGTGGAGAGTGAGAATAGGATGAGGGAGGGAGGAGGAGGAGAGCAGGAAGGGGTAGCTGTGTAATTGCATCAACAGAAACAATTTGTTTAAGGTGTTTTAGGAGGTTGTTTCTGTTGCCTCAGTTGTGGTGGATGGAAGTGCCAAGGTGTGAGCTGGGAACGCTGTGATACCTGCTGTTCCATGCCCCTTGAAATGCCCAGTGCTGAGTGATGTGTCCATGCTCCTTAGGGAGGGCAGGGAGTGTGTAAGAGCTCAAAAAGGGACCACACAGTGTCCCCCTGCCAGGCACAGACACCAGCGCTTTGCTGGAAGCAGAGCAGTGACACTCAGCCATGCAGGCACCTCCATGAACTGCACACACCTTGAGGAAGGGGAGGATGGTGAGGACTGGACGTTCAGGAGTGCCAGTTTTTTATTTCAGTGCCAGACTGTCAGTAATGCTGCAGACCTGCCTGCCCTCTCCCCTGGGAGAACTCAAAACTAAATGAGCCACAGAAACAGCACAGTCTTTTCTGTGAGCCAGGGGCAGGTTTAGGCAGGAAGGACAACCACGGGTGGCTGTGCAGGAACACTGGCCTTCCAGGGATATCACTCCAACTCTTTTTGTAGGATCAGTGTCCAAGCTCACCATGGAGCCATGTGGTTCCTCAGAGCTCTGTTCTGGATGCTCAGATCTCATTCCCTTTCTCCAGCCATCCACCCACCGGCGCCTTTGTGCTTTGACAGCGCTTTGCCACGCTGCTGCCTCGACCTTCTCCAGGGCTCTGATGGAAGCAGATGGTCTGTTGTGTCCAGCCAGCCAGCACCGAGGCCGGGGTCACCCTGCTCTGACGGGGAGACAAAGCCAAAGGCAGCGGTGACCGTGGCATTGCCCTTCCCAGGCGGGGGCTGCCGGGTCCATTATGCCGCTCACAAGAGCCTCGTGTGTGCAGTGGGGTGGGGAGGGAAAGAATTTGGCTTTTCAGTGAGCTTATGCATCCCATTTAAAAAGCAGCCATCTGTTTTCACACGCCCAGCAGAAGGCAGCGGGTTCAGAGGGATGCGGGAGGCTGCAGTTTGGCACAAAGAGTGATTTCAGGGAGGCTGCGCTGCTCTCTCGGTGGGCAGAGCTCCCCTCCCTCCCTCCCATGCCAGTGAAACCCTACTGCCTGTCTGGGCAGCTTGTCCCCTTCACAGGTGTCAGTGTGGGGCTGACTGATGGCTCAGCCCTTTATTAAGCTGCCACAGACCAGGACAAAGGGCTGTTTTCTGTCACTTCCCCACCTTAACACTTCCCCATTTCCCTCCTGCACAGGCGATCCATGAACGAGATTGTCTGTGTGTCTGCCCCCTCAGCCCACGGCCTGGGGGCTGTTCAGGTCTCTGTCAGCGTGGACAGGGCTCAGCTGGAGAGGACCTTGCAGTTCGAGTACATCGATGACCCCAAAGTGCAGCACATCGAGCCCGAGTGGAGCATTGCCAGGTAACACGTGGGTCCTCCACAGCTCACCTGGTCTGGGTCTGCTCTCAGCACACTCAGGCCAAAACGGGGTCAGCCTGGGAATGCACATCCCACCCAGCATCCTGGATTTGTCAGGGCTGGGCATCCGTGGTGTTTGCATTTACCAAAAATCAGTTACCAGAGTGGTTGTTTCCCAGGGCACTGAGAGCAGTCACAGTTTGCACCGAGATTCTGGGAGCACAGATAAAACCAAGATCACTCCCATCTGCTGCAGAGGGGCACAATTGCTCATTAAAGGCTCCTTCTTGCAGTCCTGGAATAAAACAAAACCAGCAGCCACGAAGAAAGGAAAAAGCTGATGTTAATCAAAATGTACTGTTATCCCAGATTCACTGCTGGGAACAGGGTGGCTGGTGCTGTCACATCATCGTGACACTGTCACTGCTAAAAACCCTGGGCCATACTCCTCCTGCAATTTTACTTTAATGGTTGTGCTCACCAGGGCTCTAACACAGCTATTCATATCAAATTCCAATTTTTTTCTTTTTTTTTTTTTTTAAATTGCCCTTTAAAGAAATAAGTGTCTCACAGGAGGCTCTGGAGGTGTTTGCTTTGAGTCCAGATTCAGGATGGTTTCTGGTTTTGGAGGAGCTGGGTTGGATGGGCTGGTCGGGGCTGCTGACAGAGGGGGCCCAGGGAGCAGCTGCGAAGGTGCAGGAGCCTTGGGTGAATCTGGGCTGTGCTGCTCCAGTTAACACGTGAAAGGAGAGTGAAAGGCTTTGCTCAGGGCACTGGCTGTAGGAGAGTGGGGGTACTCTGGCCCTGGGGGTTGTATCTCCCGTGGCCCTGATGGCTCTCCAGCCCTCCCCTGCTCTGTGTGACAACTTGCTGCGTCTGCAGTCCAGAGGCAAGTGCACGTCAGTTCCTTCACTGCACGAACCATTTAGCGTGGGCCTTAAAACCAGCACTATGTAAATCATTAAACACTGTGACTAATTTATTGTCTTACATATTTAGTCTCAGCTCTGTTGATTTCTTCAGTTCCCCACCACGCTGCCTTGCAGTGGTTGAGGTGGGCGAGGGTGCAGCTGAGAGAACAGAGACCCCCCTCCCCAGTGACTCAGGGAGTGCCCATAAATCCATGCAGGGGCCTCAGGTGTCTGCAGAAAACATCTTTCTGAGCTCAACAAGCATCCTCCTTGTCAAGCTTGGGCTCTGTGCACAGCCCCAGCCCCATTAATCAGGTCTCTCCCTGTTCTCCACAGCGGACACACCCCCCTGACTGTCACGGGCTCCAACCTGGATGTGATCCAGGAGCCGAGGATCCGTGTCAAGTACAACGGGAAGGAGTTTGTGAACGTAAGTAGGAGCTGTCCTCTGCATCCTCTGCAACCCCCAGCTGGATGCAGACACTGTTGTGGAGCAAGAAGTGCTCTGGCAAAAGCTGCCTTGGGGGTATTTCCCAACCTTACCCGAATTTGGGCCCTGGAAAGAGGGATTTTGACATGTTTTTGACATAGGAAATCGTTTCCTCAGCAGCACAGTAATTGCCAAGGAGTTTTCAATGCTAGAGATGGAGGATTTCTTTTTAGATAATCTCCATCACCTCAAATTCTGCCTTGCATCAGATAAACTTGTTTCACTCCTGAAGTTCCTCTTTTGTCAGAGCCCCTGAGAGCTCTCCTTTCCCCAGCATCCCTCCATTCCCAGTACCCAGCTCAGCTCTACAGGCACGTTCTGATGGAAATTCCAAGTGTAGCTTTCCCCATCATTCCCTGCAGCTCCACACTTCCCACTGTAGTCCTTGCTTTCTGGAAAAGCCCAGAGCTGGACAGTGAGACCTGCCAGCTCTGAGGCTGCTAAGTTTAACTAGTCTCTCTGTCTCCCTCCTGTAAATAAACCTCCTGTTGTCTCAGCTCCGGGTTTCATGAGCCTGTACCAGCCCAGGGAGGGCAGGATAGAGGAGAACCCATTCTGAATAAGATGCTCTCAGGCCAGTGTTGCAGTTTGATTGCCTCAATAAGTTCAGGTGCTGGTTGCCTGCAACCTCCTCACCATGTGGAGCATGTTGGGCATGAGGCTCTGGTGTTACTTTTATGCCTCCTTCCCCTCCTCCCTCCTATCACTGTGATGCTCCCACAGCAAGGAGTTGGTAGCAGAGTTTGGGGTTCATCTGGAGTGCCATTTCCTTCCCTTGTCTGTATTTTTGCAGTCCATGAGTGAGAAGCTGAAATGACTCCCCAGCTAAATGGGAACTAAGAGATGATCTTGTATGCTACAAGTAAGAATTGTACCTCCAGGACCTCAGAAATTGTTTTGATCAAGTAAAACTGAAATATATTGTTTCTATGCAGTGATCTTTGTGACTGAATCTGTATTATCTTGGAAAGGGCAAATCACTTAGCACTTTTTTTCCTATTCCTTTTCTCCCCCTCAAGACCTTTTTCATCTGAGCTCTTTTTAAAAAGACATCTAATTTTGTTGCTAGCACTTGTAGTTATAGTGCTACAAAAATAATTCTGAAGACACGAAATTGAGTGGAATTAAATCTTCCACTTAGGGAGGGAGGCCAAATGGTTGGGCTCTTGCTGCTTTACAAGGCAAGAGTCCCATAAATCAGCCATCTCCCTGCTTTGAGGGCTGGAGGAGCCGTGGGTGTCCTCAGCCTGGCAGGAGATGACCTTCATGTCACCTCCAGCCCACGAGTGTCAGATGATCGTTCCTTTCCCTCGCTGACATTTGGGAATTGCCTCTAACCACTCATTTGCAGCAGGGAGGAGATATTCCCTAGGGGTCTGTTTCAGAGCATTACCAGAGAGGAAGGAATTGGAAAGAAAAGAAAGAAGAAATAAAGAAAAAGGAGTAAGGTTTGCTGTACAAACCTTTTCTCCACTGAAACACGGCTCATTTTGGGCTCACTCTCCATCCCTGCACCAGTGCCTTGGTGTTGGCTGGAGTGGAAGCAAATTACCCCAAACTCTGCTTGTAAAGCATCACAGAACCACTAAGGCTGGAAAAACCCTCTCAAATCATCAAGCATCAAGCCTGGATTAAATACTTCCAGCTAAGCTTGAATCCTCTCGACTTTCCAGGGGGAACTTAGTTGAATCAGAGCATCATTGTGCAGGTCAGGGTAGGTTTTTCCCTGCTGTCTTTCACAGCATCCCCTTCCCCCCAGGTGTGCAAGGTGGTGAATGCCACGGCGCTGCTCTGCCTCGCTCCCCCCCTGAGCCCCGAGTACCGGCCCGGCCTGGATGCCGTGGAGCGGCCGGACGAGTTTGGGTTCATCTTCAACAACGTGCAGTCCCTGCTGGTCTACAATGACACCAAGTTCATATACTACCCCAACCCCACGTTTGAAATGCTGAGCCCCAGTGGGGTGCTGGAGCAGAAGCCAGGATCACCCATCATCCTGAAGGTAAGGAGACCCCCTATCCCAGCCCATGGGAAGAAAAAAAACCCAGGCAGTGGAGCTTTATCCCTCCTTTGGAGAATGGGGTACACTAGAGAGAATCCCATTGTTTGCACAAGCTGGGGGTGAGATGGGACTGAAGGAATGTGCTGCATCTTTGTCAGTGTTCTCTCTGCTTGTCCCTAGGGCAGGAACCTGTGCCCACCTGCTCCGGGAGGAGCCAAGCTCAACTACACCGTGCTGATCGGAGAAACACCCTGTGCTGTCACTGTCTCCGAGACCCAACTGCTGTGTGAGCCCCCAAACCTCACTGGACAGCACAAAGTGATGGTGAGGGGCCAAACACTCCATCAGCATCCCTTTCCTCCCTCCTTTCCATCCTTTCTCCTCCCACTCCCTGCCTCACTTGGATACTGAGTGCAGCCTCTTGTCCAAGCACTGGTAGGATTTTAGATCTTCATGGATATTTGACTGGAAACTTAAAGTATTGTTGTGGATTGGCACAGAGAAACTTTGTCCTTCCCCGAGACTCACTCCCTACTATCAGAGCCTTCTAGAAGGAACAAATCTTTCCAGCAGTGCCTTTGGCACAGCGGACTGTCCCTCCTCTGGATGAGGATGAGACCATTTCCAGTGTTTTCCCTCCTGCAGGGTTTTCATCAGCTCATGTAGCCAGACCTGATCTGCTAAGTGGATGGAAAGGTTTTGCCTTTTCCTGAATTAGGAGCCAGGAACATCTGAACACTGGAGTGGTTGGATCAGCAACCTCATCCAGGGTAACAGTCGGTGCCTTCCTCTCCTTTGGTTTTGGGCACCGCTTCTTCCCCTGCTCCGCTCGCAGACCAAACATGCAGCTGCCGAAGTGCTTGAGTAGAGCCCAAATGAGATTGTAATTGTGATTTATTTCCCTTTAAGTTCAGCATCCAAAACATATTCAGATTATCACAGTGTGATTCCCAGAAGCACAACCTGGCTGAGAGCTGCTCGCATCTGTGGCCCGGGCACATCCAAGAAAAGCCTGTCCTGGTGTTAACTCCAGCCTGTTTGCTCCATAGCTTTCTGTGGGGCTTTCTGTTCCCTTCTCTGCTCTCTCCTTCCAGTCACTCTGGTTTCTTGTCAGTGAAATTATCAGTGGGTTGCTAATGTCCACGGTTTACAAAAGGGAGTTGAAAGCTTGTGAAATGAAAGTCAAATGGAGCCATCAGATAATAAGAACAAAGCCCAGATAGTGAAGGGCTGGCACATTTATCATCACTTGAAGTCTCCCTGTGTTCACATAAGCAGCACCCTCTGTGTTTGAAGGCAATTGGAGTTTTATATTCTTAAACGTGGATGCTTCAGTGCTTCCTGAGGGATCTGTACAGCCCACGTGGGGGGAAGGACAGGGCTTTGGGACAGGAGACACCTAAAGCTGCTGGTTACCTGTGCTATGCTTTGCAGGTGCGTGTTGGTGGTGTCATCTTCTCCCCTGGCTCGGTGAGCATCATCTCAGACAGCCTCCTGACCCTGCCGGCCATCGTCAGCATCGCGGCGGGGGGCAGCCTGCTCCTCATCATCGTCATCATCGTCCTCATCGCCTACAAGCGCAAGTCCCGGGAGAACGACCTCACCCTCAAGAGGCTGCAGATGCAGATGGACAATCTGGAATCCCGGGTGGCCCTGGAGTGCAAGGAGGGTCGGTACTGCCCAGGACTGGGTGCTCTCTGGGCGCTGCGGCTCCGTGCTTGGGTTCCCAGTTTTCCCAGTCCCCTGAAGGGGGCGAGGAGAGGGGGGTGTGCCCCCCGTGGGGTTTGTGGGGGAGGGTGGGCAGCCACAAGTGTGTCAGCAGCAGACACAGCTCTGCTGCCTGGTGTGCAGAGAATAGGATTAGAGCTTGATCCTGCTTAAGTGACATGCCTGGATCACATGGATCGCATGGCGCGAGCCCCGGGATACCCAGCACAGCTTGTCCCCTTGTCTGATGGCTTTTTAGTGAGGCACTTTTAGAAAGGCACAGAGAGAGAGTGTACAGGAAGTTCAGACCCCCAACTAACACCGTGTATCCCAAAAGGAAGGCAAGAGGGCTGGAAAGTTGGCCCAGTCCCTCCTCCAGTTTATAAATGTAAGCAGTAAGAGTAGGTCTGAGGGGTAGGAAGAAACTCTTCAAGCATTTGAGTCTGGGAAATTTTGTGTGTTATTTGGAGTGGTCAGACCTGCTGGTTGCAGGTTTCTACATGGACAAGTCCTGTCCCTTGCAAGGAGGCAGCTGAGCCAAGGCCCCCTACCCTAGTGGAGCACAGGTGGCTTTTGGGGAGATGCTGCCCATGTTTCCTTCCACCTGGAAGGGAGCTTAGTGAATCAAAGTAAAATGAATAGAAAGCTGCAGATTTCACACTGTGACCCCAGTGTGTAGAGAGAGTTGCACTGGATTCGTTCCGCTGATTTCAAGGATAGCCTTGAAAGCACAGGGCAAAAAATGAGATATATTCAGGAGGAGCCACAGCCCAGCTGGGGTACAGAGGCCTCACTGAGCCACCGTGTCACCCTTTGGAGAGGGAACATGAGGAGACACATACAGCTGTATAACACAGTGATGTTATGTTATGAGAGGAAGAATAAATTCCTTCCTGACCCCTGCAGCAGCTTGGGTTTGATCTGCATCAGATTTGATTATTTTGGCAACTGTTGATAGAGGAGGAGAAGAAGAAGAAAGGAATGGGAGGCACCGAGTTATGAAAATAGATCCTTATTTCTATTGCAGCCTTTAAAGGTGTTTTAGGTGTGTGTACACAGGTGTGAACCGCATACAAATTAAGCAGCATCTTTGTTCTCAGCATCTGCTCTGTGCAGCGTGTGCTCTCCTGCTCTCAGAGGCTGAGACAGTCTCCAAGGGTGAGGGTCTGCCTGACCTACAAGGCCAGGGCTCCTCTGAATCAGTTCCTGAGCTGACCCATTTATGGTGGCTGCCGTGTCCACAGGGAGAGCAGGCAGCCAGCCCTGCCCAAAACCTTCTCCCCAGGCCTCAGCTCCAGGAGTTCACCTCTCTGTGTCCTGTTCCCTTCTCCCTGAACAGCTTTTGCAGAGCTGCAGACGGACATCAATGAGTTAACCAGCGACCTGGATCGCTCTGGGATCCCCTACCTCGACTATCGGACTTATGCCATGAGGGTCCTTTTCCCTGGCATTGAGGACCACCCTGTCCTGCGGGAGCTGGAGGTAACAAACAGGCTGTGCTCCAGCCCTTCCAAATTTCCCTGAGCCTTCAGAGAAGCCAGTGGGAAACCCTGAGGGAAACCTTTATATCTTCACACCAGATCTTATTAGAGGCCCCGAGGTCAGTGGGGTGAGCCCAGAGTTCAGCTTAACTCAGAAAGCTGGTGTTTTATCTCATCCCACATGGCCTGATTCCTTGTGGTTTCTCCCCCGTGGTATTGTTTTGTTTTTATTTTATGGGGGTTTATATTGCTATAAAAGCAAAGAGCACATCAGAAAAGTTATGGATGTGCTTTAAAGTCCTCCTCAGTCACCTTACAGGGCAGGGGAAGGCTGTGTGCCTGGAGCATCCTGCCTGGAGCATCCTGCCTGAAGCATCCTGCTGCTGTTCCACAGCGTGTCCACAGGAGGGCAAGCGGAATGCCCTGCCCAGGCAGGCTGGCCTCTGAGCAAGCACTTCCATCTCCCTGCTTTTTCCACCGGGATGTGTAAATATGTATAAAGTATTTTCACTGAGGATAAAAGGGTCCATCAGATCACCTCGAAGGTGGGCCCTGCTCACCTGAGAGAGTGATGGTACAAGAAGCATCTGCCAGCCAGGAAGGGGCTGCCATCCTGCTCATGGGATGGGACTGCCATTCTCCCCCCGGGGATGCCCACAGGTACCAGGCTCAGCCCTGCCTCTCAGAGACTGGCATTGCTCCAGTAAGTCCTGTTGCCTTCACATAGACAAGGGGCTGGATGTAGGAGGAAGGAGTCTTGGTTGCCCATGCTCCACAGGGCTGTATTATTGCTTTTCCAGACAGGCACTACTCAATTTAGATTCCAGTGGGCCGAGCTGTGGTGTTTATAAAACAGAACCAGCTTCTCCCAGCCCATTCCTGTGCCCTGAGTTCTCCAGCTCCATGCATTATGTTTGCTGTTTGAATTGCCAACTAAGCTGATACTCCAGCAAACAAATATGAATGCTTTTTGTTTTACTCATGAAAAACAGAATTGCAGAAGTGATAAATGTGTTGCCAATTACACAGTTGCTTAATTATGTAACATTAGTAAAACCAATACATAAGTCTCCAAGATGTTTGGTAAAGAGTTGCTTCATGTAGTTCATCATTTTCACTTGTAATGAATTACTTGAATCTGCAACTGGCTGAAAGCCTCAATTAATTTTTTACACTTGTCCCATAATAAAGCAATAGTCTAAATTAGTATTTAATTTACTTACAAGAGTGTCACTTTTTGTGCAGAACAAGCAGAATTGTGTGTCATTTATAGGGCTGTTAGCCTCGAAGCAGCAGCTTTATGGTGTGCAGAGAGTGCAGCTCAGAGCAAGGATTAAGGGGAGCAGTGCTGAGGGAGGACAGGGAGGGTGATGTTTGAGCAGGATGGACAAGGGACCATGTTCAGGGATGCTGAGACCCTGAGAGATGGGGTGCTGGCTTGTGCACCTAGCGTTAAACTATACTGGGTACCCCCAACATAAGAAGGACATGGAACTGTTTGGAGCAAGTCCAGAGGGGTCCGCAAAGCTGATAAGGGGACTGGAGCACCTGCCCTGTGGAGACAGGATGAGAGAGTTGGGCTGTTCAGCCTGGAGAAAAGAAGGTTGTGTGGAGACTTCACAGAACCTTCCAGTATCTGAAGGAGCCTCCAAGGGAGCTGGAGATGAATTCTGCATCAGGAACCGCAGTGACAGGACAAAGGGGAATGTGTTCGAACTGAAAGGAGAGTTTTAGATTAGATGTTAGGAAGAAATTCTTCCCTGTGAGGGCGCTGAGGCCCTGGCACAGGTTGCCCAGAGAGGTTGTGGGCTCCCCATCCCTGGACACGTAGAAGACCTGACTGGACGGGACTTGGAGCAACCTGGTGTAGTGAAAGCTGTCCCTTCCCATGCCAGTGGGTTGGAATGAGATGAGTTTTAAGGTCCTTTCCCACCCAAACCCTTCTACGATTCCATGCTTTACCCCCACAGTGTTGGCAGGGTGACCCCAGGGGGATGCAGGTCTGCCCTCCGACCCCTTGTCCTCCTGTTCCTTGTGTGATGGACATGCTCTCCTCCACTGTAGGTCCAAGGGAACGGGCAGCAGAGCGTGGAGAAGGCCTTGAAGCTCTTTGCTCAGCTGATCAACAACAAAGTCTTCCTGCTGACCTTCATCCGGACGCTGGAGTTGCAGCGCAGCTTCTCCATGCGCGACCGCGGCAATGTGGCCTCGCTCATCATGACGGGGCTGCAGGGCAAGCTGGAGTACGCCACGGACGTGCTGAAGCAGCTGCTCTCCGACCTCATCGAGAAGAACCTGGAAAACAAGAACCACCCCAAACTGCTCCTGCGCAGGTGAGCTGGGGGACGAGCCTGGTGGCAGGTCAGCGCGGTCCCCCAGGCTGCCACAGCCACGCTGCTGGTGGCATCAGAAGGACATCAGAAGGAAGTTTGGTTGTTAGAAGGGATTTCTTCATGGAAAGGGTTGTTAGACTTTGGAAGGGGCTGCTCATGGAGGTGGTGGAGTCACCACCCCTGGAGGTGTTCAAGTAATGGCACTCAGTGCTCTGGTCTGGTTGAGAAGGTGGGGATCAGTCATAGGTTGGACTTGGTGATCTTGGAGGTATTTTCCAACCTTAATGATTCTGTGATCCCATAATCCAAGGGCTCTGTGGGTGCAGGGTGCTGTTGGAAGGAAAATGCTGCTCTCCATGGAGAACTTCCGTATATTTCCTCACCTGTCTCCATGACTCTGTGATTTCACAGATGACTGAACAGGGTCTCAGACTGGATCCTCCAAGTCTTCCTGGGTGGAGAGCAGCATTTGTGTTCCACAGCTGGGCAAAGAGCTCGAGAATGGATTAAGCAGTTCACCCAAGACTGTGCTGGGCAATGGCAGAAAGAAAAAAGGCAAAAAATTCATACTAATGTAGGGCAGATCAGCAGCCCCAAGGAAGAGGCTCTCCCTGTTCTCCATGTCATGAGCCACTTCTGTCCCATGTCCCTGTGGGCCCTGGTTGTGCTGTAGAGCCTGGCCTTGGCCACAGCTGCCCATCGGCAGTACCTGGAGCTCTGCTGGCATCCCACTGGAGCGAAGGGATGAGGGCAAGGGGAGGATTTCACAGCTCTAGGAAAATTGCGGGGATTCCTCCAGCCATCATGAATATACTTGACAGGAAATTGCTTTAAATCTGGCTGTGTTTGCGGAGGCAATAACTCATCTCGGAGAAGGAAGCTGGCTTAATTTCCCCCGTGGGTTGACGAGTCGCTGGGAAGGCGTCTTCTGCCTCAGCCATCAATAATGACTTCTCGTGGCACTCCAGAAAACACGTGGATGATGATGAGAGCTGTGCCCCCTCCTCCCTGAACTACCCAGCAAAGAATCAGGGCCATCTGTCCTGCACCAGGAATTACCCATTTCACAGGGAACTTGACACTGGATCTTTCCAGGGACAGGCCATCTAACCACCTCTCTTGGCCACTTGGGCCAGTCTTTCACCACCCTCATCACAAAAATTTCTGCTTTATATCTAGTCTGAATCTACCCCCTTTTAGTTTGAAAGCTTTACCCCTTGTCCTCATCCTCCAGATCCTGTTAAACCCATGGCTGGAGTCCTGTCCTAGCCCTGTGCCCAAGTGTTTGTGCACAGAGCAGCCCAGCCTGAAATGTCTTGCTTTGACTTAATAAGGAGTGATCAGCCACAAAGTGAAATGCATCTTTTTTGAATTTTTTGAGCTCTCTGGTGGCAGCATTTGATAACTGACACTCAGTTCTTTCCTTCTTTCTTCCTCATTTTCCCCTCTCTCTTTCTTCCACGACTGCCCCTCACGGGAGACAGCAAGAAAGTTGACGTTAAATCAAACAGCTACTCTGGTTGCTGGCACTGAGCAGAGCACACAGCAGTTTGGAGACCTAGATAGAGCAGGGAAAATTAATAAAATACATATTTATTTTTTGGGTTCTCTCAGCTCACTTTGTTTAGGTTTGTTTTCCTCCCAGTGCCTCCGAAAGTCAGCGGAGCAGCCAAGGCTGGCGTCAGACTCCTTTGGAAAGTCTGGATTGTGCTTTGCCCTCGTTATGTGGTTGATGTGAGAAGGTTTTTCTCCAAGTCCAGGGGTTCTGTGCTGCCATGTTAATCTTCAGAAGCTTATTTTTTATATTTAGAGCACATCTCTAACAGCATTCTGATACCAGCAATGGTCAGGGGCAGCACAAAGCCCTGCAGCAGGTTTGGGGCTCAGCAGACCCCTCCATGGGTAGCAGAAAGATAAGTCAGGCAGAGTTTGGGGTTTGGCCCACCCGGCCATCCCTTTTCCAAGGCAGACAGGCCAGGGATGCTCTATTCAGCTTTTCCCAGCAGTGATGGAGCTTCTGAGCTGCCTCTTTCCTCAGCCAGTGTAGGACAGTGCTGATTAACTCAATTGCTGGCTGTCCCCAGGACTGATGCTCTGCAAATATCTCGTGGCGTCAGACTGTGTTGAGATGAGATTCAGTGCTTGAAGGTAAGGAGAAATGGGATTTGACAGAGATGCTCCAAGGTGTTTCTTTATGCTGTTCCATTCAGCTGATCTTGTATTTCTGATAAAGAAATAAAAGGGAACAGCTAGACATGGAGTACCCAATGCCATTCTCCCACGCAATATGCCCCAACTTCTCTGTCACTCCATATTTCAGTTGTTTTTACGGAGCTGGTGTGAGGCCCTGAGCAGCCCATAGGGACAGGACACAGCATTGCTTCACTAGTGAGACTTGCTAATTCTTAATTTAATATTCTATTAGGAAAGTAGTTTATTAAATTAATACTCACCCTGAAGTCCTGAATGTACTATTTTCTGCGTTTTCCACCTATTCTTTGGTTTGTGTCACTGCCTCTCCATTTTCCCATGGCTGTGTGCAAGTCTGTTAGTGTTCCTGCTCTTTAATTGGGTGCCTGAAATATTTCAAACAGGAGAACAATGTGTGTGTCAATTTGTAGGATGAATTTTTAGGCAGTTCATCAATTCAGGCTTAAATTCTTTGGGGATCTGCAGACATTTTCTCGAATTCCTGGCAGATGTTTCCATCCTAAGAGATGATGGATAATGTGACCCCAGGTCCATTGGCCGACTGGCGCCAGTTTTTGTTTGCTGAAATCTCTGGCTCCTGTTTCTTCTTGATCTTGCTTGGCTTTGGGATCAGGTCCTGGTGCTTCTATAGTGTGTGTTTTTAATTCCAAGCATTTGGAATGCTGTGTGGATTCATAGCAAGAGGCAGTCCCTAATTCAAGCCAGCGGAGTAGATAGGGAAGAGTGGGGAAATTGGAGTGGGATGGTGACTATCTCCAGGCCAGGGAGGAGGTGACCTGGTTCATGGTGAGGGCAGAGGGGACACAGTCCCCAGAGGGAAGAGTGTTGGACTCATCCCTCTTTGCTTGCTGGAATTCAGACCAGCTCCTGGTAGCAGATGTGGCTGAGGGGAAGGCTGGTGGTGCTGAGCCAGGCTGGCCAGGATCACAACCACAACTGGCCAGGCTGCAGCACAGCAGCTCCACCCTGCTCGGGTTGGGGCTCAGATGGGGACTGTGAGACACTTGGCCACCACCACAGCCATCCCATCCCAGGAAAAGGGACTGTGGTGCTTTAAGAAAAGTCTCCGGGTCCTACAGAGCCAGCATTAAAAACTATCATTAGGAGTCATTGTATTTAAATTAGAGATAATCTTGGGCACAATGTGGGGAGAGGACACTGGGTGGGACTGGGGAGAAAGCTGCAATTTCCCTGCCATTGTCACTCTGCTGTCCCTGATTGCCAGGAACTGCTGCAAATCCCAGTGATTTACTGAGCCAGGCTGTAATTTGCACCACGTGCAAGGAGCTGAGTGTCACCAGACTCCCTGTCACCAGCCCCATCAGGGCTGTGACAGGCTGTCAGCTGGGCAAGCTGCTGTCAGCTCCGTGCAGGGAGGGGGGACAGTGCTGGCCACATCCTGCTGCTCCGGGGTCCTGGTCCTGAGCACCTCGGAGCTGTCCCAGGGGGTGCAGTTTGTGGTTTGGCTTTGTGTGTAACACGTGTGTCCTCCTGGCTCCCCTAGGACCGAGTCGGTGGCTGAAAAGATGCTGACTAACTGGTTTGCCTTCCTTCTCCACAAGTTCCTCAAGGTAAGCAGGGATGGAGCGGAGCCCCTGCTGTCACTTTGCTGTCTCACCCCTGGGGTGGATCTGGGCATGAAACTCTTCCATCAGACTGCAAGGGAAAAGGTGTAGTAGCAAGGCAGGGGAGGTGGAAATTTGTTGGAGCTGCTGCTCCATGGTCACCACCTTCCTCAACACTCAGGTCTCCTGGAGTAATGCCCATGTCATGGAGTTTCTGTTACACCTCTTTAGTACTTAGGAGAAATTCTCACTTCTGTCTCCGTGCCTGGGCTTCCACATTTTTTAACTTAATTTGTGGTTTTGGAAACCCCACAGAATTTGCTTTGTGGGAGTGAACAACGAGGTCAAGGTATCAAATTCCACTTTTTACAGCCACATGGATTCAGGAGGGATTTCCCTGCCAAAGACAACATACCCATGGTGCTCATGGGTTTGGCTGTCCTTTCCAGGAGCTGCTGGGGGCCAAACCTGGATTGTACATGTGCTAAGGAGTCAGTGCCTCTGCTGAGAGGAACCATGTGCGGGCCAGTGGCCCAGAGGAGAAGCACCTTCACCTCTGTGTCGGTTCTTCTCTCCATCTCTTATGTAGGAATGTGCTGGTGAGCCACTCTTCATGCTCTACTGTGCCATCAAGCAGCAGATGGAGAAAGGTCCCATTGATGCCATCACAGGAGAAGCCCGTTACTCCCTCAGCGAGGACAAGCTGATCCGGCAGCAGATCGAGTACAAAACTCTGGTGAGTGGTGCTGTAGGAGCTGCCAGGGAATCACTGCTGGCCCTTCTATGCTGACCTGGTGACTGGGACACTGCTGTGAGGCCTAAGAGTTGCCAGTGCAATAAAGACCCATGTCCAAGTCAGGTGCATCTGATTTTCAGGTGCAAATAACTTGAGCCAAGGTTTGGAAAGGCAGGTTTGAGGGGGATGTTTTATCTCCCTTGGGCACTGAATAAGGCATCCAGGACTCCTGTCTTAGCAATAATTATATAAATATACTAGATGCAATAGCAATTAGGGCTGCAGTGGGGGTTTTTATGAGAAAAGGTTGTTGAGACACACAGTTACATTTCTCCTGGATGCTTATCCTTTAGAGCATGATTTATTTCTCCTTCTCTTCCAGATCCTAAACTGTGTGAACCCAGATAATGAGAACAGTCCAGAGATCCCTGTGAAGGTGCTGAACTGTGACACCATCACCCAAGTCAAAGAGAAGATCCTCGACGCAGTGTACAAAAACGTCCCGTATTCCCAAAGACCAAGAGCCGTTGACATGGACTTGGGTAGGAGCTTCCCTGCCTGATAGGAGGGGCACGATCAGAGAGGCTGGTGGGTGGGTTTTGCAGAGCTTGCCCCTCTCTGACCATCATGTGTGCCTGGTTTTTGCCTCTCCCCCAGAGTGGCGGCAGGGCCGGATAGCCCGTGTGGTCCTGCAGGATGAAGACATCACCACCAAGATCGAAGGAGATTGGAAGCGCCTGAACACCTTGATGCACTATCAGGTAAAAAAGCAGCCCTGGCTGACAGGCAGTTCCCAGAAAGCTGCCAGGAGGGAGGAAAAGAAAAGCAGGACATTAATTCCCAGGTGTCTCGTCTACCAAGACAGACAACGAGGTCAGGATTGCGTGATAAAGCAGAAGGGTTCAATGTGCTTCTGCATTAGGTGGGAAAGTAACCTTGACACGGATCTCAAAGGAAGCAGCAGAGTTGAAAATTGGCTAAATTAAACCTGCCAGCCATGGGAGGGAGGTGGAGGGAGCAGTGGTGAGGGCTGAACTGCCAGTGCTGGGGATGTGGGGCCAGGGAAGGAGTGGCATGGGGGGCTCAGGTCTTGGTGTGGGGGTCTGAGACAACCAAGGGTGCAGCAGGGGAGGAAGAGGAGTCTCTGCCTTCCTTCAGAGCTTTGCAAACACCAGTGATCTGAGGCAAAGCACAAGCTGTAGTAGAAGCTTATCCCTCATACTCGGGATCTTCCTGTGTGTTGACTTTTGGGCATTTTGCAAGCAGTGATAAAGAGAAACAGAGCAAATACTTCAAATGCTGTCACATGGGAGGGTTGAGGGAGTGCTGTGGGGAGGTACAGGATGAGGCCAGGTCAATAATAGGGGAGTATCAGTAGCTACTTCCTGACAGTGACACCAAACCTCTTAAATCCCCAAGCCAGGTAACAGGAGGTCTGTCACATGCAGTGAAGATGCTCAGTCGTGCATCAGACAGGGTGGGTTGAGGTGGCCTAAGAAATTGTTACCATCTTTAACTCCTGGATAGGGCAGATGTCTGTTGGAAAGGGCTCCTTATAGTGTGAAAGATAGGAAGAGAGGTAAAGAGAGGGCTGAGGAAGGTTTGGTTTCAGGGAATCAAAGGCTTTCTTTACTCAAAGCCTGTCTGCAGCAGAGGATAACTGCATTAATTGGGACCCGTAACCTACTCCTGTCCATCACTGCCTCCCCAGAAGTGTTTAGTATTTAATCTGGCATCTTTCCCTGTTTATACACCATCTCCAGTCCATCAGCGTGACTCACGCTGTGTGAGTTGAATGGGAGCCAGTATTGACAGGAGCCATGTAATCAGGGAGCGAGGCAGGAGAGTGGCATAAATATGCACAGTGCATGTTAAAAGGAACCTCGAGGGTCAACTTTTCCAAGCAGCCCCCAGGATTTAAACACAGATTGCCGTAAAATGTCATAGGAGTTGTGCAGATTAATTCCATTGTTCCTAAAATCTGTTTTACCTGACAGTTGCAAGGGATTAACCAACATGCAGGGAAGCAGCGAGACTTTATTATGCCTTGATCTTTAAAAGTCATCGTGAGGAAGTCACAAGTGAAAGCTGTGCTTGTCTGATGTGTGGTGGATGCTGGGGGAGGGAATACTTTCATTTTAGTGCCTGTGGGAAAAGCTGAGCCACAAGCTTACCCTCAAAATAAACAAAACCCTTGCAGCACTCAAGATGCTGCAGCTCTTCCTGCCACTTGAATGTCAGTTTTGCTCTGGAAGAAAGGAGAAGTTTGCTGCCAAACATCTAACCAGGTAGTTGCACATGTCTCCCTGCTCTGGCCTGAGCTCTGCACAGCCCAACTGAGCTGTTTCAGTCATTAAAAAGAAGCCAACTTCTCTTCACTGCAGCAGAAACCTTGTCAAGGCAAGGCTNCAGGTTGGGGTTTTTTGTTTTTTTTCTGTTGGAGTAATAAATGTTTTTATTAGGCATCAAAAACACAGATGCTCCAGGACTACACAGTAAAACAAATACATGGGCAAAGGCACAGCTTAAAGAGGGTATAAAATGATTTGAGTTCCAAGCACTGCTCTCTCACCCTTTAACAGGAATGCTACATATGAAACAGGTGTGGTTCAAGCCATTCAAATAAATGTAGATTTCCAGAGGACTAGTGAAGATGATTTCTAAATTTCTGGGGGAAAAATGAAAGCTTTCTCTCTAAAGCTCTGCCCATCTTTTATTCAGAGCTGTCTTGTCTTTATTCTCATCTGAAGGCAAAGAGATCTCTGGATTTGCACATGGTGATTGGAGATGCACAGCCCATGTTTCCATCCAGGTGTGTCTCCTGGAGAGGTGCTGTTACCCGGGAGCTGCAGGAGGCACCAGAACCCCGCTGGTCCTCACAGCCCTGCCCTGCTCCTGATTGCTGGGATCCATTCGCTCCTCAGCCCCATTCCCTGCCTCTCCAGGGCTCCAAACCCCCCTCCTCCTCCCTGTGCCCCGAGGGCTCTGCAGAGGGCAGTTATTTAATTCCAAGAGTTTCTCAGCTCTGGATTTTGACACCATTACATTTGTTTTCTGCATTAGAATGACAAAAATGTAATAACTGATCAAATGGATTTCTCATGGGAAGCCTTTGCATACAAAACCAAATTGGATTTAAAGAGAAATATTCATCTTTGTAATATTTTTGAACCACTTTAGAAAACTATATAGAAAATTGTACACCTGCTGATTATTTCTTCATTTATAAAAATAGATGTATGGCTTAAATAGGTGTAATTCTTTGTTAAATTCTCTGGAGCTTTTATATGTGGTAAGGAATTGTATTACATTTGTGTCGTATCCTTTGGGTTTCATGGCTATTAAACTCCATGGGAGAGTCTCACCCCGTGTGGTTTTACTCAAGAAAAATGAAACACTGAATTTAATATCAAATGATTTACAGTGGCTCACGCAGGGTTAACTCAGAGGCAGCAGAGCATGAATACCTGTCAGCCACTGCGAGTCTGGAGAGGCCAACAGGCTAAAAAACTGTTTTAAATGAAAAATTAGAAGGAGAAAGGGAAGATTTGTATGGAAAATGAGACTTAGGATGTGGAGCTGGAATCCTCCCTGCATCCTCACCGCCCCACGCAGACCCAGCACCATCATCTGGGTTCCCATCTCCCCGCTCCAGGTTTTATTTTTCTTCTCTTTAAGGTGTTTTGTGCAGCTTGTAGAATAATCAGAATATTTATAAAGTTGTAAAGCAGCCAGCCAGCTCCCAGGGCGTCTCTGGGGTTTTATGGGAGTGTGGCAGCGGCGGAGCGAGATGGGAAACCGGTGCGTGTTACATCTGATGCTAATTTGCACGCTGGTGGTTTTTAGCTGACAAGAGCCATTCGACCCAAAATTTAGAGAGTGAGAGTGTTCTTGTATGTGTGTGTGTGGAATTTTTAATGCTTCTATCCCAGTTAACCACAGCCCTGGTGGAAATGGATCCGGCACGGAGCTGCTCCTCCATGGGAGCGCCCTGGGCTCGGGTTTCTCCCTGGTGAAACTGAGCTGAAGTGGCAGCTAATCACAGCCTAAGAAAATAATATCAGCTCTGATCATTTCTTCCATTGACTTAATAAATTGGATGAAGCGAGGCAGGAGCAGAAAAGGAAATAACGGAGGTGTTTGGAGCGTTTTGCTTAGAAATATCTCACTTTTGTGCAGCGGAACACAAGTGACCGTTATTTCCACTATCACCAGCAATAATAATAACTCACATTTCCATGAAACCTTTCATCTGACTGGCCTTGAAAGGCAGCACAGCTCACTGGGTGAAGCTCACCTTGTGGCTGGAGGTGTTGTACAAACACCTGGAGGTGCTGGGGAAGCAAAAAACTCCTGTGGAAGGGTCAGTGCTGAGTCCATTGCAAATAATGAAGAATTGAACCCCAAAGGAAATTCCTCCAGCACGAAGAGGTATTTCTTTTGTGTAGCTCCTCTAGAAAGTGTGTTGGCTGGGCCCTGGCAGGGTGTGGTGACTCTTTTCTCTGCTCCCTTGCTGTGCTGCACGACAGGTCACAAGTTCAAAATTAAAAGCCACTCAGGCCCATTCCCTGGAAACCTGCAGATTCTTAATTAAGGGGAATAAGTTAGAAAACTTCCAGTGACTACTGGATTTATAAGGAGGATAAAATTAAACATGGCTACTAAAATCTGCTGTAACAAAACCTTGTTAGCACTAATGTTCATTTATAGTTTGACTTCCCAGTGTTTAATTCCTTCTGTGGAGCAATAAAGGGATAACAATTAAATACCCTGAAAGATGGCTTTATGACTTGCTCAGCTGTAAATCAAACTTTTAAAGTTCGTAAAAATTGCTAAAATAAAAAATGGTTTAATAGGAATGTTTTATGGCCCATAACGTTATTACAGCCCTTTTATTCCCTCTGCATTGTTACTTTAATTGGATCACAACAATTCTTGAGATTCTCATTTTTATTGGATAAGGCATAATCTTAAATCAGAACGACCAAAAGCGTCTTCAACACGTCCTTTGATTTATCACCCCTTTCCTTCAGTCTCTTGCTGTGGAGCTGCTGCCGACCCAGCACAGGGCTCAGCCAGACTGGGAATGAGGGCTGGATGGCTCTCCCTGCCCACCCTGGGCATCCCTCTTCCCAGAACTTGCTGGATCAGCAGCTGGTAGATGGTGGATCTCACTGATCTTCTCCTCCTTTGCCTCTCCAGGTCTCAGACCGCTCGGTTGTGGCTCTTGTTCCCAAGCAAACCTCCTCCTACAATATTCCTGCCTCTGCCAGTATATCCCGGACATCTATTAGTAGATACGGTAAGAAGGGATGGGAAATGATGGCTCGTGGGTTGAGGCTGGGCATTGGAAGGAATTAGGTGGGGGAGAAGCAGCAGATTCCCCTGAAGAACCACCCCACATAATCCAAAAGGAACATCCAAGTGCCAAACAGGAAAATATCCTTGGCTACTGGTGTTTTTTTGCAAAGGCTTTTCCATCTATGAGCAGAACAGCAAAAAGACCAGAGAAGCTGAGAGGAGGGAGAAGGAAATGCCAGGCACATGAGTAGCCTTTGGGAATGTGCCTCCTGGGGAAGTCCAGGAAAGGTGTTTGTCTCAGAGGGGCTGAGAGATGCAGAGCCCCACTGCATGAAAGGAGCTTTGTGTGCCCTGCATGACAGAAAAGCCTGATTCCTTCACCTTTTTTCTTCTCTTAAGTGGAGGATCCTGAGTTCTTAGCTAATGGGTCAAAATGGGTAACAGCAATCTTAACACGGAGTGCTCGGATGTGCACACCTGGGAATTCAGGATTTGCATAATAGCAGGGCTCAGCACATTACAGAGGGTCCCTGAAGATGCTGCAGCCTGAGTAAATGAGTCTGCGAGGTGCCAGGTGTGCGTTTATAACACTAAATCCACAATAATAGTAATAATATACTTCCATAAAAGGCAGCACTGGCAAAATCTCTGGTGCGCTGATCCTTCATTATCGTTCACTTTACAGAGTGTTTTACAAGCAAAAAGTCTCCCGACAAACCCGTCTCCTTCTCTTGTTTATAGCTCCCAAAATAATGTTGTTTTTTTGCTCAAGCAAGGATCCTGAGGAGCCAAAACCAGGGGAGTCTTTAGGTAAAAGCCAGGAGAAAAGGCATTTCTCCCTGCAAGGTGTAGATCCCTGAGTGTCCAGCACATCCCACACTTCAGGTGATGGAAAAACCAAGGCTTGGTCGCACAGCCTGAGTCCTCAGTGCTCATTGATCTATGTCAGCTGGAAAAGCTTTTGCAAACTACCAATATGAGTGATCATTGCTCATGTTAAGATTGATATTTCTAATTGTGCTGCCAGAATTTAAATTAGATACTTATTTACTTTCCCTGTTATATATCAGTACAGAGCTATGTTTAAAAATAGAATTACTAGATGCTTCCCTAGCTGTCCCCCTGTCTGTCTCCTTAATTATATCAGTTGGAGTACTCATTTATCTAAGCCTTAATCAGGGATGAAAATCCAGCTAGTTTGATAATGACTTGTGTATTTCCCTCAGCTGATTTATGATTGATCCCAGTACTCTTGATGAGGAGGGTGAACAGTGAATTGAAGGCTAAACTTGAGAAAATCCACAAGGTTTCCAGAGAACAAAGAAATGCAGTGAGAGGAAAAATCCCACCATGCACAGCTGGGCTCCTCAGCCTCGTGTCTCAGTTTGGGATCCAGGGAGGCACATTCTTTGGGAAGTTAAATATATAAATAATTATATGCAACATCCCTCCATGGTTTCTGAGCAATTAAGGGAAGGACTGTTGTCTGCTGCCCATTGAGCTCCTCTTTCCCTGCAGGGGCAGGGACAGCAGGGACAGGAAGGACAGCAGGAGGCTGGACCTGCTCAGCCCATGGACAGCACAGTGGGGATGCAGGACTGGCCTTGGGCTCTGCAGTTGATGCTCAGCTTGAGCACTTGCTCTCCTGAAAGCCTCAAGGACAAGACCAGCAGTTTCTTCTGCCCTTTGTGCTGGGAAGGTTTTAATTATTTGCAAAACACTGGATGAAATGCAGGACCTGGTGCTGCAGGAGTTGGTGCCTGGGGTTAATGTGTGTGAGCTGTAACTCATGGACAAGTCTTGTGTGGACCTGTATGATGAGCTCACATAAGCAAAGGATGTGAATGGAGCAGGAAAGTCCATATTTGAGTGTGAACACAGTAAAGCTCAGGTCTGAGGGACTCTGTCCAGTGGAGACCAACACATATCGTTGGCAATAGGTACATTTTGTTGATGCCTGGCTGGTTTTGCATTTCATGACCCCATAAAAAAGACAGTGCAGATGGTTTGGCTGCTGGCAAACACGGTGGCATCACGGAGAAGAAATAGGGGAGTGGAAAAGGGGTTTGCTTTGAGTGTGTGACCCACTTCTCTCCCCATCATTCAGACTCCACGTTCCGCTACACCGGCAGCCCCGACAGCCTGCGCTCCCGGGCCCCCATGATCACCCCCGACCTGGAGAGCGGCGTCAAGGTCTGGCACTTGGTCAAAAACCACGACCATGGAGACCAGAAGGAAGGAGACCGGGGCAGTAAGATGGTGTCTGAGATCTACCTGACCAGGCTATTGGCCACAAAGGTAACTGCCATGCACTGAACTCACTTGGGAAATGCACAGGGAGGTTCATCACAGTGGGGTTTATCAGTAGACACCTGCCAGGGGTCCTGTGCAGCCCCTGACGATGCTCAGCTCCCAGGAGGTCTGTCCCTGCTGGATTTTCCTGGGATTGGGTGGGTGCTGGGGCAGCAACAGAACCACAGCCCAGATTTCCTCACACTCAAGGCAACTGCTGCAATTCTTCATTCTTTTGCATAGTATTAAAACACAAAGAGTTGGAGAGATGCAGCAGTGCCTTTAAATATTTACTCAGTTTCCTTGACCAAAGAGAGTTTTCCTGCCTTTCCCCATGTGTTCATCACTGTGGATAAGACAGCTGTGCTTTGGAAAGCAAAAAAATTGTTTCAGGTTAGAAATAAAGAGTAAATTTAGCTGTGAATAGCTGCAGGCTGGAGCTTTCCCCCGGGATCCTCCGGCAGCGCAGTCAGCGCTTGCAAAGACCCCGATTTTGCTTATTCCTGTGGGGTCCATGGCAGCACTTTTGAGGGGCTGGTGACATCTGGCTCCTTGGCCAAGCATGTGCCTGTCCCTCCCTTCACCCCCTGGGGTTGCTGCTCCCACCAGGGCACGCTGCAGAAGTTTGTGGACGACCTGTTCGAGACGCTGTTCAGCACCGTGCACCGCGGCAGCGCGCTCCCCCTCGCCATCAAGTACATGTTCGACTTCCTGGACGAGCAGGCGGACAAACACGGCATCCACGACACGGATGTGAGGCACACGTGGAAGAGCAATTGGTAAGAGG
>VXBX01006120.1:764721-810459 GCA_013400415.1 Scytalopus superciliaris | reverse complement strand
AGGGGGAGGCAGAACTCGGGGTGGAGCAATTAGCTGTGTCCTAGGGTGAAACGGGGGTAGGGAATTGCTTTGGGAAGGCTGGGGACCACCAAGAGGGCACAGTCTTAAGGTGCGCCAGGGGAGGTTTAGGTTGGACATTGGGAAGAAGTTCTTTACAGAGAGAGTGATCAGACATTGGAATGGGCTGCCCTGGGAGGTGATAAATTCACCATATGGATGTGGCACTTGGTGCCATGGTCTGGTAGACAAGGTGGTGTTGGGTCAGATGTTGGACTCGATGACCTCAGAGGTCTTTCCCAACCAAGCTGATTCTGTGATTCTGTGGAGTCATGTGGCTTCAGAGCATGAGATGTACCACAACCAGCACTAATGTGGCCCCAGTATCCTCTGTGGATGTGGTAGTGGGGTTTGATCCTGGTTTGGGCTCCAGTGTGGAATTCATAGAATCATAAAATATCCTGATTTGGAAGGGAAGGGTGTTAAAGCACAAGCCCGGCTATCTCTGAGTCCTCTGCCCAGGTGGAAAATGGAATCTGGCCTCAGATTCCCTCACTTTGGAGAGGGCCAGTCTATGAGTGGGAAGGAGGGCTCTGTGCCCACACCGCCTGCCTGCATGACCCTGCTGTGGCACAAATGCCAGGACTGCCTGAGAGGAGAGAGTTCAGCCAGTGGCTGCACCTTGCCCATCACTTCAGGCAGCAGCTGGAACATCTGGGCATCAGGACAAGGTGGCACAGGGGAAAGGAGCCAGCCCCACATGCCATTGACCTGGGCTGCAGCCAGGTTCAGCTTTCTCCAAACAAGAGCTCTCACATCTCTGCCTCTGCTGTTATTTTAGGATTAAAAGCTCCATGGGTTGTAAATTTACCTCTGCAAGGAAGGAAAAAATGCACAACAAATGGTTGCTCCCTAAAGACTTTGTATTTCCCCCCCCGAGTCCCTCATGGTTTAAAAGGTCTCTAATCATCATGGCTGCAAAAACTGGGTTCCCCACTAAGGCTGTGGGAAGCTCAAAACAATTCATTGAAAGCCGTAGAAGGAGTTATTGGGATAAAAACTTTGGAATTAACAATAAATTATGAGACTTCTTAAAGCAATAAAAAAAGAAAACAGTGACCTTCCGAGTTCGGTCCGGAGGTATCAGACCCCTGGCCTTTCCTTCTCTCCAGGGCATGGTGGGCTCAGCTGAGCTGCAGCATTCCTAGGAAGGGAATGTTGGTGGGGAGATGGGTGCAGGCTTATGCCACTGGAGCAGGTCAAAGCAAATGGAGGCTTGGAAGAGGGAGCTGAGGATGATGGGGATGTGGCTGAGCTGCTCGCCTGCAGTGCAGCAAGAGTTAAGGCTGCAGCCTTCAGCGAGCTGGAGAGACAGAGGGAGCTGAGACTTGAAAGGTAATAGAAAGCAGCAGCTGTTTTTTTGATCCTGCTATACAGCCAAAGAAAAAAAGGAATAATAATTCCCCTTTGATTGCAAAGGCCTCGGGATTTGGGGACAAAGCCTCTGATGCTGCTGCACCTCCCGCAGCTGCCGGGCCGCGGCGTGGCTGGGCAGTGTCTGATTAGCACAGGGGGACGGTGCGGCTGCCCCGAGCTCACCCCAAACTCAGCTTAATGGGCTTCTCACAGAGATGCTCCCCCAGGACTCCCAAACACTGCTCAGCTCTGCCCCAGCACACCCAGCCTGCCCTCCTGCCCCTCACCTCCTCCACGGCTCTGTGTGGAATCAGAGCCCGGAGCATCTCTCAGGGCGGGAGTGCCCAGCACAGACATGGCAGGATCCAGCACCAGCAGTCTGGGCAGCACTGGGCTAACTGGTGCTTGGTGCACCTGGCCCAGCTTCTATTCAAGTTCTATTGTCATTGTTCCCACCGTTTGTGTTCTGCCTGGGAGCACAATCCACAGCCCTTTCCTAGCCTTTGTCTTCACGCTGAGTTTTGTTTCTTGCTTCCCCTCCAGCCTCCCTCTCCGGTTCTGGGTGAACGTAATCAAAAACCCCCAGTTCGTGTTCGACATCCACAAGGGCAGCATCACGGACGCCTGCCTCTCTGTCGTGGCTCAGACCTTCATGGATTCCTGCTCCACCTCGGAGCACCGCCTGGGCAAGGATTCCCCCTCCAACAAGCTGCTGTACGCCAAGGACATCCCCAGCTACAAGAGCTGGGTGGAGAGGTGGGCAGCAGTGTGTGTGGGGGGTGCTCTGGGACTGCCCGACCTCCCATGGCTGATGAGCACAGAATAGAATATTGGGAAGGGAATATAGACTAGTTGGAAGGGACAAGGCTCACCAGTGATGCTCTTGCAGCGAGCTGACAGCACCGCCGAGCATCACTGCTCTTTATTTTCAGCTTGTTACAGACCACACTGCTGTTTTCTAGATGTGAACATGAAGCCAAATGATGTTCTTTTCCCTGCAGAGCTCAGTTTAAATCCCAAGGGGAAAAAGAGCATTTTGAGCCTTGGTGTCTCACGTGTCCTCCCTTGGCCTCTCCTTCCACAGGTATTACGCCGACATCGCCAAGCTCCCCGCCATCAGCGACCAGGACATGAACGCCTACCTCGCCGAGCAGTCGCGCCTGCACGCCGTGGAGTTCAACATGCTGAGTGCTCTCAACGAGATCTACTCCTATGTCAGCAAGTACAGCGAAGAGGTGGGTGTGCCCTGGGCAGTGATGGCCCCTGGAGTGATGGTATCCCCTGGGCACTGGTGTTTGCTGGGGCCATGGTGTGCCCTTGGCATGGTGTCCACTGGACAGTGGTGTCCCCTGGGGTGATGCTGTCCCACAGCAAGTGTGTGGGAGAGCAGTGGTTGGTGACCCCTCTTGCTGCCACCCAGAGCTCCTTCCTCCTCCCTTGCCCTTGGTGCAGCATGACCGTAGCTGGCACCGCTGCTGTCCCGCTGTTCTCTTCATGCACAAAGAGGTTTGGATCCTGTAGCACAATCCCAGGAGAACTGAGAGCCTAGGATGTTGTGGGAGCACCTGGATTCCTCAGCCTTGGCATGCACCCAGTGCAGCCCACTCCTTAATGCAGTGGAAAATCATCATGGCCCAGTGAAGCTCCCCAGAAACATCCCAGTCTTTTGGGAACAGCGTGGTCCAAATCCCATGTTGCAGTGACGCAGACTCCTGTTTGCAAAGACTCCCTGGCAGCATGAGCTCCTTTAATGAATGCATCACTTGAAACCAAGTTCTCGCCATCTGTTCCACCCCTTCATTTCGCTGCAAGAAGAACCTATTTTGCAATTATGTCCATTAAAAAGGAAGGGGTTTGCAATTTAATTGCATGTATGCATTTGTGATACAACACCACGGCTATTTTCCAATTAGGGTTTAAAAATCTCATCAGTTTCTTGCTAAATGAGAGAAGAAATGTGGAGTCCAAGGTGCAAGAGTGAGAATGATTTTGCTGGGTGGGTATCGAGCGGTCCAACAAACCAACGAGCGCGGCAAAGCGCTCGGCACGTCGCTTTGCCATTTATTTGAGTTTCACACCTCCCCATTTCAAGTTGCTCACATCTCGCTGCCCACCCACCTCTTCCACCCCCTCTCACACACTGATTTCTTTCTCTGTTTCTTTTTTTTCCCCCTTTTTTGTTTTCTCCCCACCAGCTCATCGGGGCTTTGGAGCAGGATGAACAGGCACGTAGGCAGCGGCTGGCTTACAAAGTAGAGCAACTCATTGGGGCCATGTCTATTGAGAGCTGAAGAAAGGTCGTGGTGCTCAAGGATGGCAAAGGGCAGAGGATCACATGGACTCTTGGGAATTTAGAGGGAGAACAAGCAAGGAAGGCACTGGACACATATACCAAGGCTCTTCTGGAGGGAGCAGAAACTGGCCCAAGGACTGACTGTGTTCAAAAATCATACAGGATCCAGTTTGAAAGGCAGGAAGAGAAGAAGATAAAACATCTCAATCAAAGTCCAATCAATGTGGATCATTTTTTCAAGCATACATGGAAAGAAGGAACCTGGAAAGCCTGGATGTCTCCATGACTGCTGCTTTGCATGAAAATTGTTTGATGTATATTAGAAAATAAAACTTTATTTAAAGGGGTTTTTTTTAAAAAAAAAAAAGAAGAAAAAGAAAAAAAAAATAAATAGAGCAAAAACCACAGAGGCCATAGAGATAATCCTGGCAACAAGGATCAGCTCTGAATCCTGTCCTCGAGAGCCTCCTGAGGACGTGGCTCAGACATTCTGCAAACAGACTCTCAGACCAATTGGAACATCTGGAAAAAGGAAATTGTCTTCATTTTGGGATCTTACAAAAGAATACGAGCACAAGTTTGCACCACACCTTTTCACACAAGTAAAATAGCAGTTTAGCCTGAAAATAGTTCAGTGGCTGAGTAACTTATAGGCACTAGGAGGAACTTTACCTGAATTGCAAAACCATCAGATCATCCAACCTGTCTTGAAATCCAGCTTTATCGATGTATTTATATAGTGTCAATATATATATTTTTTTTAAATCCCATTTACTGTTGAATGAGGAAAGATCTGAATTTAAATGCTTTTCCCTTTTCCACCCCCATTCCACCTCGCAGTGACTGGTGACCTGGCAGTGACCTGGCAGTGTCCAGCGTGGCTGGGATGATCCAGCAGGGATCCACTCAGCATCCCATTGCTGGTTCCTGCAGGTACCACGTGAGCCGAGCCAGCCCATGTGCCCTCACCCCTCTAGGCAGAGCTGGGATGACACCCCAGAGTTGATTTGGGGGGGGGTTCTTGAATCGTCCTCTCATTTCTGGCAGTAAAACCCAGCACAGCCCCAATGTTTACAGTGGGTGATACTTGAAAAGCCTGGGTGTTGTGAGAGGAGACATTTCTTGCTTCTCTGTTTGACGTGCAGAGTCGATCGGCACAGGCTCCCTTCGGGTTTCTCTGCCACATTGCCCAGGGTCAGGACTCGTATTTCCACTGGGAATGGGAAAGAAATCTCTGCTCTAGGCAAGGGCAAACCTTAACCAGCACCCCCCAGGCCAGCCAGCGCTGCTGTCGTGTCTCTGTCTCGGCGTCTTGTTGTTCTCTTCAGTTCCTTGCTGGCCCCCACGGCACATGTTCTTGTGGCCAGTGACAGGCAAATGTTTGTGAGTGTTATTACTTTTCAAAGACACCAAAGCTTATGTGTGTCCCTTTGTAGAGTGCCAAGAGGGGAAGGAACGCTGTAAATATTTCTCTCTGTAGTAAATACTGATATGATGTGTGCAGGCTGCAGTGGGGAGGGCAGGGTGATGAGGTTTAATGGAAATACAAGTATTGACTGCATGAGCTTGGCAATGGCACCCAAATAGCTCCCGGCGCCTGCTCAGCCTGCCCGGGCAGTGCCACACCACACTGGGACTTCCGTTTGCAGCCAGCATGTTTTGGAGGAAAATCCATTTTCATATCCATCTCCTCCTCCACTGTTCCTGCCTAGAGGAGCCCAGCAGGGTCACCACAGGCTCCCTGGGCACCAGAGAGCTGCTGTCTTTTGGTCTCTTGCGGTCCAGCAACAGGAGAGGGGAGAAAAGCATGTAGAGAAATACTCAGGAAACCTGTTGGTTTAATTACCACTCAGTAAAAGCCATGCCAAGTCTGCTTTCTTTAGGTAATCCACTTCTGTGAGTTTCTCTGGGCCTTGTTAATATTCTGAAAGAAAATACTGATGACAGTGATCAACCTTGTGCAATAAGTTCTTGACATTTACAACAGCCTGAGCATTGGATTTCCTGAGACATGGAGAAAGCCTCAGAAACAGAGACTGACAGGCAGAGCAGGGTTTGTACTGCCTGTTACTGGAGAGTTCCCTTCCCAGGGATCCTGCTCCTGCACAGTGAATCTGATTCCAAAGGCAGAAAATGGGTTGTCCTATTAAAGGCAGTGTGGAGCCCAGTGCTGGGGACATTGTTGGAGCAGCCCCCAGCCTGGCTGCTGTTTGCTGTGGGTCTCACAGGACATTGCAGAGGGCCAGGTTTTGAAATCCTGGGGTTTTTTTTGCTGGTGCTGTTACTGCTGTTCACAGTGATCGGCCATTGCAGCTTAGGTGAGGGATTTCCAGATTTATATTCTAGCTGTGATTGTTCTTTTGGGTGTTCCTACTCATATTCACCAAATTCTCATGGTACTCTGAAATCCAAAGAGAGCACTCCAGGTAGTTTCCAAACAGTTTCCAAACACTTCTGAATATTAGTCTGAAGAGTTATCTCTGCAGGATTCACAAAACTGCCCAAAGCAGAGGCCTGGCTTTGCATCACCTGGGTCTGGTGACTGTGTGCCTGCCCAAGAGCCACGCCAGCCCTCGTGGTCCTCTTCTCTACATCTTTTTGAGAGGCTTCTGCATAGCCCTTTTAAGCTTGCTTTCCTCCTCCTGCTCTCTATCTTCTGGCCAGGAGCACCCCATAAGCCAATGTTTTGCCATTCCCCACTCCCCTGTATTTTCTCAGCAAAAGTGGAGGTCCCCAACCATCCCCTGGATTCTCTGGGAGAGGACTGAGAAGGGGACAACTGAGTTGATCTTCCTTGCTGTGGGAAGATTTGAGCAGAGAAGAAAAGGAAAAGCAACAGGAGCACTTTGCATACCAATAAGTTCTTATACTTTTGACAGAATTCTGAGGGAAGCAGAACAGACATCTCCACTTCCATCATCTGGAAAAGCATTAGGAGGACAGAGAAGGGAATGACACAGCACTGGCTGGAAGGGTGGCCTAGAAATAACCTGCCAAGTATCTACTCATGGTGGTTGACATTAATTATGGATCTTTACAGGCAATTATATGGAATGAAGCAACATATCCCTTGGGGCAAAGCACTTGTAATCTATTGCCCTGTTTGCATCCGTCTTTTCCATTACTCCTTTGGGAAGAGGAAGCTTCAGATCTCAAAACAGCATTTTCTTTGCACTTGCAGCAAACTGGACTCGAGGTTTGGTCAGGAGGGGGCAGTTGCCTTAGATGAAACACTTTCACATCCCTCTCATTGCCCCCTTCCTCCTGCAAGGCCGGTTGGTGTTCAGTCTCCAGTTCACTTCGTTTCAGGTATTTCGACATCAAAGTGGGAGACGTCATTTTCCGGAATCTCTCTGCCTGGTGTCACTGCTTAAATAATTCTCTTTAATCTTCTGCTCATGAGCTATCAAAGCACCCACTCCGAGGGGGAGCGAGGTGCTAATCAAACGCTTCTCCACCTTGAAAGCCTTTATTAAAAACCCATATACAAGAGTCTAACTTATAGGCAAGCTTGTCTCCCTGCTGTGGAGCGCTGCAGCCCACCAAAGTATGGAGGATGTGGACATCAAGTGGTCCACACTTTGCCATAAAGGATGGATTTATGTTTAAAGGGAGGCAGGAGAGATCAGCACGGCCAGAGTGCTGGAAACCCTGTGAGATCCAGCATGGACCAGCCTGCAGCTGCGTGAAGACCCACCATGGGGACCAGAACTGAGAAACAAAACTGCTGCCATGACTTCACTGCTGGTGGGCAGAATCCCAGCAGCATTCCATGTGTTTATCCCTGAAGGAGGCTGGATGTGGCCGTGCTGGACAGTGATGCCTTCCTGCAGGTCTCGGTGCTGTGACACTCTGAGGATGGTGAGTGCAGCCACTTGACACGGTGGCAACAGAGACCTTCATCACAGCAGTGCCTTCAACACACTGTCTTAAAATCCTGGTGGCCCATCCCCACGTAAGTTCTCTCTCCTGCCTTCAACTGGACTTCACCAAAAATGTCATGATGTAGGAAATAATTCGGGTGGGCATGTGGAGGACAAAAGCAAGAGGGCTTAAAGCTCTGGGGCTGTGTGTCTGAACAATGCTGACTCTGATTGGAGCACTCCTCTCCTCCAGTGGGCACAAGGTCTTATTTCCAGGAGTCCCAAGCAGTCAGTGGGTATGAGGGAGGTCAACCTGCCTGCTGCCCTCACCCAGGTAAAAGGCAGAGCAGCTCCCAGCACGGTCCCTGTGATGCTCCTGTGCTTTGAGCCCATTCCCTGGCAGCAGCCCAGCCACATTCTCGCCTGTCACTGGCTCTTCTCCATCCTGTGCTGTCAGAGCTCACCTGGCACAGGGACTCAGCTCACCAAGCTAAATGGAACTGAAACAGACTGACTTGATAAAGCTGGGCCATCAGGGATGAGCTCACGTGCAACTGTACCCTGGAGAAAAGAAAAAGTGTTCAGAGAAGGGCAAATAACTGGCATGAAAGATGCATTGAAGTGCCACAGAGCTTCAGCCACCTTATTTCAGAACCACATCTGCACCATAAATCTCAAGCCAGTGGTGCAGGGAGCTGTGACATTCTATACAGTTGTATGTGAAGTGCAGCTTGGGGCGCTGTCCCGTCTGTCCCAAACCCCTGCAATGCCCCAGCCTTCCCCCAACACCACTGGGACCAGCAGGGCAGAGGCTGCAGACAAAGCACTGGTGACAGCTCTGAGGCCACCCAACACCTGCGTGGGCAGGATGGCTTGGTTTTGTTAATTAGAGACTCAGTGGGGAAATAATTGGAGTTAAAGATGCTTGTGCATGCTGTGAAGGTGCCATTTGGGATCTGCTGAGCTGAGCAGCCCTGAATGTGCAATTTCAAGAGGTTGGTCAGGTTAGATTTACAGGGGAAGAGGATGGGAGCCTTCAAACCAATTTTGGCTGCCTGGAGCCTTTATTGCTCCTGGGAATAAACTTGGCTGTGGGCTGAGCATCAGGAATAATGTTATAGAGGCAGAATGGTTTGGGTTGGAAGAGACTGTAAGGATCATCTCATTCCACCCCCTGCCATGGGCAGGGACACCTTACACTATTCCAGGCTGCTCCTAGTCCCATCCAACCTGACCTTGGACACTTCCAGGGATGGGGCAGCCACAGCCTCTGTTCCTTGTTGAAACCCTGGTTTCAGGCAGTGCTCCAGTTCTGGGCATGGCAGGGACCGGAGTCCCATCCACATGTGGTACCCGGTGCCTTCCTGGCTCCTGGAAGAAAGCTGGGGGTCTGTGGTGCATGCCCTGCAGCCCAGGGTGCTTTGCTGGGTGCTGGGACCATGCCAGGATGGGAGATGGGGAGGTAAAGGAGCAGGGCAGTGTGGGACAGCAGAGCCCAGCTGCTCCCTTGCTGGAAAAGCCACCCCAGTCCCACCTGGGTGTCTGTGGTGGCACCGGGAGCAGCTCAGCCTCAGCCGAAGGTGGTGTGGCCGTGCTGTGAGCACGGTGGTGTCTGTGTGCTTGTTCTTTCAGATCCCCCTTTGCCCCTGTGTTACCCATTCCTCTCCTTTCTTTGTATAAGTGGAATATAATACTGAAAAAAAAGATGTTGCTGTAGCGCCGAAGAACACGCTCAAAAGACCTGCAGGGTCCATCCAATTGCCCGGACAATATCCCGAATTCTGGGCCTCCCGAGGCTGCCAAATCAAACACAAGATCTCCTGTATGGCCTTTCCTTTGAGATTTTTAATACCTCTATTTCAAATAAGCTTGGAAGTTTATGCAACAGCTTCTCCATCCAATGTTTCCATCCCATGGACTGGGCAGCACAAAGGTGTGCCTGCGAGAGGAGCCGTCGGAAGGTAACTGAGCTGATTTTGCCACATTATTTCATGGCTTCAGAAGATAAATGCAGTAAAATGTCCTTCTCTTACTGGTGAGTGTTTTGGTGTTAATGACACCTTGGGGGCTGTTAGGAGAAGCAGTGGGAAGCGGCGAGGGGAAGGGAATGTACAGGTACTAAACTTCTGGAGTCCCCCAAATCATCACAGAATGTAGAGGTATCAGCCATGGAACAGATTCTGATTTCTTCTGCCCCCTCTCCTCTTTAAAACCAACACAGTTTTAGGGGATTTGTGTATTGGCAGGAATAAGGAATTGGTTTGTATCCGTATCCATTCCACCGTATTGTTCTCTGGCTCCTCCCCTCCCCATTATACTTGACACACTGGAGTTCTGTATTATATTTTTTTTTAAGATGATTGTCTGTTTTTTGTTGTTTTTACAAGTGTTGTGGAAAAAAAAATGTAAGAAAGTTTAAGTATTTAAAAATGTTCCAAGGAAAAAAAAGGGGGTTTTGTTATTATTCTAATATATTATTGTGTACCTATTGTAAATATGAAACACTCCTATTTTGCAAGCCAAGGACTCACTTTGTACTGTTGTTATATATAAATAAAGTTTACTGGTTAAAAAAACCCTCCTGAGTGGATCCTTATTTTCTAACATGTGCTGTGTGGCATTTATTGTGTGAGGTGAGGAATATTTACTTACTGAATGCCACCAGCAAGAAATGGGTAAGTGGAAATCCCAGAATGGTTTGGGTTGGAGGAAATCTTAAAGCTCATCTTGTTCCACCCCTGCCATGGCAGGGACACCTTCCACTAGCCCAGGTTGCTCAGAGGCCTGTCTAACCTGGCCTTGGGCACTTCCAGAATTGGAGTATCTGAAAATAACCCTTGTCTAGTGAAACGGGGATGCAGCTGGGCTGGATGGGGGTCCCCAATCCCTGCAGGCAGGAGTAGGAATGCAGGCAGTCTCACGGACTTCAGGAGACACTGGATGCTCCCTCTCTAGTTAGAGCAGGAGCAGACAAACACTGTTTATAAATAAAAGACCTGGATGAGTTCTTCATGTTTTCCTCTCTTTGAAATCATCAGTCCTTAAGGTGAAGTGCATTTGCTTCCATTTCATAAATTCAAGCCAACATTTTAGCAAACGCTGAGAGGCATCTGCTGAGTAGCAGGAATCCGCAAGTGACTTCTCCAGCAGCTGTCTGTCAACTTTAATGACCAATATGGTTGCAATTACAGCAATGAACTTTCTCTAACAGCCCAAAATTACTCTGGATGATGATAAGTGACAGAAAAATGGAGACCCTTAAGGAAGGATTAAAGGAGAAACATGTGGATATGGAACAAGAAGTCTTACTGCTTTTTCTGAAGGATCTTAAGGGTGGGTTGTTTTTTTTTTTCTTTCTAAATTAGGTACTAAAGTGGATAAATCTAACCCAGAAGGGGAAGGCCTGGCACACTGTGGATCACAGCAGGGAGTTCAGTGCAGCCCCAAGATGTAGTTTTTATAGACATTTGACACTGAATCCGCTTGTTTTAGTGTGGAGCTGATGGAGTGATGGGAAGCTACTCCCGTTTGAAGCTAATGCAAATATATCATGTCAGTGCAGCAGTCTGCTCCTCAGGCAGGCCATTTCCTCTTATTTCCCTCAAATTGAGAGCAGAGCTTGACATGAACCTCAGGGGGGCAGTTTGGCCACATCCTGCCATCTCCCACTTGAAACCAGTGGATTTTAACCTCTGCAGATCGATCCTGTGGGCTCTGTTGCTGCAAGCCCCATAACCATCCCAGTGCTGGACCAGCCTGTGACCACCCAATATTGAGTGGATTTTCACATGATTTGTGAGTTAGGGAATAAAAGAGGAGATGGTTGTTTTTCACCTGTACCTTGGGTTAGTTGAAATTTATACCAGGAATAAAATTAGAAACTGCTCTGATTTTCCCAGGCCTTTCCTAAGGGCTGGAGAAGGGGAGGGAGGTGTTTTACAGGAGATCCCCAGACATGCTGATCCCTGTGCTGATTTAGTCATGGCCACTGTGTTGTAGGATAGACACTGGAGGCAGGAAAGCTCCTGCCAGGAAACCTCTCCACTCCCTGTGCACCCTTTGAGGGGTTATTGACTCCTTCAGCTCAGCAAAGGCAAAGGAAATTTCAACGTGAATCGACAGCATCGACCGTGGGGTCATTTGTATTCATCTGCACCTTGTTAATAGATGTAATAAGGATACTCAATTAAAAATTACATTTTATCTGGCTTGCACTTCACGGGGCTTTATCAGTACTGACAAGGTCAAGTGATGCTTAATAAAGGTTAGATAAAATGCAGATGGCTTAGATCCCTCTATCACTTCCCATGTCCTGTGGAGAGCAGTGGAGAGCCACGAACACATCGTGGCAGGCGTCAGCAGAGCAGCAGGTTTGGATCTTACATGGGTAAGTTTGTGGGTCCCAGCAAACATTCCCGATGTTCCAGCACTGAGCTGGGGTGTCTCAGCTCTGTGGACTGTCTGGGGCAGGTTTTCCCTCTGAAACAGCACCAAAATAGCCTTGATTTTTCCCTCATCCCCCAGTTTTGCACACTCTGCATCCCCTTGATCAGCTTTTATTTCACCTTCTGAACGTGTGGGATTGCCCTATTGCTTAATCACTGTCACTCTATAAATTGTGGAGGAGATTTTGGACACCCTGGTGCTGGCTTTTCCAGCCTGGTTATCAGGGTGAGCTAATGGAGGTGACACTTTCAATTATCAAATACAATCGTGGCATTAATTTTGACCTGTTTAAATTTCAGCATCTTTTCCCTTCTGTGAGCGCTTAGCTAGAGGGTGACAAATAATTGTATGAAATCAGACAGTGATCTTAAACTGGCAATAATGGCCACAAAAATCTCTTGCTTTTTATTTATGAAGGGTCTTGTTATATTTAAGTGGCTAAGTCATTTGTAATGGAAATTCAACTTCGTGTTGATGGCCACTTCATTGCTTAAAATGGAGCACATCACTAAGAACCACATTAAATCCCCTCCCCTTGAATCCAGACTTGTTCCATGGGACACTCTGGAACCCCTCACTGTGCTTTAAGTATGAAAATTTAATCAAAATTACCCCAGGTGTCAGGCTAACCTGGAACCTGCAAAATATTGATGCTGCTACAATCTGATATCAACTTGATGAAAACTCATTAATTAATTTAGGGATCATCCCAAAGAGAAATCTTGTCTCTGCTCTAGCAAATAGATAGGTTTGTGCAGGCAAGTGTATATAAAAGAATGTGAAAGTATTATAATACAATATAAAATAGATGTACAGCATAATACAACATGAATGTGTCTGTATCTATTTGTGTCAAGAGTACACCCCGAGGTTCATGTTAAATTTAAAATTACAAATATTGATACCAAAACAAAGGATTTGTTTTTACTTCCAAATAATACTTATGAAAGTGGAAACCACTCAGGCTTTATTGTCACTTCATAATTAACTCCATTGAAGGAATCTAATTACAAATGTTCGATGCTGCCCCAGGGCAGCGTGTCTAAGAAAAGGGAAGGAGGATGGTCAGGCTTAAACAACTCAGGTGAAAATGAACTCCATGATAATATTTGATAATTAAGAATGTCTCTATCAGCTTGTCTGGGTATTAATGAATTGGGCTGTTCTTTTCACATTTGATTACTGCAGTTTTATGACTGCCTTCTCGCCTTTATTGCTCCTGGGAATAAGCTTGGCCGTGGGCTGAGCACCAGCAATAATGTTATAGAGTCAGAGAATGGTTTGGGTTGGAAGAGACTGTAAGAATTATCCTGTCCCACCCCCTGCCATGGGCAGGAACAACTTCCACTATCCCAGTCCCTGCTCCAAGCCCCATCCAACCTGGCCTTGGACACTTCCAGGGATGGGGCAGCCACAGCTTCTCTGCCCAACCTGTGCCAGGAAGAATTTCTTCCTAATATCTGATCTAATCCCACCCTCTGCCAGTTTAAATCCATCTGCCCTTGTCCTGTCCTCCATTTATCCCTGCAGGAGGAAGAATTATCCTCCCCTGTGGATCACTCCCAGCTTTGCTGCTCCCTTGCTGCTGCCTCTTTCCCCCCTCAAAGACACAACAGAGCTAATTCCCATCCCCAGTGCAGGTGTTGGGAGATTTAATTATCTTTTGAGAGCCTCACATGAAAGGCACTGCAGAAGCACCGGGGTCGAACACATTCCAAGTCCCTGCTGGGTGCCGGGGCTGGCGCTGGACACGCAGACTCCTCATGTTGAGGTGGTGGGATGTGCCAGGAGTCACTGGGATGCAGGATGGGGCTGCCAGAGCTGGCTCTGGACACACAGAGCCCTCGTGCTGAGGTGGCAGTGGGTGGCCAGAGCTGCCAGGTTTAGTGCAGGTCTGCCAGAGCCGGATGTCTCCGCACGGCTGGAATTGTCATTCTGCTCCAGCCGCTGCTGCCTGCCCGGAGAGGAGAAAGCATTTTCTCTTTTGTTAGCACTCAATTAGGCTGAGCTTTGAGGAGAAGATAGAAATGCTTAAAAGTTCCTCTTTTTTTTTTTTTTTGCCGTGTTCAGCTGTCACAAAGGGAAGTGTCGGGGTGATCTCAGGGGGAGAGTCGCTCTCACACGAGTTTTTAAGCATCCTTTTGACGTTCATTTGATTTTTGCAGCGGGAACCTGCAATATCTCTGAGCTCTCCACAAAGGCATTGCCTCGGGCTGTACAGGAGTTTATAGACTGGGTCACAGACCTCATGCATATTTTATATGTGCTCAAATAGCATTTTACCCTTTGACAAGCCGGGGTCAGAGTGCCAGCACCCCGCCTTCGAGGGAAGTGGCTCAAGGGCCAGTCACACAGAACAAATGCACCAAACAATTGTGCTCAAATCCACTCTGGGAGGGAATTCAAAGGATTGCTCTGTTCATGGCCTGGCCCCTTTCCCTGTGCAGGTAGAAGCAGGAAGATGGCCTGATGCTTCCAGAAGGATTGTCAGTGAGGATGGCTGAGGCTGACAGCAAAATGATGGCCCTTACCGTGCTGATGGGTGGGATTCATTTCACATGCTACAGATATATAAACCAGATCAGTGTTTCGAGAAGGTAAATCACCCCAGCTGGGCTAAATGACCCTCTGGAGATGCTGTGATTCCCTGGATTCCTGTCAGAGCAGGAGCTGGAGCAGCAGGGCACTGCTGGGGCTCGGTGTGTACTGGCACAGTGAGGGTGTAGGAAGTGTGTCCACAGTGGTCTCACTGCTGTACTAATTGTAGGTCTCAAACAAACACCTCATTTACACACACGCTAATGAATTGACTGCCTTTTGATTAGGAGCTATGAAGTGGGAAGCTCCGTGGGGAGCTCCCAAGGATGCACCTCTGAAACAAGGCAGAATTCCCTCCCTCCATCTGCAGGGGAGCAGAGAGGAGCCTCTGGTGGAAGCCCCAGTGCACAGGCTGGAGGATTAGCAGGTTGGTAGTGGATATGGGTAGAGTAATAATCTGTGGAGTGATTAATATGGATATGATTTTTGGATTAATAAGGATGCAGCAGAGCTGTCTGCTCAGGAAAGATGTTTGCACTCTCCAGTTTGAACGCAGTGACCGTTACCTTAATGCTGTGATTAAATCCACATTTAAGACACCTCATTAAATTAGAGTGTAAGAGTGAATTCTTATAACCCACAGCAGGAAATATATTCAGGCCTGGTGGGTGAAGAATGCACAAAGATCCCTGGAGCACCTCTGGGAATGTCTTAGAGCTGCCAGCCCATCCTGGCAGATAACCCTGCACCCAGACACTGTTTGCTGCCACCACCTTTACCCTGTCTTTGAAGCTGCTGCCCTCTGGCACGGCCCCTGATGGTGTCACACTGACACAAGTCACCTCTCTGCAGCTGTGTCACCTTCACTGAGCTCAGCTAAGCTGCAGGATGAGTCTTGAGCAAATGCACACCACAGGTGTGGGGTTCTTGTGATGCTCTGAAGTGGATTGAACTTTCCCACCTCTGCTGAGCCCTGAAAACCAAGGGTTCTCACTTCAAAAGGGGGTTAAACGTACAGGTGGATCCCTGACCTGTCTGCAAAGCACTGACCTAGAAGGTAAGGAGACTTTCAAGTGCCTTATTACCTCCCCTGCAGCTCAAAGTGACAGATCACGTCCCTCTCGATTGCCTTTCATTGCTCGCGGGATGAAAGTGAGCTTTGGCACAGGGGATTTGAGAACTGAGGCACTGCAAATCCTCTCCTTCCAGCACAGGCAAACACTGCTCCAACCCTGCCAGGAGTGGAGGGGACCCACAGCTCTGCCCGAGGCTGGGGCCACCCCTGCCCACGTGTGTGCACAGCCCCACGTGCCCTCTGCGTGTTTGTAAAACAATCTTTCCCATTTTCTGGTTGGTTTGGCAGCTCACAGCTGCTCCTTGCTCAGAGCTCCCGAGCACATTTGCACAGGTTCCCATTTACATACAGGAGGGCTTTTCATTTCCTCCTCACCGTGTGTTTCGGGAATAAACCACCCGAAATGCTGCAGATGGCTGGGATGGGGAGCAGGGTGTGGGATATGAGGTCACACACAGGTCCCACAGAGCCCAGGTTTGTTGCGGCTGCCCTGTGGTGGAGGATTTTGTGAGCGTTTGCTCTTCACTTATTTTTGCTTTAACTCACTGGCTTTGCATTTATCAAGCCTGAGCCAAGGTGCTTGAGTATTAATTGATTCTTGCTGCTGAGTGAGGCTCATTAAACAGCAGCTTTGGGGTGCGAGTGGCCGCTCACAGAGGCAGTAAATGAGCAGGACAAGAGCCCCCGGACTGAAACTTCTCTCCTCCAGCATCTGTTACCACAATTACAGCCCCAAAACCACAGGAGCAGCCACTGCGAGTGCACACACAAAAGAGCTTTATTAAAACAAACGGCTCCTTCCAACGCCTCCCATTCAGGGAAAAACAGGAATTTCTCAGCGAGCAACACCCTGCAGCTGGGTTAATTACTGATTTTGGGGAACCCCACACATCACCCCAGAACCCCACACAGCCCCACGACACACACAGGGATGGAACAGCTTCGGCTCAATCAGTTCTGGGGGGTGCCTGGCAGGGGGGCTCCCCCTGGGCTGGGGCAGTGCGTAGAGTAATTAGTATCCTATAGTGATTAATATGGCACAATTTGTGCATATGCTGTAATTACAGGGATAATTTATGCACGCAGTTGATGATAGCAGAGCTTGCCTGCTGCCGGCCCCGGGGGCATCCCTGGCCGAGGGATCCATCCCCCCGCGGTGCCCCGTCCGTGCCCCCCACGGTGGGATGCGCAGGAGGAAGGCGGGGGGTACCAGCCATGGCACTGCCACCAGGACGCTGCTGGTGCGAGGATGAGGATGCGGGAGGTGAGAGGGATGCTCCGGCTCCCGGCGCTCCGGCTGCCATCTAGTGGCTTCCAAGGGTATTTTTTTTTTCCCTGGATGCGCAGCTCCTGGAACAGCTCCCACAGACACTGAGCTGGGGTAGGGGTGAAGTGCTGGCCGGGCTTTGGAAGGATCAGAGGGACAGAAGGCAACAGCGGGTCGCACAGGATTTGCACTGGGTGGGGAGTGACATTGGACCTTTGTTTCGGATTCATATCAGATTGCCTTATTAAAGCACTTTTCTGATCTCATTTGGTTCAACTTTTCACTGTTTATGCCCTGAATGTGTTCCTGACCCCGGGCACACAGACAATGACGTCAGTCCTGTCTCTCCAGCTCGGGAGATGCTGGTGATGAACTCAAGAACAAGGGGTTTAGACTAATGATCTGGGATGTCCTGTCTTTGCAGCCCAGCTGGGATCTCTTTGTGGCAGGGCAAATGGTAAACAAAACAAAAAAGAAAATCCTCATCTGTGTGTAGAGGCAGTGGATTGGCTTTAAAATATCAGAAAGTTTGTCCAGTTGTGATGCCACACTGGGCCTGGGACATGGCTCTGTATTTTCCTTCTGGGCTTCAAGGCCCTTGCCTCGTTTGGAAAAGAAGGTCAGAAGTGAGAACTTACAAACTCAGTGCCTATGGAGTGGTCCTTACCCCAAAATGCTCTAGAGACTGTGGATCAGCCCTTTGAACCAACCCAGTGCTCTGCACTGCAGGAACTAGAATATGAGCCAGCAAGGGACAGCTCTGGGCTCGATACTGGAGATATGAGCCCATTCCAGCAGGGTGGGGAGCCCCTTGGAGCACAGGAATACAGCCCCAACTCCACAAGGACCAATTGCAGCTGTGGCAGAAACTTCTGAAATGAGTGGGACAAAGTATGTTTCAGCAAGAGGTTCTCCATGGGCTGCTCCGAGCATGTTCTTCTCTAGTGAGTGACGGGAGCCTCTGTCTTGAGCCTGAGACCCCCTGAATTCCCTGGAGGAAACGTTCCATATTAAAGCAAAAAAATCCTACTCGTGGTGGTGCTCACAGAGGCTCTGCAAGGCACAGACATCAGAATAAATGTGACCCTCTTCAAGATGGCTGATGATGCAAAGGTCAAAAGAAGTGATTGACGAGAAGAAAAGTACATGCTAATATTTCTCCAAGAGGAAAAAGAATTACATATAATGGGTGTAATATTCAGAGAGAGAGAGCGCCTATGGTGACTGATGCCAGCATTTTAAAGGCACTTAAGCCTTAAATTTCCCCTTGATAAAAGTTATGTCACGTCACTCCTACACTGACATGGTTTATGGGTGAGGTGTCACGCAAACAGACCCAAAGGAGAGCAGAAGTGCCAGTGAAAACAGCAGGAGCAGTGGGTGGTCACAGCATCCTGCTCGGAGCTTGCAGCTCTCCCCAGTGGAAGCCTCACCTGCTCCTTGGTGGGTTCCTCCTGAAAGGTGTGCTCAGCACAGCTCTGGGCAGAAGGATTGTGCCTGTGCAGGTTTCTTGTTGTCCGTTTTCCTACAGGCAAGAAAACCCAAATTCCCCTCTCTGCTGTAGCAGCTGGTTTTGATCATTATCAACAGCATCACACCCTCAGCTTAGACAAGTCCAAGGGTGGGACTCTTGTAAATCCTGAGCTTGCCTTTTGTCCAAGCTCAAAATGTTTGTGTCAAAGCCCTGTATTGTGAAATGAGGGATAGGGGTTGTGAGAAATTAGTCAGGGAAGGGCACAGGATGCAGAGCTGAGGATGCAGCAGTGGGATGGAGCCCCAGGCACCCAACTCAGCAGCTCCACTCCTTGTCTGAGCAGGGAGAAGCTCCAGCTCAGAGGTGCTGCATCAGAAACCCTCCTGATTTATTGATCTCTTAACTGGGCACACCAAAAAATATCCGGGTAGTAATCAAAGTGATAAACTTTATGCTTCTCAATCACAAAGAAATAATTGTTCTGCCTGAGCATCATTATTCCAACATTTTTCTGCTCCCATGTCACTTACTGAAAATAAAGGTTCAATTCTCCTGTTATAATGAGATACAGTTTCAATAATTCACAGGAATTTTTTTTACTGAGCTTTATTTTTTAATCTTCAGCACAAGGTTATAAAATTTGTGCCACTCTTCTAAGTGTTCCTGAAGTACCAGCAGAAGGAGAAGGCACGAGCAGATTTGCTGCAGTTCATTTAGTGGGGTTTTCCTGTGCTCTTCTGGAACAACTTCTTTTCTTCTTTCTTCTTCATCTTCTTCATTATTATTATTATTATTGTTGTTGTTATTCTCAGTAGCTACTATTGGGAGAAGACTAAGACAGGGAGGACACTGTGGACCTGGCTTGGAATGAAATTTGGGCCACAAAGACACCACTCAGACTGTTGCTTTAGAGACAACATTTTCTGTTCCTGATTACTTTGATACCTGGAGAAGTTTCTGAAGCAGTGAAATCCTTGAACAATCATTTCAGGCTAAAAACATGCCATTTCCCCCCCTCTCCTTCTATTGTTTCATGCTGGGTTTGATGTATGATACCTTCATATATGCTCTGTACATACATATTTAATTTTCCATATACAAAGTTCTGTCTGTCTTCAGGAAAAGGATGTGGAACTTTTGTGACATCAATCTGGTAGCATCATGAATTATGGTGCTATTTCTGAAAGCTTTCTTCATCTATATGAAATGATTATTTGACACAACACCATTCAATATTTTTGGAATAATTATTATGCTCATTTAATACATCAATTTAAGCTGTTATCATGGATTCTTTGAAATTCTGGATAATTACATAAATAATTATGAAACAGTCTATTAGTGCATTTTAGTGCAAAGTAGTGCTGCTGATCTCTTATACACAGAACTCGAACTGCACTTGTGAAAAGAAGAGGGAATCCAGAGCACTGTGCTCAGTAGGTGGCTTTCCCTATATTCCTGCTGCACATCAGCTCCTCCTCATCTTCCTCATGCCCTGCTGGCACAGCCCATCCTTAAAATCATGGCATCATCTGGTTATTTCCATGAACTGTGTCAAAATGAGTTTATAATATAACCAGAGTGGTGTCTTGGATCTGGCACATGCCAAGAGTCAGTGATTCCAAGGGATTCCAGCAAAGCCACTCCTGGCCCTTCCCTCTCCTGGGCTGCATCCGCTGCTGCTGCCTGGCAGGAATGCAACAGCTCTATTGATCTTTATTCTTCTGGAGGTTTATTAACACATTATTAATTAGCACATGAGGCCAAAGGGGGCTTTGTTAGCACTTTCACCTGCCATTTCCAAACTCGTCACCTTTATTTGCACTGGAAAGGGCTTTTTCCTTCTCTTTGAGAAAGAAACCTGGAAAGGGTATGGAGCTCGGTGTGAGCCCCCAGCCAGCTGGAGAACCCAGGACTTCTTCATTTGGGAATGGTGGGGGGAGTTTGGACTTGTGACTGCACTGCCAGCCTGAGCATGGGATGGAGAGGGAAGGGCCTGCTGGATGCTGGAGCTGCAGCCCTGGATGCCTCAGCTCAGCACGTCTGCAGCTTTAATAAGAACATATCAACGATTTGAATGCAGATCCTTAAACATTGGAGCGGGGAGGATTTGACTGAAGATCTAGGTTTTGTCTAAATTTTCCTTTCCTTTGTTCAAACTCCTCTGAGAGGAGGGGAGGCAGCAGCACCCCCTCAGCAGTGAGACCCCACCAGCCCTGACCCCCTCCCCGTTTTGGGAGGGAGCATCTGGTGCTGTCGGCTGAGCAGTCCATCACAGCTCGGCACTGCTGTCACCGGGAGACACCGCGGAACGAAAACAAAAGATGTGACAAATTTGTCCTTTTCTCTTTTATAATTAACCAAAATATCTCGTTGTGTAGCAAAGCGTGGCTCCTAATTAACAGACAGGCGAGAGGCTATTTTTAAAATCCAGACCCCCAGTAATTATATTTGCAGCAGAGAATGATATTTCAGTCAAACGCGACAGACAGTGAGCCAAGCTCCCATGTGAGGCAATTAATATTTCACACCTGCCAAGCAAATCAGCAGCAGGGAGAGGAGGGGATGGCATTGAGAAGGGGATGCTGCACTTGGGGGGGCCCTGCCTGCAACACAGGAGACCAAAAATCCTTTGCTTGGCTGTACAATGGCCGGTGAAGTAGCACTTGCTACTGTTGAGGCTGACAAAGAGACTTGGCCAAAATAGCCATCAAAGAATGGGGAGAGGGTCTGTGGGAGGCTGGAAAGGGAAGGGAAATAATAAGGAATGCTAAGAATCATCCCTGCCCCTTCCAGTATAAAGTTATTTCTCTTTTGCTGGTCCCAGCAAGGCTCTGGGTGGTTGGTTTGGGCTCCTCAGCTGTACCATCATCCATGTGCTCAGAGTGGATGTAACTGCACCTCTCCTGTGAGTTGTACATATTAGCGTGTTCATTTGCCCTGTTATGGAGACAAAAAGCATGTATTTTCCTTCCCACTGTTTTTGCTGTTCAGGATTAATCTGCCCATTAATGGATAATCTGTCAGCCTTTAGATGCATTGAAGTTGGGAGGAGATTTACGGGCTTGTGATACCATCTGCTTTATTAGGAGGGTTTGGAAACCTGACGTTCAATTTGTTCTGCAGGATTTGACGAGGGATTATTCTCTGGATTCCAAAATAATTAAGAAAATCAAAAACCAGAAAGAATGATGACAAGGGGGAGGCAGAGGGAGGGGAGGCAGCTCTCGACCTGTCCTCTGGGTAGGACAGACTGACAAACCTCCTGGCTGTGGAGGTTTTCTGCTCTTTGTTCCTGTGCTTGGTAATAAAATGCCACCAGCAGTGGCTGGGAGACCACGGAGCCAGCAAGGCTGAGCCTGGAGAGCAGCAGAGCCACGATTATTTCGTATGGCCTGGTAGCAATTATAAAGCTGGTCAGGGGAAGGTGACTGTCTGGCCCATAGTTTGCTCTGAAACACACTGGGGGAGGTATCCCGGGCACTGCAGCTCTGGAAATTTCCCTTCCAAATCATGGAGGAATCTTGCTCAGGCAGGAGACTCTATTGACCTCCTGCCACCATCCTAATGAGAAAAGATGATGGTAAAACTCCAGGGGGAGAAAAAGCAAACAAATCTTCTTTCTTCCATAGAAACAAACCAAGAAACCCGTAACAATTAATCTGAAACCATCCAGGAGAGGTCCCAGGACAGGGTTTGCATTTCCAAAGCTCTCTCTGAGCACTTCTGATAAGTAATGGAGTCTCAGCCTCCCTGTATTGATCGTGTGCCCTGTGTCACCCCAGTGCTTTAACTAAATAATGCGGCGTCACTTCCCATCACCGACACTCTCCCTGCGATTACAAAAGGAGCTGAGGGGGGCTGTGTCCCACAGGATCAGAGGAAAGGTTCTCTCAGGTGGAAAAACCAGGCAGTTTGTGGTATTCCTCATCCCAAACTCACAGTGCAGATTCCCCCAGTCCTCTGGCTGCCCTGGCCAAAGCCATGTTGACCAGCACTAAAAGCCAGGCCTGTTGCAGGTTTCCTGTGTGGGATCTCATGGGAAAACACAATTCCTGTTAGAGCAGGGGCTGTGCACTGCTGGTTTGCTCATGAACCTGCTGTTTGCTCTTGTGCTCCCAAAGATGTGGCTGTGCTGTCCTGCTCCCCTCAACCCCCATCACAGCATCTCCCCCAGCTCCACAGCATTTAATATAATATATAATTCCACAGAGAGTCATAGAATGGCCTGGGTAGGAAGGGACATTAAAGCCTATCAAGTTCCAGCCCCTGCCATGGGCAGGGACACCTCCCACCAGCCCACGTTGCCCCAAGCCCCGTCCAACCTGGCCTTGGACACTCCCAGGGATGGGGCAGCCACAGCTTCTCTGCCCAACCTGTGCCAGGGCCTGCCCGCCCTCACAGGGAGGAATTCCTTCCCAATATCCATCTAAACCTGCCCTCTTTCAGTGTTTCTGTAGCTGGACACTATCAATAGCATCTTATGAGTTACACTATAATTTGTGTGGTAGAACAGCACTATAATTTTAAATGCTAATGCTGTTGGATGTTTCTATTTCCTGTGACTGTCCTGTAACTCCGACTTCCTCCATGGCAAGAGCCAGGCTCCAAAGATGCCCCTCGCTCCCTTTCCCAGGAGGTTTCACTGGAGAGCATCTGCTTGCATATGCACTTTGATTTTCAGTGATACTGGAAGCTTTTTGTTCTATTATTCACTGTCGGTCTGTGTTGTCTGAGCTTATTATGTGCCATCAGAAGGTACCTGGGAGTCTGCAGCCTTCCCAGCCACTCCTATTGTACAAACACATCAATAAATAAGTGGTGTCTGAATTTAGCTCTGTGCTTATACCTGTTAGCAGAGCCCTGTCATTTTTTTCAGGTCATCTTGCACTGCAGTTAAAATAGTTTTTTGCTGTTGCATCCTTCTCTTCAAGAGACGACCAAAGAAGTGTCTCTTAGATTTCTGGGGGTTTTTTTATTTATCATTTTAAGACCAAGGACACGACTTTAAAATCAAAACAAGAGGAGGTTTTGAAAGCAGGCCCTTGCAGTTTCCAGTGCAGTGGGTCAGTAGCAGCAGGAGTGGGTAATGACCGAGGATGTTCCCGTCTCTGTGTTTGAACAAATCCTCCTTTGAAAAATGGAAAGCCTTGTACCTCTGGGACCTCATTTCCCAGGTAGGAAACAGCAGCACTTTATTACCTGCAATTGGCAGGGTGGAGACGAGAGCCCTTTGCAGTCCTGTTCCCCTGGTGCTGTTCAAGCTGCCTTTCATCACTGCCACTGATGAGTTTTACATCTCATCTGATGCTTCACTAACACCTGGCACTAACCTGATATTTACTCAGACTAAAAGCCATTCCTTTATTTCCTAATTACAGTTTTGGTTTCTCTCTGAGAAACACCAGCAAAGTTTTTTTTTTTAGGCTCTACTTACTTTGCATAAATTACAGCTGGAAGGGGGGATCTCCCTGGAAACAAAGGCAATGTAGACTGATTTTTTTCCCTAATTCCCTGGGCAGAGGAGAAGCTCAGCAGGAGCCAGCCAGGCTTCTGGCAATCACCCTGCACAGCACACTGTGTGTAAACTTGGAATCAACAAGGCAACCTATTAGGTGGCTATATTTAAAGTATACTTGTAAATACAATAAATTAAACACATAAAAGCAGCCAATAGGAGATATTTGTTCACCGAAAGGTTTGTCAAGCATTGGATCAGGCTGCTCAGGGCAGTGGTGGAGTCACCAGCCCTGGAGGGATTTAAAAGACACTTGGGGACATGGTTTAATGGTGGGGTTGGCAGTGCTGGGGGAATGGTTGGAACCGATAACTAAAAGCCATTTTCCAACCTAAACCATTCTTTGATTCCATAATTACATCCCATTTAAAACAAACAGTACTGCAAGTGTCATTTATTTGGAATTAAATTTTAAACTAAACATCTCGTATACCTCGGATTCTGTTTGCCTGATGCACCAACAAGACGGACTTGCTGCAGTCCTGGCGATGGATGGAAAGCCCAAGCAATGAATCCAGTTTGCATGTTCATATGACATCCATAAATGGGAGAAATAAATTGCAATTAGCAGTCTGCAGATCTGGATGGAGGAGCTAATCTTTGCACTAAATTACGAGACTTATGCTTTAATGATTTTTATTGGTGTTTTGCAGCGCTGCTGTTTATTATAGTTAAGCACTTTGGAGGGTGCAGAAATGAAAAGCAGTCAATGAAATCCACCAGGTTAATGAGACTCCGACACCGCCCGAAGGCAGTGATGGATGGGAGCAGGATTATGACTAGTCCATCTCTGTCCTCATCTCTTCACTTTCTTATGTTGCTGCAGCTCCTGCTCATTCTTGGTATATTCAAACAAATGGGCATATTTCCAGAAAACAAAAAAAAAACCATGTTGAGGATATCTCAGCACCTCAACACACCAAGAGTAGCTGCCCACAACGCCACTTGGTGTGTCTGATGGTGCCCAGGGACAGAGCTGCATCCTCCAAAGGTGGGGAACTCGCTTATTTGCTCTTCCTAAGGGATTATCACACAATCCCAGAATGGTGTGGGTTGGAAGGGACCTTAAAGCTCATCCATCCCACCCCCTGCCATGGGCAGGGACACCTTCCACTAGCCCAGGTTGCCCCAAGCCCCATCCAACCTGGCCTTGGGCACTTCCAGGGGTGGGGTAACAAATAAAACACTCTTCTCAGAATTATGGCCAAGTATATAGGGTTTTTTTTTAACTTCAGCAAAGTCTTGCCTCTTCATAATCCTTATAGCTGCATTTAACTGTGCTTTACTATTTATTACCCTCTTGCACAGCTACTGCTTAGTCATTTACACACATCAGAGTCATTCCTCAGAGAGAAACAGATGAAAAAAACCCAGGATATCAGACTTGTGCTCTGTAGATCACTTATTTTATTTCAAAAAGCTTTTGGAAATCTTAAAATAAAAAAAAAAAAAATGCATGACTGCTGCAACTCCAGCATACTGTTAATAAAAGTGGTATATTAAAACAAATTGCTTAGTATGATCATTCTGCTAAAATCAATATCTTCAAATAATAAAGCAAATATGAAGTGCACACAGGACTCCACTCCAGCAAACCATCTGGTGGAGAGATTGCTGAAGAGTTTTATGCCTGAAACTTTTACTTCAAGACTGTTGGTTCAAATCTAATCAAGGCTATGCTCATTTACTGCCTTCTGTCTGTTCAGCGTTTTGGAGGATATTACCAGGTCTTTAATCCCGTTTTAAGGGGCAGGCTACAATGTAAATCAAGTCACTTAAGTATTTTTCCATGAAACTGTTCCCCTGAGGCGTATTTTCCTCAGCAATACCAGAGGTTGAACTAGTCAGAAGGAATTGCCTCGAAAAACAAGGCGAGAATGGGCAAACCCAGAAACCTACACAAAGCAGATGCTTTTCCAAGGTGCGGGAATGGGGGTGTAAAGGAGAAGGAAGGAATTCTGGCACAGGACAGGCACAGAGCCAAGGGGATGCTCGGCCGGAGCTGCTGCCCTGACCTGGAAACAGTTTGCAGCACATGGAACACCACGGGCAGGAAACCACTCAGGCTGCCCCAGCACGAGTGCTAAATAAAACCCTTTGTTGTCTCCAAAAGGAATCCCTCCTGGATTTGTGGTGGGAAGGAGGAGATCCATGGAGGTGATGCCTCCCCCACCAGACAGAGCTCTGCAGCAGCATCGCATCTTCCCGCCGTGGGGAAGGGGCCAAGAAAATCCATCAGCAGCCATGAAATCCATCTGAAAACTCCTTCAAATCGTGCTTTTATCACTCTGGGGGGACTGGCTCTCACTGGAGTCAGGATAATGCCCGGAGCCTGGAGAAGAGAAGGATTCAGGGAGATCTTGTACCACTTCCAGTGTTGACCGGCACCCTCCTGTGCTCAGTGGCACACACAGGGAGGGGAGCTGCTCTTCAGGGCTGGGAGAAACAGAAGGCTCCAAAAACACTCTGGTGGAGAAATTGGGGCAACAATCTCTCCAGAACAGCCTTTGCACAAAGGGTGCCTTGACAGGAGGCTCAGGATGTAGTTTCTGAAGCGCTAATAAAGGAAGCATTTCCTGCCCCCGAGAGTTTCAGGATAATAATAACGTGCAAATCCCAGCACAATAAGACAAATAGATGACAAGTTCTTAAGGAAATCACAATAAGGATGATAATATCAGGGAAGCTTTTGAGTTCTTTGCAGTTTCTTAGGTGAATCCCCATCAGGTCATCCCTCAGGAATTGCACAGAGTTTGTGTCCTGTGTTATCAGGGAATGGGAGTTGCCCTTGCTCAGCTCTGGTCAGGATTTGGGGCTGTGTCTCCCACTAACACAAAGGAGGTGTGACCCCAACAGCACCTTAGAAGCTTGACTAGGAGAAATAACCCAAACTCCACTAAATACCATTTCATTTGCAGCTTCATACTCTTCTCTGGCTGTCCCACCCTGTACAGATGCTCGTACCACTCCCAAAAGCTGGATCTCTTCCCACAGCATCTCCTCCTCCTGCAGTTTTTTGGAGGGCTGAACTTGGTGGATGTAGGACATGGGTTGTAATTTCCAGAAAGAGTTTGTCTGTCTGGGAAGTGGTGCAATTTGGTTGCTAAGGCTGAGGCTTGAGATGCAAAACTTGTGTCTTTTGGGGTTTCCTGGTGGCGTGGCTTTGCTCCAAGTGCTTCCACGTGCCTCTGTTCTGGAAGTGCTGTAAAGTGTTATTGCTCCCTCACTTTCAATTTAAGTGGGAAAGTTATTAAAATGCTTTGAAACTTGTGAATGGCAATGGATAGGTGAGTGTTGGGTTGATTTATTCCGTGGGATTTTGTACAGAAATAGTCCTCTAACACTGCACATCCTTTGGGTCAGCAGTGCTGGTGTCTTGGGAGGATGGTGGGAATCTAATTATTTCATCTGTCCAAAATAGTAACTTTTAAGAGGTGAGGAAATGACTACACCAAAACTATTGTATGCCATCTGCCTGCTAAAATACTTATAGAAAACATGTTTCCTGGCATATAGCTTCCTAGCCATATGTCTATTGCATCATTCACAATTAAATTAAATCACCCTTAAATACTTGGACAGATTCCCAGTCCATGTGAACAAGCCTTCATCACTGTGCCATATGAAATTTGGACACTTGATCCTGTAAATGTTTGGTTGAAATTGGCTCAGGCTTTGTTACCTGATACAGCTGACACCGACTGTGGTGAGATAATTCAACTGCATGGTCCTTGTTTTGGTCTTTCAATATTTGACTGTAAAAACATGTTAGGGGTCTGAAAGGAGGAAATAATTCTGCAGTCTTCCTTTGCAACATGCTAAAGTCACTTTAAACAGGTTTAAAGGGAGAGTTGTATCAATGAGAAAAGGTGTTACGGAATAAACAGGCGGAAATAACTGAAAAGCCTGGGTACAGCTGGATATCTGGAATATTTAGAATACACTTGGAGTTGTGTACACATGAACATGCAGCAACAAAGCCCGATCTGCTCCTGGTTAGGCTGGGACAGCCCTGTGGAAGTCTGGCTGCTCAGGGCTGTGGGAGGAAGGAGGGTCCCACTGCCACCACCCTCTGCCATGTGCCCCCAGTGTGATTCCTGTGACAGAGGAATGATTGAGGCTCAAAAACCTGGGTGACTGGTTGGATGGAAGCACCTTCAAAAATCCTGGGAAGATAATAATGTTAATAAACAGCTTAATTTTTGGATTTTTGGTCCTTCCTTCAAGGGTATTTTCCATTTCCGTGCTTATTTGAGCCACTGTCCTTAACTGAGTTCTGAGGCACGGTCTGCCATGGCCAGTGGGCAGAAGTAATAATGAAACCCTCTGTCGTTGACACAGGGAATGTCATTTAAACCCAGCCCAACGTCCAGTGGAAGCCAAGCCTGCGAGCTTCCCATGTGCGGTGTCTGCCAGACACCATCACCTATTTTTAGTCCAGCTCTCTATTTTCAGTCTGTTTTTGAAAGGTGAGATAAGCTCAGCAGCCAAACCCGGATGATTCTGTTGTTTTCTTTCATTCAGGAGCCCAGAGCAGCCCTGGAGAATGGCAGGAAGGCTGGCAGGGGGCTGGGGGGGACCAGCTCGAGGGCCAGAGCTCTCTGCAGCTCCCATGGGGTTTGGCACGAGCTGGTTTGTTTTACTGTCTTTCATGCTCTCTATTTTATTTCATTCTCTTTTATATTCTATACAGTTCACTTATTTGCAGGACCAAAATGAAATTTCTAAGTGTTTCTTAAATTTTTGCCTGCAGTGTACAGAGTGGTCCTGATCTCTGTCCTGCCAGAGGGACCTTGACGGCTTTTCTTGGTGCTTTTCAGTGTCATGCGGTGTTGGTCCTCACCACATGGTCTTACATCTTCCTAGTGACTGATACTTTGGAATTTCAACGTTTTATTTCAGAGAAGCTGTGGCTGCCCCATCCCTGGAAGTGTCCAAGGCCAGGTTGGATGGGGCTTGGAGCAACCTGGGAGAGTGGAAGGTGTCCCTGCCCACAGCATGGGGTTTAGCACTAGATGATCTTTAAGGTGCCTTCCAACCCAAACCATACTATGATTCCATCATTCTGATTTTTAGTTGTGTCATTCAACCCAAATTCTCACTTTCAAGATGAAAACATATCTGTTATTTAAATAAGACTTTTGTCTCACCCTACCTTTCACATTTCATCTCTGAATTTATTTTCTAAGCTGATATGCAATGTAAAACATTTACACACTGAGTCATGCATTTCCCAATGAGTGCGTGTTTGGGAGAGGAAAAAAGGGATGATTTTTGGTGGGAGCTGTTTGGAGTCAGCCAGGCTGTGCCCACACTCAGGTTTGAGACCATATTTTACTGGGATATTTTGGTCTTTAATAGAGCTGTGTCACTCTGTCATTCAGTAATAGATTACTGAACATAATAGAAATCTTTATATAGATGTTGGAGCACTTTTCTTAGCTGCAGATGTTTCCTTCCAAGAGACATTTTCCTGCCATAGAATCACAGAGCAGTTGGAGTTGGAAGGGACATTTAAACATCATCTCATCCAACCCCTGTCCTACACTAAAAGCAAAAGCTACTGGAATTCTGTCCTACCAATAAATGTCTACACTGGAAATGCTATTTGGGGATCTCTTTGTACGTAATGCTCTCCCATCCTTTTTTTTTCCCTGTATTTTAATCCTTTTCTGACTGTAGCCAAATGACAGCCCATGGCAGGGGGATGGAACAAGATGATCTTTCAGGTCCCTCCCAACTCAAATCATTCTGTGATTCCAGTTCTATGACTGTAGAAGAGTTACAGAGGCATCCATAAAATGATAATATATTGAGTAAGTGCTTCCTTGTCCTTCCTCCCATAACACTTTTCCTGGCCACCTCATTCTTGATTTCCTGTTTGCAATGACACATTTAGTGACTGCATCATCCCACTCTAAAAGAAAAGGAAGAATTAAGACTTAACCACAATTTAGCTTCCCAAGTGATCATGTCTTTTTATTTTTAATATACCCAAAGGCCAAAATTAGAATCACAGAATGGTTTGATTTGGAAAGCTTAAGCTCATCTCATTCCACCCCCTGCCATGGGCAGGGACACCTTTCACTTAACTAGGTTGCTCAGAGCTCCATCCAACCTGGCTTTAAACACTTCCAAGGATGGGACATCCCTATTTTAGGATGCATTGACTGAGTTGCTGCAGAACATTCCTCAGCCACCACTTCCAGAGCTGGTCCCACGTGTGTCTGCAGTGCAGCCACTGGGGAACCAGAGACCCTCAGCCAAGTTTCCCACTTGGTAAAGCTCAGCCTGGTAATAAAACTGAAGTCGGTATTTCTCTGCCGGTTTGAGTGTTTCTATAATGCATTGGAATGGAAATGAGCTCTGGGAAGTTATTAGTCTCACATCCCTCTTCTGCTTCAGGTTTAATGCCAAAGTTTTTGCCTGTGGGTTTTTCTCTCCCCCAGACCTTCTCTAACCCATCTCATTCATGTTCCCTGTTTGACTGAAGTCAATTTAGTGAAGCAAATGGAGTTACTTCTCTTCAGGTCAGTGATGATTTCACATCCTTGAGTTCCTTGCTTAATTTGCTGAGAAATTTTCCAATTCTGAAGTCCATTTTCAGCATTTCCCCCTTTTTCCACAGCTCTGGGACCATGCACGGGTCTCTCTGGGCTGGACCTGGGGCTTCTCCACATCTCTGCTCTCACCAGCCTCTGCTTGCTTTGCTTTGAGGGCAGTTTAGCTGCAGGCTCTGCCCTAATCCCCCCATCCAGGCTGTGTCCCTGCCTGTGCTTTAACAGGAAAGCAGCAGCTCTCAGGAAAGAGTTAATCCCGGCGAGGCTTTGGGATCCTTTGCTGGGGAGAGGGCTGATCTTTTGTTTGTTTTGAAGCCCTGGCAGGAAAGTGGGGAGGAGAAAATTACCTAAGTGATAGTGAGGTTGCCATGAACTATATAAAACTGGGAAATCAAAGCGGAGAAACTCCACCTCACAGTCTTGAACCACAAGCACAACCCCTGAAGAGAAACCCACCCCACAAGTGAGTGATCTCAAAGGCTTGAACTCAAACCAAGCTGCATGAGCTCAGAGCTGCTGCAGGACTGAGAACCCCGGAGCTGTCACGGCCGGATCCAGTTGTAGTGGGAGCTGTGAGCAGGAATGCTGTTCTTGGGAAGTTTCACAATAATGAAGTGGAGGCAGCTCTTCTGGATCGCCCTCTGTGTGGTGGAGTTGGCTGGTGAGTATCGAGAGGCAGAAAATACCAGGGTTACACACGAGAGCAGGGCATGGGGCAGCTCGTGGGGAACCGGGAAGCAGCAGCTTGGAGGGGGGGTGATGTATTTGAATGAGTTTGAAGTTGCAGTTTCACATCCAAAGCCTGCGGGGACAGTTTGCAGAGCAGCCCTGCATCAGGCACCCCGGCCAGCACACTCACTGCCATGTGCTGGAACAAAGTGCTGCTGGTTGGAAAAGGAGAGGAATCAGGATCTAAGCTCCCTCCAATATTATGGATAACATGAGGGGATGGGAATGCAGCAGGCAAAGAGAGCACAGCCACAGCCAGTCATCTCTCTGCCTGCCTGGGTGTAAATGAGCCTCACTTTTGTTTTGTGGTTGGAACTAAACATTTGCTGAAAATCAAATGAATCTCCATAAATATTAAAATCTCCTATTCCAGCTCTTCAAATATTCATCATATGAAGCAGTGAATAACAGTACAGAGATTTTCTCTAGGTACTACCTTTTAAAGGGTTATATTTTAGGGAACTATTATCATTTTTGTCCCAAACCCAACAACCATAAAGTAACAAAAAAGGACTAAAAACGTGAAGCTACACACTGTGTGCTGCCTGGTGTGCTGGGACAGGAGCCAGGAGCCTGGGGGTGTCTCCTCAAATGTAATTTTTCCTTACTCACACGGATGTGAGTGACGAGATCTATTGCAAGAATTTGTTGTATTTTGTTCTTCTGCTTTTCCCAGTGCTCCTTTCATGTTCCCCTCACTGCCCAGGTACTTGCTCACCGGAGCTGCTGTGCCTCACCCTCCAGCCTGTGTTAATTTTACAGGAAGGGGGAAAGAACAGTTTTATTCAGGAGAAATGACATTCAGGACTGTCTGGTCGGGCTGAACTGAGCAGCAAGAGGGTATAGGACAAGCGGGTTTACCTGAGATGCAAAACCCAAGTTCCTTGTAGTGCAAAGCAAAAGTGACACAGAAGTGATAAAAAGCTTGGGTTTGGGAAACACAGAGGGGGACAGGGTCTTTAATGCTGCAAAACGTCATTGCACAGCCCATGCTCTTCATTTCTGCAGGGTAGTTCTTGCTGCAAAGTGGAGGAGGTTTATTTCTGCTCGGTGTAGGTGCTGAGAAAAATTAAGGAGCTCACCCTTGGGGCACTGGATGCTTCTCACCTCCGTGGGGAGTCTGAGAGGATCCATCAAAGCTTCCAGTTGTGCAACTCCCAATGGAAATTCCAGTTCTGGGTGTTTGGGCTCAAGCTGCTCCGACAATCAGCCTCCTCCTGTTCCCAGGGTACCTCCAGCTAAAGCCACGTGTTTTACAGGGGAAAATCCCTTGTGCCACAAGGGCTGGGTGCAGGAATCCTGCAAATGCCGTGTGGGGATGCAGTGTGGGGAGGATGCAGTTTGGGCACCAGTCCCCCAGAGCCAGGAGCAGCCTCGTCCAGCCCACGGGAGCAAATCACATGTGAAATCTCAGCTCTGGCCTTTGCCTGAGTCCTTGGGGATCCACTGAATTTCAATGAGTGTGGGAGAGGTTTTACACCCATCCCTGGTCCACAGAGTGGGCTGTTGCTCCAGGCCTGCCTGGGAAACCTCCTGAGCTCCTGGCAGGATGGTGTGAGCAGTTTGTGTTGGAAAACTGGATATTGATAAACCACATGGAGAGCTGTCCTGTGCATGAGAATGAACTTGGGAAGGAGAGTGTAGATTATATTTGTACCTAATGAGTATTTTTTTTTATTAAACCTTTCATCTTTCTATTTTACATCTTTTTTATTCATCTCTGCTCAACTTGTTCTTTTAGAAAAATCCCATTTCTTGTCCTTTTCAAGCATTCTTTCTTTCCTTCATTCCCTTTGCAACGAAGTTCTAAGTATCAGGAAAGGAAAAAGAAGCCCTAAAACTTCCAGCTGCTTGAGTTTAACATCCTTTAGAGGCTGCACATTGCAACTGCTCGAGCCAGGAGGAATCAGTCCCCAGGAAGGTGCTGAGCTCCCAAACTGCTGGAGAGGCCCCAAGCCCAAGGAAAGCCTTGGTGCAGCAGCTGGGATTTGGTGTGGCAGCTCAGGGGGCTCCCACAGCCCCCCACGCCACCGCGGCCCCACACCCATATCCTGTCTGGGACAAGGAAAAGGGGGAGGGAAGGGATTTTTATCAGATATTTCCAGAGGGAAGAGGGCTCCACCCGCTTGAATTCCTGCCACATGGCTGAGAGCTGTAAAACTGGAAAGGCATGAGTAATGCCGGCTGGAGTCCTTGGAGGAGCTGCTGCGGGAAGCCTGGGCTGGCTCCAACTCCAGAGCTCCGTGTCCCACGGTTCCATACCCTCCTCTTCTACATCCCACAGTTCCATACCCTCCTCTTCTCTAGCCCACTGTCCCACACCCTTCTCTTCTATATCCCATTATCCTGTACCCTCCTCTTCTCTACTCCATTTCCACACCCTCCTCTTCTATATCCCACAGTTCCACACTCTCCTCTTCTATATCCCATTTCCATACCCTTCTCTTCTATATCCCATGATCCCATACCCTTCTCTTCTACATCCTGCAATTCCATACCCTCTTCTGCATCCCATGGCTCCACACACTCCTGTTCTGCATCCCGTGGTTCCTCACCCTCCTCTGCACTTGCTGGGACCAGCAACACCACAGTGCCACGTCAGGGCCAGCCCTTTGCCCTTAGAGGTCCTGGAGCTTGAAAAAAGTAAACACAGGGAGTTGGAGAAACTCTGTTGGCCCAGGGTTTGTGTGTCAGGGCACTGCAGGAAGTGCCCAGTTCCCAAAAGGTTTACCAGGAGGTGCCAGCAGTGTCAGCACAGCAGGTGCAGGCTCTGCCTGGGGATCCCCTGGCTTTGCTTTGCTGGGCTCAAATGATGGAAACTTTGCTTCTGTTTCCTGAGCCTTTGCCACTGCAGAGCCTTTTTGTGGCCCTGGTTTAGTGCTCAGGGGTGAGTGTCGGACCAAGTCAACTACTTTAGCATTTATATTGTCACTTCTTATTCAGTTTGAGCTGAGATCCTTTGTCAGCCCCATTATTAAAGTATCTTCAAAAATCTGAGGTATTTACCTTTTAACTCCAGGTGGGTAAACACAACAGGTGCTGTGTAGGGCAATTTTTACTTTCCCATATCTGCATGTTTTTGCTCCTGCACTTGCACTACCAGCTGAAGATTTCTCCCATGTTAATAAATAACTTGGCTTAAACTCTCAAACCCTTAATACTAACAAATTGACAATTAAAAATGCATGGTGCAATAAACGACCCACTTTAACTGAGCACCGTGTGGATTATCCAGCCCCACATCTGGATCATTATTTATCTCCTGAGTCCTCACATTTCAAAAAGCTCAGCTATGTTTTCTGCAAAAGAACCTGCATGTGCTACAATAAAGGCAAGAAAAAGAAATACTGTGTGACAGCTCCTCTCCCAAATTACACTGAGCAATATCCAGGCTTCAATTCCAATATCCAGTGGTGAAAACACTTTGATTAGAAATACCTCTGGTGCTTTACAGACATCTGGAATAGTTCAAAGGTGCTTGGGTGGCTGTGGCACTTGGGGAGGTCAAGTCCAGGCGCTACATTGTTCTGGTGATGTAAAGTTTCCTGCTCGTGTCCATGAAAACACAAAGTTGTGCGTAAAGCCTGGACTTAACTTTGTGCTGCTCGTTATTCTGGGCACGCAGTCATGCCTCCTGCTTTTGATTTGTTAAAAGTCATCAGGAAAACTTGGTGACTTAACCAGCTGGAACTGAATTGTCTTGGAGAGAAGAGACTTCTCCCTGAAACAAAAGCTGTGCCAGAACTTAAATTCCAGCTCCAGACACCTGTGCTGAGCCCTCAGCAGGGCCCCTGCCTCCCCCAGAGCAGCTGCAGCCTGGGATGGGNGGATGGATGGGATGGGATGTGAGGAGGTGGAACGGAATGAGACAGGATGGGATGCAATGGGATGGGATACACCAGTGCAGGCAGCCCCATTGGGCACCCATTTCCCCCTCAGCACCCTCCAGAACAACCTCCCAGCACAGGGACAGCCGAGCAGCTCTGCCCGCTGCCACTCACTGCCAAAATGAACCTTGGTGATCTCAGTCTTTGCTTTTCACAAACCATCCAGGCTCGCTGGGCCTGATCCAGCAAAGTCTTGCCATCCTGACATCGAAGAATTCCTGCCAGGACAATGCTCAGTGCAGGATCCTGCAGCTCACAAACATCAGGGCTGTTTACCTGGCACCGAGTGCTGCCCCGATACTCATCGGGACCTGCCAGTGCTGCTCCATCTCACAGGGTGGTTTGGGAGGATGAAGTAACTCTTCTTGGAGCTTGGGCTCCCCTGGGCAGAAATACAAATGAAATAACACATTTTGTATGATTTTCTTTTTAGTGCCTGGATAAGAATCTTAAACACCAAGAGCCCTCGGGTAGAGACTGAAGCTATTTGTTAAAAGTGGGAATAGATCTAAAGAATAGAGAAGGTTAAGGAGTGGGGAGAAATGCATTTTTACTGACTCATATAGTTCATTTCAGAAGGAAAATCTGGAAGTGTCATCTCTGTAGCACAGCAGGAAGCAATATATAAACTTTAAGTTAGAACAGCAAGCCATTCTCCAAACACTGTGCTTTACCTCCAAAGATGTTTTCGCTCATGAGTCAGGGCTGATCCCAAGCCAGTGGGAATGTTTCTATTTACTTTGAGATTGTGCCTGCAACTGTAAATCCAACTTATCTATCCTGAGGCACACTAGTGATCTCTTCCAAGGCTTGAGTCTTTCCTCCAAGGATTAGAAACCCAAACTACTATGAAATCCTGCTTTGTGCATCCATCAGTGAGCTGAGGATGGGGTGGGATGAGTGTGGAAACAAGCCTGTCCTCCTCCTCCTGAGAGCCCCAGAGCCTCTGCAAGGGCTGCACCAAAGTCTGGTGCTCACCCAGATGAAACTTTTCATCTCTGAGCTTCTCCCACACATGCTCCAAGGCACACTGACATTTTGGGGCATTAAAAAGTGGATTTGTGAGAGCACTGACCTGTGCAGGGGCTCAGGTCTGGGCTGGGGGTTAGGCAGCCCCTGACACCTTCCTCTGCCCCCAGGCAATGCTTCTGGAAGCTCCACAGACACCCCCACAGTGACAACCATGGACCTGGAAGACAAAGGCAGCAGCAGTGGGGCAGCCAACGGGACCATCGGAGCCACCGGAGACATTGAAACCACCAACAGTGCCCAACCAACACCAGACACATCTGGTAACTGCTCCCCTTGTTCCCCCTGTGATTCCTGGTTGCATTTGTATCAATAATTAGATTTATTAAGTGCACAGACTTGCACCATTAAGGCATGGTTTGTGCTCTCAAAAAAAAAAAAAATGTTGATAGTATGGTTGAAAGTTTTAATTCTGTCAAAAAAATCCCAACCCTTGAGGAGGCTTAAACCCATTCTGTTCAAAGCAGCCAGGGGATGGTGGGACAAAAAGCTCATTGATCTTTATCTCAACACAGGTGTTAGAAATGGCACCTGTAAGAGCTCTGGCAGCTTTTTCCAAGAAGAGGACAAGGGGAAGTGGCTTTAAGCTGAAGGAGAGGAGATTTTGATTAGATATTAGGAAAAAATTCCTCGCTGAGAGAGTGGGCAGGCCCTGGCACAGGTTGCCCAGAGAAGCTGTGGCTGCCCCATCCCTGAAAGTGTCCAAGGCCAGGTTGGACAGGGCTTGGATCAACCTGGGCTAGTGGGAGGAGTCCCTGCCCATGGCAGGGGGTGGGATGGGATGAGCTTTAATGTCCCTTCCAACCCAAACCATTCCATGATTCCGTAAGAGGCCAAGGTGAGGCTCTGAAGGGCTCTGAAGCAGGGACCCTCGCACAGCTGTGGGGTGCCTTTCTCTTGTGCTGCATCTTTTGGAAGACTCTGGGCCCAGGAGGAGTTGAGGGAGGTGGGGGGGGTGGCACCCTTGCCGTGGTGCAGCGTGTGGCCAGGGAGTGAGCCCTTTGTAAACAGCTTATGAAGCACATGTAGCAATTAGGCAGCTGAACCAAGGCTAATGCACGTTTCTTATAGAGCCAATAACTCGCTCTGGTGCTGCTGGCTATGACAAATCAATATTGTACTTCAGTCACCGCAATGCCACGCGCTGAGTTCAGGGGACTGAAGCTTTCTCATGTGTCCTTTTCATTGCATTTCTTTAAAACTGAAGCTGCAGCTGGGGCCCTGCCAGCCATCCCCAGCTCCCCAGGGCTCAGTGAAGAGGACACGAGCTCCCAGACCAGCCGAGCCCCCACGCTGCCACTGGGCACCCCCTCAGAGGCACAGACCGTGACCCAAGGGGTCCCCACAACCAAGAGCCCAGTGACACAGCCTGCTGAGACAACAGAAGCCTCAGGGTCCACGGTGGCTTTGAAGAGCTCTCCTGCCACCACGGAGCATCCTCCTGTCTCAGCTGCCACGACGCCACCGCACACAGCCGGGCACAGCCCGAAGGTGAGGATGGGGCATGGTGGGCTGTGGGACCACGAGGAGGCTGGACTTGTCTCAGAACCCCCCAAGAGGTCACTGATACCACCCCTGTGTGTTTTCCCTCCCAGCCCTCCCCGCTTCCCATCACGTGCCACAATGTCAAGGAAGTGAGTGACACTGGAGCCATCTGCCTGAAGCTCAACGAGTCCACCACTTGCGTGAGTTGCCCAACTCCAGGGTGGGGAGGGACGTGCAGGAGGAGGGGGGCTGCAAGGAAACAGCTCAGGGCAGGTTCCTGCTGTGAGTTTTGCAGCAATGAAGTCACCCACCATACCTGGGAGGGGGATCAGTTTTGGGTGGGGACCTCATGGCCAGGCCATCTGAGCTGTGCCAGACTGATGGAGGTGGGGATGGTCACTGCAGTCCCAGGAGGATCCCAAAGGGATGGTCACTGCAGTCCCAGGAGGATCCCAAAGGGATGGTCACGGCAGTCCCAGGAGGATCCCAAAGGGATGACCAACCCAGGGAAAATGCAACCTCCTGACTGCATAAAACCTCTTTTTTTCATGATCAAGCTCTGAGGTCAGTTCAGCTTCTAAAGCATCTCCCACCATGTTTAGCAGGAAATTGCCTTTGTTCTTCTTCTTCCTCTTCCTTGTTGGGAATAGAAGGGCTTTTTTTTGTCTTGCTAACTGCCCTAGGAAAGAAAATAGGGCATTTCAAGGAGCTGATGAGTGTCTCCATCAACCCCTAAGGGAATTCCAGGCTCTCTGTAACTGCCCTTGGCCTTGTGCACCAAAACTGACACATTTATAAAAGCAGAGGAAGGTCTGTTGTGGGTGGGAGGAAGAAATCTTTCACACTGGAGGTACAAACCGCCACAGAGAGTGGGTGGTGCTCTCTTCCTTGGGACAACAGACTGGGCAGTGCCCTGAGTATTAAATAGTTATAAAATACCTAAATTTATTTCTGCCATTCAGCCATACTGCTGCCACTTAGGATGAGTGAATTCTTACTTGGCTTTTCTCTGCAAATTAGTGATTAAATGGCATTTAGACTTGCTCCTGTTTACAGGGACTGCTCTTTAGCAAGAACCTACAGGGAAATTCCTCTGGGAGCAAGTGATTCTGATCACAGATGCCATCTAGTGGGCTCTGATCCCTCCTGGCCACAGGGTTTATGCATCACATATATAAAGGATGCATACAGAACACCCAGAACATCCTAACAGACTGGGCAGTGCCTGCTCTTAACCCTCCCCCCATGTGAAACAGGTCAAACAGCCCCTTCCCACTGTATTTTCCTGGGAGCTCCCTCCCCACAGCAAACCTCTCCTCTGCCTCCACCTCAGCGATGCTGGAGTGGGAACAGCCAGCTCAGGCTCAACCTGGGAACCAGATAAGAGTGTCTGCGAGGGGAGCAGATAGGAGGGACCATGTGTCTCACTTTCCTGCTGGCCTTTCCCAAAGCAAATGAGCAATCAGCTGGCACCCGGCACCGCTAATTGCAAAGGGAAATTCTGACACTCCGATGAGTTCTTTCCACAGCAGAGAAAGGAAAATACACACTTGGGTCTCTTGTTCCATCTTGGCCTTTCTCACCACAAGCCAAGCTCTATAGAAACAGCTGAAAGTGATTTGTTTGTTATTCTCCCATGGATAAGTTTCTGCATTTTTGTACGCTAAGAGGATGTAGAGATCCGAGCACAATCCCGAGGCCTCCTGGCTCTGCACCTCACTGCAACACAGGAGGGTTTGCTCCTCTTTCCCAGCCCCTCCTTGGTGGGTCCCCCCGGGCAGTGAGTGGAGAGCAGGGGCAGGACAGGGGGTTCAGCTGGAATCATCTCTGTCTCAAGGGGGTGGGCACAGACACGGCTCAGAGGATGTCCCCAGCTGGGAGGAGGATGTTAAGGAAGCTGATAAGGTCTTTTAGCAACTATGGGCTCTGTCTTCAAGCCTGGCTGTGGCTGAAAATAGACCCAAGGAGAAAGCCTGTCCTGTCTGATACAGAAACTGGCCCACAGAAGGGAAAGGCTGCAGCGCCTCACTCCTCTTCCTCTTCCACCCAACAGTCAGTTTGGCTCTAAAATGTGAGAAATTTGTATTTTTTTACCTAGCCTTTGATCAGCAACCTAGCAAAAACATTGAAGACATTTCCTAAACAGGAAGGCTCAATGCTTCTTTGTTATTTCCCTCCTTTCCCAGTCCCTGCCTGGGACTTTGAAACAATAGGGCTCTTCAGGCAGCTATTCCAGTCCAAAAACTGGAGAGACTTGCCATGCAATTCAGATTCTAAATTTAGCTTTGTTTAAAAGCCATTTTCAAGAGTTGCTAATAATATCTTAATTTTATTTATTCCCATTAGGTTAAGAAACAAGAAATAAGCATCTCCATTTCCAAGGTGTTGGTGTTGGGGCTCTGGGCAGTGGTGAGGCAGGAGGTGAAGGTCTGAAACCCAGATCAGCTTTGCAGGGCACAGAGAAGCCACCAAAATCCAAATGTGAATGCACAACACCAGCAGCAGCATGGCTGAGGCAGAGAATTAGTCCATTTGGTTGATTTAATGGCTGTACTCTTTAAAAATTTTGCAGAAACATTTTTTAGAGAAGAAGGGATCCGATTTATGGAGAGCAGTGTGCCAAGGCAGCACCCACCCCGTTCCCTCCCCCTGCCAGATCAAGCTTGCTAAATCTGAGATGGACCAGGACTGTATGCTCCTCATCCTCAATGGACTGAGAGGTGAGTGGAGAAGATCATAAAATCATGGAATGGGTTGGGTTGGAAGGGACCTTAAAAATTATGTAGTTCCAACACCTTGTTAATGGTGGGCATTGATTCCTTTGGCTGTCATCGATACCGCTGGATAAGGACCTCGATGTGGGCAGTTGTGGGGAAGGGCTGTGGGACACAGATCCTGGAAGGAGACCTCTCTCTCCAACTACTGCTCTTTCTTCTGGGGTCTTGTACTTCCCTGGAGCCGTGGCATTGCCTGCAGAGCAGCAAAGAGGCTCATGGGTGCTCCATGCTCAGCTGGGCTCCTCAGGGCTGGCACTGCCTGCAGCATGACCCTCTGTGTACTGAGCCTCTCCTCTCTCAAACCTTGCAGATCCTGCTCCAGAAATGCTCAAGGAGTCTCACTGGGAAAAGGTAAATTCCTTAAGCAAATTCAGCTGGAAAAAAAATGGGTGGTCTGAGTGGCTGGGGAGATGAGATTTTAGGGGAACATTTGAGGCTGGGAGAGATGCTGAGACTTGAACCTGCCTCCAGCTTGGAGGTGCCTGATGCCCGTAAGATCCCTGAAGGTGTTCAAGGCCAGGTTGGACAGGGCTTGGAGTAACCTGGTCTAGTGGAAGGTGTCCCTGTCCATGGCAGGGAGTTGGAATTAGATGGTGTTTAAGGGTCTCTTAAAACCCAAACCATCCTGGGAACCATCAGACAAACAGTGAGGCAGCGATGCACCATAAGAGAATTAATACAAGCCATGGAGGCAGAAATGCTTGAAATGGTTCTGTAAAATTCCATAGTATTTTCTTTAAAACAGGTTTAGATCCCAACAGTAACTCTTAGGATGCCATTGGCGGCTCAGTATCTTCAAAGTACTGTGCTGACATTAATTAATTCCTCCTCTCAGCACTCCCTTGAGGCTGCCATTGGCTCGTGGAGCTGAGCTCCAGGTGTCTATAGATATATAAATGGCAGAGCTGCAAGATCAGCACACAGAGGGATCTCAGCCATGCAGATGTGTGCTCGAGACCTCGGGTCCAAGGGAGAGAAATTCTCTCTGCCACAGGGGACTCCAGGTTGGAAATGAGACCGTGAGGACGTGAGAGCTCATAGGGTGAGGGCAGAGCTCAGGAGTTGGGGTAGCAAAGCCTGGCTTTGTTTATGTGCAGTTTCCCAAGGAGGTGAAGAGCAGCATTGTTTGAAGCCGGTGCCTGTTCAGCAGATGCACATGTTTCCTGTTTGTCAGACTCCCGGCTCTCTTTGGTGTTTTTTCCAGTTTGGAATAAACTCCCTTAAACGGGATAGTGTGAGGAACCACCAGGACTTTTCTCAGAAGACCCTGATTGCCTTGGTCACATCTGGACTCATGCTGGCGTTCCTGGGCTTGGCTGGATATTTCCTGATGAGGCGGCGGAGCTGGAGCCCCGCGGGAGAGAGGCTGGTTAGTGCTTACCGGTGGCAGAGCCGCACGTAGAGAGGAGCCTGGCAGCGAGGGGGGCACCTGGAGGGGAGAAAAGGGGGCTGCCCATCACCCTGTGGCTCAGGACCCTCCACTCACATGTGCCCCCAGGTCATGGGACAGCTCAGCCCTGCGTTGTGGCTGAGTGTGGGACAGCCTGGGCAAGGCGAAGGGCAGGAGCAGGGAGGCCAGGCTGTGCAGGGTGAAGGGAAACCTCCATTGCCTTCCAAAATTAACTCATAGCTGATTGCTCCTGTGGGAGAACCGCCCCTTTCTTGCACGTGCTTCCAGGTCTAACACTTATTTTTGCTCAGCAGTAAGAACTCATCCAGCAAGACCCCTCCAGAGACACTGAAAGCTTATGCATTTGTCATTAAAAGTGACACACTTTAATTTCCGTTCGCTGTGTTTGAGTTACGTGTCTGTCCTGTACCCGTGCTGTAATAAAGGCTGTTTCTCCCCTCACTTAACAAGCAATGGTAATAAAACACATCAAGAAAGAAAGAGACAGAAATCTCCTATTTACATTTCCCCCTTTCCAGGCAGGCTGACCACTGAGGACTCTTCCCTACCAGTGAGTTTTGCGGATGTGATCCTCTGTAAAGTGAGGTCTGGTCCCTCAACAGCATGAGCAGTTGTGTCCTGGGAAGGCACTAGGCTATCTCCTTGCCAGAAAGGATGCTCCCAAAACACACATGGGAAGGGACATCACAGCTTGGGCTCTCCAGCCTGTTGTCTCCAGGTCTCTGGATGCTGGCAGCAATGGAAATGTGTGGCTGGGAGCTTCCCATGGCAGTATCAATCCAAATTCTAGGTGAGATGTGTCCATCCCACCCACAGACATGGAAAAGGGGGCAAGAGAAATGTTGGGATGGGTGGGAAGCCTGGCAGCCTTCCAAGCATTGGATGCTGCTCAGGAAACAAAGAGCAGCTCCCAGCAGGGCACTGCCACTTGGGATCACCAGTGCCCGTTCCATAGCTACCAGAAATTTCACAGTCTGACACGTGGGGAGTTATTGTGGGGAGACAGAGACACCTCTGGATAACCCTGGATCTTCCCCACAGCAACAGTGGTGACCAGCCCTGCAGCACTGAAGTGCAGCCCTGCACCTCTGCTGGCACCCTGCTGCGAGCTGTGCACGTATTTTCAGGCTGAAAGGAAGGATGGGGGAAGAAAATGGGACAATTTCCATTGTTTTCATTCCATGGTGCTTCTTTCTTGGCCAGAGAGGACAGCAGAGGTGGTCTGTCACAGGGTGGGTTTGCAAACTAAGGCAGTGGCAGCTCCAAAACCTGTTAAGAGAAAACAACAAAACCTGATGGCTTTTTTGCCAGGTCCAGAAGGAAAAAAAAGAAAAAATCAGTTCCTGGCTGGTTTTCTTGCTTCATCTTGCCATGGCACAGTTCAGGCCCTCTGTCCCCCTGCTTGTCAGCGAGCGCAGTGCCCTTGCCTGCAGTTGTTTGTTCCTCCTGCCCAAGGATCACAGGCAGCCAGCCAAGCCCTTGCCTGCTGCCGTCAGCCCTTTCCCCCCCCTAACTCTGTTATTTATGTACCTGTTTAGGCTGAAGACCCGTATTACACGGAAAACGGTAGCCAGGGAAACACGATGTTGATGACGCCCTCCCAGGAGCAAGCGGAGCCGCAGGAGAAGCCAAACCTCAACGGTGGCACTCAGGAGAATGGCACTGGGCAGGCGCCCTCCAAGAACGGGCACTCAGCCAGGCAGCACAGCCCCGCCGACACCGAGATGTGAGCCGGGCACCGGCAGCCTGGAGCGAGCGACGACGGACAAGGGAGGGCAGGAGATTGCCAGGGACGGTTGGGGAATTGCAGACCTTTTGTATTGTTGTTATTGTTTCTGTGAAGAACTTCAAAAATCAGCCTAAAGCACGCTGAGAGCCAGAGCTGCCAAAGAGCTGCTTCTCTGCCTCCTCCTCCTCCTCCCGTTGACCACACAAGAGACTTTTTTGCAGCTGTTCTCCGCTTTTGTTGTTAGGAGAACATCATGAGAAATACAAGTGCCCTTAGACCCTCCACAGCTTTTAAGCAGAGGCAGGCTCTGTCCAAACAGCCCAAATTTCTGGTAGCCATGTGTTAGGCTGATTAAAGTAGTTAAATTGGGATTTCGGTGACAGAAACCTATCAGGTTTCCGATAGTTTTGATTAACAGAGTTGTTTATAATCTCATCTTTATGTTTAAGTGTGGGATATCTTCCTCTTTTAAGACCATCAGGCATTTAATCCCCTTCTTGTGCTCTAGGTCTCCTCTACTATTTCCTATTCCAGCAGAGTTTGCTGGAGCTCTGTGTAAAACTTTCCATGTGGAATTGAAGGTTGAAATGTCAATAGACCTCAAACTCATTTCTTTTTGACTCCTACCAGTACACAGGTAGTTGTTTTAGAGTAAAAATCTTCCCCAGTCTCTTTGTGTCAAGGGCTGGGGATCTGTGACAAGGCAGAGCCAGCAATTTATCCCTTGAGTGAGATGGAGAACACTGGATAGGGCTGTAGGGTTCTGTGGATGCCTGGGGCTGAATGTCCCACCACTCTCCCTGCTGACACGTGGAGATTAGTGCCCAGTGTGGGAATTTGGGAATAAGAGAAGCCAAAGGGCTTCCACTGGGACAAGTGTGAGACAGAAACCTGGCTCTGCAACTAGTGTTTCTCTCTCTGCACCAGCAGCAGCTACATTTTCACTTTGGGAAGCACCCAAATCCCAGCAGCAGGAGCAGGTCCTACCTGGCTCTGTGTGATCCAAGAGGTGCTGTGAGCTACATTGCTGAGGTCAAGTTCCCAGCAGCTCAGGGGGAGCCAAGGACCAAAGGCAGGTCTGTGCCCCATCACAGGCACGTGCAACTCATTTTTAGGGAGCCAAAACCCCAATCCTGCCAGCCCAGTGCTGCTGGTGCTAGACCACCAGAGGTGGTGGTTCAGCAGAGGTTGCTCAGCCCACAGTCTCTGCTGGCACCAGCAGTGACCTCCACATCCCAAATAATGACAAAAGCAACCCTGGAAGATGGTCTACCCTCCCACTAGTGAATTCATCACAACCTTTCCCCAGTGCTGAACACCTGAGGGGAAGGTTTATTTTCTTGGTACAGTGTTTAGATCAATGACGGAAACGTCCAGCATCACCTGGGGCTGTTTTCATGTGTGCAAGAGTCGTTTAAACACAATTAAAATACTTCAGGGTGTTTGTTTTGGTGTGAATTGCTTCTCCCAAATCTCATTGTAAATAGTTCCAGTTGGGAAAAAAAAAAAAATTAAGTGTTAAAAATCAGCTTCTCCGTTGTGTCCTTGGAACAGCAGCGTGTTTATCCCACCGGGATGCGTGGCTCTGGCTGTGCCGCGTGCCAGCAGGATGAGAGGACAACGCCTCATGGAGAGGTTGTTTCCCAGCAGAAATCCCATGACTAAACCCTGTGGCTCGTTCTGAGCACATTCTCCCTCTTTCAACAAACACGTTTGCAGGACAAGTGACGTACAGCAAATGATTACACCTCGCTTGTTTGATTTTTTTTGGAATGTTTAAGACATCCAGTTAATTCCTGGGAAAACAGATGAGACTCCAGAGTGATGTGCAGGGTTGGGGGCTGACCTGACAGTGGGGGGGGGACGGAGGAGTGTTTGTGGATGAAGATGGAGATGGTTGTTGTTGGTCACAACAACCCCCTGCAGTGGCAGAAGAGTGGCTAGAAAGCTGTCCAGTGCCAGAGGACCAGGGGTGCTGGTTGGCAGCACTTGGCTTGTATCATAAATAGTGTGGCCAGCAGGATCAGGGCACTGGTGAGGGGTCTCAAGTGCTGAGTTCTGGGCCCCTCAATTCAGGAATGGCAGTGAAGGGCTGGAGTGTGTCCAGACAAGGGAATGGAGCTGGGGAAGGGTCTGTAGAGTCAGTCCTATGAGGAGCAGCTGAGGGAGCTGGGGGAGCTCAGCCTGGAGAAAAGGAGGCTCAGGGGGGACCTTCTCGCTCTCTGGAACCCCCTGACAGGAGGG
>VXBX01006120.1:718907-764660 GCA_013400415.1 Scytalopus superciliaris | reverse complement strand
CCCAGGGACAGGCACAAGAGGAGAGGGAATAACCTCAGGCTGGGCCAGGGGAAGGGCAGGTGGGACATCAGGAGGGATTTCTTCCTGGAAAGGGTGGTCAGACAACGGAAGGGGTTGCCCAGGGAGGTGATGGAGTCCCTATCCCTGGCGGTGTCCAAGGAAGGACTGGCTGTGGCACTCAGTGCTCTGGGCTGGGGGACAAGGTGGGCATCAGGCACAGGGTGGGCTCAATGATCCTGGAGGGATTTTCCAACCTAAATGATTCCATGATTCTGTGAAGGTTCCCTCACTCTGGGCACTCTGCAATAACCAGCAGTGGCTCCTGAATCAAAGGATCTGCAGGGAGATGTGGGGCAGCCCTGTAGAGTCTTCTCTTATGATGATGCTCAAGCTCTGCTGAAGGCAGGAGGTTTGGGGCTGGGTGTGTTTACTGACCTGCCCCCTCCTCTGGGATGTTTGACCCTTCCTGGTGCTTATTCCCTGGCAGAGGCACACCAGGACCTCCTCAGGGGATACTAAATACAGCTAGAAAACACCACCTCCACCTGTTTTGTTGTAGGTTGGGGCAATCTGACCTCTGGCAGACTGGCTGCAGGGGGAACAGATGCAGGAAAACGAAATTACTTTCCCAGGGAAAGCTGTCCCAGAGGCTTGATTAGCTCTGAGAGGCGGGACACGGAGCTGGGGCTGGCTTTTTTCTTTTGGCAATTGTTTCTCTAATCAGCACTGTATCAAAAGCTGGAGATCTAATCAAACGTCAGGTGCATTTTTCACAGCTCAGGGTATGTCCTAGAGCCAAGCAGAGACAATAAAGTTACAGTCAACTGCTCTGGCAAAACAAAAGGTTTCGGTAAAGCCTCCAGACTGAGGGAAATGCCAGGAGCGGGTGGTAGAGCAGGGACGGTGCTGAGCCAGCGGAAAAAGCTGCACTTCCAGCTCAGGAAGTTTTTTTGCCTGTGTGTAAATACAGTCAGGCTCAGCTCTGGCCCAGCAGAAAAGGAAAATTGTTATTATTCCTTCCTTATCAAAGCCCTTGCATTCCTTCCTTGCCGGTCCTGCTGTTGGCCAGGCAGGCTCCTCCATCCCCCGCAGGGTCATGGCTGGTTTTGGGTCACTTTGGGGGGTTTTGGGGGGGATAAACCTATCTCAGCTTCCAACAGCAACCTGCTTTCCCACAAACATGGTTGAAGGCTGATTCAGGTGCTCTTACCTGGTTCATGATCTCACATCATGCTCCCACACAGTGTGTTTAGCTGGTGGGGGCCCTTATATTGAAAATAATATACTAATTAAATAAATTAAATAATATAGGGGGAACTTATATGTGAAAATAACTGGCATGAAAACATCATCTGGGAAAGAATGGTGGTAAATACAAATTGTTAAATATAAATATAATATGAATATAAATGCAACATATTCATTAAATGACATGTCCATTCTCATGTCCCAGCCTGGACAACCCAAGCAATGCCAAAACCCTGCTGCAGACTGAAATCAAAGACTTTTCAGAGATGAAGGAATACCTTCCATCTGAACTGTCTTAAAGTGCTGCTGCAAGTTGAAGGTGGCTTGCTCTGTGCATTGCTGAAATCAATCAAACTTATCAGAGCAAATAAATTTTAAGATCTATTACTTATGTTCCTCAGTGGATGTTCCATTCCTTTCATAACAAAAACAGCACAACCCTCCCAGGTGAGAAAACACCTGCCCTGCTCTATCACAAACCCATCACAGCACAACAGCATATCTTGCTGGTTATTAGTTTCTTTTCCATTGCAGTGGAGAGAGGTCACAGCCCCAGAATTAAACACACCAAGGTTCCCGCACGACCGAAACCGCAGCAGGAGCAGCTACGGGTACATTTTATATACCAATGCTGCTATCTGCTGGCTGTGCTTTGCTAGAACATTCAATACTCGACTCTAGAGGGCAGCTGGTACTCGGGGAACAGTGCCCAGGCAGAAGCAGCTCCCAAAAAAGGGTCCTGCCCCGCCACCGTGCCCTGCTGCACCCCAGGGTGCCAGCAATGCAGCCTCAAGGCACAGTGACACCATGGAATTCTGACAGATTGATACAGACAGTGGCTTTAAAGTGCATATTCTAGGAATGGGGAACGTCTACAACGAAATTTTTAACATGGATTTCACGTCACTTTATTTTCCATCTGCTCGTTCCACGCTGGATCCTGCAAAACCCGCGTGGGAGTTCTGCAGTATTTGCTGCACCATCTGCTGCCAGGACACAGAGGAGTTTCGGTCCGAGGCCGGGCACAGAGGGCTTTGGGGGCATCCTGTGGCACAGCTCAGGGGGCTGAGGGAGGGGAAGCTGGTGGAGCAGCATCAGCAGAGCCAGGGCACAGCCCTGTGGCTGCAGAGAACCAGCAGTGCCCTCGGCTCCCTCCAGTCGGTCCCACTGGACACCAGTTCTGAGCCAGCCACAAGCTCAGTCACCATCACATGGCCATAAAGGCATCTCCTGGCTTTGGTAAAAGGAGATGCTCCAGCTCATTTCTTCTTCTTTCCTTTTTTCACTATAGAAAAGAAACTGGCACCACGTGAAATCCATGCCCACAATGTGGTATTTCAGTGGTGGACATGGCAGTGCTGGTTGGACTTGATCTTAGAGGGCTTATCCAACCTTAACGCTTCCATTATTCCAAGATTCTGTCTTTGCTTTCAAGGTAAATGGAACAACATCTGTGTGGGGGCTTTTCCATAACCCAGAAAAAAAAATTATATTTACAATTATTTGCATTACAGGCACTTCACATGTGTTTTAATTCTGAGTCTTTAATCTTAGCCTTCAGATCTATTTAATTTGCTGGTGTTTTGATTTGTAGTAACAGACGTAAATGAGATTATCCATCCCTTGAGATAAACTGTCAAAGGCAAATGCTGAGGAATTGAGCTCAAAAAACATTTTAATGTGCTTGTGTTGCAAACCCTGAAATGGAGCCAGAGGTGAGCAGAGATCAGTGTGAGCCAGGACTGAGGTCCCAAGGACCACACGCCATGGGAGCAGGCTCTTGGGATGATGCAGAGCTGTGCCCATGTTCCCAGGCTCAGCTCCTCCTTCTCCTTAAGGACACACAAGGGCAGGAGGAAACACCTTCATAGTGTGCAAAGAATGTCCTAACGCTGTGAGACTGCACAGTGTTCTTTTTTAGCTTAAAAAACCAGGTGAGAGACAAGGATGGGTGAGCACAGGATGCTCTTTGTGGGCCTGTGTGGAGTCAGATGCAGGAATTGCTTTGCATGGAGATCTTTCTATTGAGCATTTTTTGTGTTTTTCTTCTGGAGATAAAACCCCACAATTTTTAAGAGTTTTTCTGTTAGCTTTCTGATGGCAACTTATGGTGGTGGGGGAAAAGGAGTTTGACTCCTGGTTCTACTACTTTGACTGCAGAGAAAAAGGTCTGAAAAGTCCTCTCTTTTTCCTCTGTTAGACACAGATGTCCCAAGGGCCCTTATGTAAGGAAATTTATTTTCAAATTACATATTTTTTTAATTCCTATAAATTAAGCAATACGTAACTCTACTGACCCTTATTTATTTGCTATTTCTGGTTCTTGTGATCCTTTTCCTTCATATTTTTTTAATCTTCTTGTTTGCATCTTCCTTCTTCCCTTATCTTCTTCCTGCCCCAGAGGCTTATTGCTGCTTTGGCAACATGCTAACGTGTTTAGGAACGATAAGACGTCTAATTAATAGTTTAATTAGCAGTACAAGGTCTTAATAGCTTATTAAAGGAAATACATTCAGAAAATTCTTTTCCTTTCCTTGCATTGGTACAATATAATTTACCAGCAAATGATAAAACAGTTTTAAACTGTGCAGACTTTTAGTGAGGAAAGTGGGGCTGGATTGGTGATTTCACGGGGGATTTTGCATCGCTAATACTATTATTTTGCTGTTGTTGTTTTAAAACAATTTAAGCGATTAACAAAAGCGATTGGGAGGGAGCAGTGTGGCTGTGGTGTGCAGGCAGGAGCCTGAACGAGGAATTAAATCCCTCCTTGTGCATATAAACAAGTCCTGGGGAAGGTAAACTTGCTCTTTAAGAGGCTCCGGCTGAAATGTCAGGTCGCGGTCGGAGCTCGGGCAAGCTCAGCCACCCTCCAGCTCCTTTTTGACTAATATGAGTTAAAAATCATTATTTGAACTCAAAGCATCTTTGGCTTATAAACTCCAGCAGAGTACAGCCCACCTTATAAACCCTCCTGCTTCCAGCAGCGAGAAAGTCAGCGTTAAGCCCTGCTGGGAGCAGAGGGAAACGAGAGCGCGTCGCTGCAGCTCGGATTCCCCAGCCCGCCGTGTTTTTCCTCTGACCCACACAAAGATTTCTTTCTAAATTTATCACAGCGTTCATCGGCAGTCCCACTTAGTGCAGATTAGGAGGCTGGGCGGGCAGGGCCCATCGGAATGAGGGCAGGGGAGCCTGGAGAGCCACGCGGGTGGCGAGGCGAGGGCAGGGAATAGCCGGGGGGCAGCCCCATCGCCGCTCCCAGCAGAGTCCCCGCTCCGGCTGATCCATCCCCGCAGGCTCCCTGCGGCCGGAATGCTGCACCGAGATGGCACCGCCCCAGCTCCTGGCTGGGTCCAGGGAGGTTTTGCTGGTCTCTGGAGGCCCCGGTGCTGGCACCGCTGGGGAATTTCCACTGGGCTGCGAAATTCTGCAGGCTCTGCGCAGGTCGCGAAGGCGAAGCGGGATTTGGGGAGCGCCGGAGAGGGTCTGGGCAGCACCCCCGGGCATCTCAGCATCCCTCCGCCTCCCCAGACCTCTTGTGCCACCCCCCAGCACATCCTGCCCACCTCTGTGGTGGGTGACTTGGGGACCAGAGCTGTGGTTCTGTGTCCCCTGGACCCCCGTGCCGAAGACAGACTGGTGTGAGCCATCCTGCTGTGCTGCTGGTTGATTTTAGCCACACGCTTTGCAGACACGAAGCCCTGCCCAGGGAGTATGAGCCGTGTTTGGAATCACGCAGGGAAATTATGCAGTTCCAAGGATGGCATAATTGGGAGAACGCTTGACTAGCGCAATTTTCTTATGTGCCTGTCAGCAAATCACTTAATCTGTGCTGTGCCAAGTTTCCCAGCCGTTAAATGGGGAATGATTATCCCACCACTTCCTAAGAGGGAGTGAGAATAATACCCACTAATGACTGTGGAGGTCCTGGAAGGTGGTCCTGGAGATGTGCAGTGGCACACGCAGTGGTTGCAGACCTGGAAGGAACAGGCAGCACTTTAAAGCCCAACCTTTAGACATTAATTTCTCCTCCTACTGCTTTTTTCTTTTTCTTTTTTTTTTTTTTCCTTTAACTGAGGAAAAATCCCAAAATAGATTTGTGTCTATTTGTGCCGGATTTTCAAAGATTTCGCTGCCATCCCTTGGGACGGCACATCCCAGGTCCGATGGGGAAGAAGAGGAAAATTCCGGGAGAAGGCAGCTCGGCGAAGGGGGGGTTCTGGAGCGAACCCCTCTCCCTCCATCCACTGCCCCCGACCCCCCCCTTCGGGGACTCGCTGCCTCCTGGGAGTTGTAGTCGGTGCGGGGTGACCTTGTCCCCGCTGCCGCCTCCTCCGCAGGGCCCGGGGGGCCCCCTCCGCCTCCCCCGCTCCGCCCCGGCTCAATGCGGCCCGGGCAGCCGCTGCGGCCCCCCGGGAGCGGCCCGGGAGCCGCGGGGAGGATGCGCCAGGCGAGTACCGCGGGTGAGGAGCGGGGGGACAGCGGGGGACAGCGCGGGGAGCGGGGCCGCCGCGGCCGGGCACATCCCGAGCGCACCCTCCGCGCATCCCGTGCGCATTCCCTGCGCATCCCCCGCACCCCCATGCACATCACCGGCACCGCCCCANTCATAATAATGTTGATAATGATAGTGATTATTATAATAATATAAATATTAATAAATATCAATATAAGCAAATAGCAATAATAATACTATTATAATTATAATGAAGATGATTTTAATAACGATAATAATAATAACAACAATAATAATGATGATAATCATCATCTGATTCTGCTACATTTAAATAAAAGGATCCATATGGGTAAAATCTTAGGCTACTCTGCCTGGGCTCACTCCTTCCTAGTGGATAAGCTGGAATGACAGTCCTAAGCCAAATGGGAACATCGGGTGGAATTTAAGAGGTCTTTCACTTCTTTCTGTTTTAATTCAAGGCCACAGGGGTTGGAAGTAGCTGCCTGTATTTTCTCCACTTTTCTATTTAGGGATAATTGCTCCATGTAGCATTGTAACTTCCATGCAATGAGTTGTTATGTTCTTCCTCCTTTTTTTTCTCTCAGAATATATGATGCAGTTTCTGCTTGTGGACTGTTTTAATAGCGAGGTGGCTGAGACAAGTTTACTCAATAAACTTGCCTTTCCCCTTGAGCAGCTTTAGCTTAGATAAACTGGCTTTAAAGTCCCGGTTTAGCGTGGGACTAGGACTGTTTACCATTCATCATTGTTAGTTAATTGCTGTTTGGTTAAATATTTAGTTTGGATTGAGTTCTTTTATGCCCTTTTCTTAAAAAAATAATAAATAAAGGTGTGTTTAGCAATGTGGTAAATGGCTTTTTAGAAGGCTTTTTAAAGACACTTTACAGGAGGGAAGTTCCATAAAGTTATTTTCTATATTTTGCATTTAAATTTTCTTACATGTAGTTTGCTGTGCTGTTGTATTTGTAATTAGCCAAGCTGAAGCAGCCAGGACATTCGACTGTTTTCTGTAGTGACTGCAGACTTGTCTTCATTACCAGTTCCATTCCTTATTCCGAAGAGAAAAAAATCACAGGATCACAGGGTATCCTGAGTTGGATCGAGTCCAGCTCCTGACCCTGCACAGGACAGCCCCAAATACAGTTTTCAGCACAGTTTAAAGCCACAAAGTCCAACCTGTGGCCTGCAGACAGACTGTGTTTGGTGTAAGAGGACAGCGGGAAGGGCAGATTTGGGAAAGGCACCAAGGAGGGACTTCACTGAATCCCCTGAACTCAGAGCCAGGGACAACCTTCCTGCTTTTCCACCCCAGCCATCCCTGTGAGGTGTTAGGGAGCAGCACGATGAGGAGCTGAGTGTCAGGGTTAAGTCCCAGAGCAGTTCTGTGATTTCAGGTACCAGGTCCTGCTCCCTGTGGAGGTGACTGGCACCAGCTGCCCACGAGCATCTCCGCTCCCTGCACAGAGCCCAGCTGGGCTGAGCGGGTGGATCCCGTGGGACACAACCAGGGGGAAGCTTGGGAGACACCAGGAAGCCCCCACGGCACTGGGGAGGCTGCAGGAGATCAGTGTCTGCTGGAAAGGGCCTTTTTTGGTGCAAGGCTGCAAAGTCCCGTGTTCGGCAGCAGCAGCAGTGACCCAGTCGTTACATAAACAAGGGTTTAATTTTGGAACTTTAATATTTAACGGGCTTACGTTTCTCCTTTCGCTCAGACATGTTCTCATGCACTGCTCCTTTGACAAAATGCTCCTTTACCTCCGTTATTGGTCACTAATGACGTGTCCTGTGCTGGGCTTGTGATCCATCTGAGTGGATTTGTTCTCTGGGTAATTCCTGTTCTCAGTATGGCTCTGTCAGACTGGGGCAGGGCATGGCCTGGCTGGCCCTTCTGAGCTCTCTCCTGGGCTTTGCTCTACCATGAACAGGCAGGACAAGGAACACCAAAGGGTGTTGTGGTGATGCCCAGACCAGCAAAGTCACAGGTAATACACAGGTATCTCCTTGGAAGGAACAGAAGCTCTACTTGTCCCTTGCTGTCAAAGGCAAAGGTGATTTCTCACCTATGGACCAGCCCCTCAGCCTTGACTGTTCTGTTCTAAAACCATCAGAGAAGTCAAGAGGAACAAGAAACAAATTGCACTGAAAGTGCTTTGGAGGAAGGAGTTTCCATGGAGATGGGAAGTCAGGTGGTTTTATTTAAGGTTATTAGAAGGCAGTAGGTCCTTCCCCAAGTGGTCTTGATACCACAACTTCTGTCTTTCTTTGTTTCTGAAGCTGGAAGGCGTCTGTGTGTTGGCTTTAGTGGTTTCCCTCCCTGCCATTCTCTCCACCACATCTCCAGCTTGGAAGTCCACAGATACAGTAACCCTGAGCCACTCCAAGCAGGCCCTTCCAACGCCAGATACCCGAGTGTGATAGATGTCCCCATCTTGTGGTCTGTGAAATGGATTTAAAATCATAGAAAGGCTTTGTTTGGAAGGGGTCTTAAAGTTTATCTCATTCCAAGCCCCTGCCATGGGCAGGGACACCTTCCACTAGACCAGGTTGCTCAGGACCTCATCCAACCTGGCCTTGGACACTTCCAGGGATTTAAAGAAGGAAGCTTTTGTTCTTTGTGCTGTAGGAATTACATTAGTGTCCTAGAAAGAAATATTTGCCTTTAAACTACAATGTATCATTTCCCTTATGATCTTAATACTTGCTTACCTGGGTCCCCAGGGCGGTGGCCCTTCCACAGCATTCCCAGCCAGCTGGCCGTTTCCATAAATCCCTGGGAGGGGGAATAATGTAGACTTTGCACCCTTTAAATATGTTTTAATGGTGCAGTTCTCAGCACTGGCTATCCTGGGCTGTGAAATGAGGAGGAACAGTGTTTGGGCACGGTATGAAACTTCTCCCTGTGTGTTTACCTGGCCTCCCACAGGCTCCCAGTGCTCTGTGACTGTGGGCCGTCATGCTGCCTGCCCAGTACAGTTTGTCACGTAAAAGGAATGATGCAAATATAAGAATTGGCCCTGCCCTGCTGGGACTGCACAAATCCATCATGCCAGGAGCCTGCCTTTCACCCACAGGGAGCACCCAGGGAGGAGCACACAGGCACGGCAGGAAGCTACAGCCCTTCCCACATCCTGCAGCCAGCTCTCCATGTGCAGCTGAGTAACACCATGTCCATCACTCACCATGCTCAGCGTTTGTGGTTTGGGTTTGGGGGTTTTTTTTATCATTTTGAACCTACAAATACTGAATTTATTCAGATAATTTTTCCCCAGCCACTGCACATCATGAGATCCTTCCTTTACTCCTCACTGTTTTGCCATGGATGTGCCTCAATGATTTTGTATCATCTCCAAACGTTACCAGCTCACTACACACTCAACTTTCCAGAAACTCCCAACATCCTGGTCTGTGTCTTTAGGTACATTCGGGCACCAGCATTTCAGTTTTCACCTGCACTCAAAGTGTGGTGAATGGTCCTCCTAAGGCAGCTCTCATCTTGGACAACTTCATGTTAACATCACCACTCCAAGGCAGGAGTGACTTTAGATAAGCCATATTTTATCCCTGTGGGTGGTGGTTTTGGCATCAAGGCTGTGCAGAACCCAGTGCTTCCCTGGACCCTCCTGCAGTGGCCTCACATACATTTCAGCTGCTCTGTTTCCATAAAGGAGCTGCAGGTCTCCAGAGCAACCTTAAGGAAATCGTCTGTTGCATCTCACTGAGAGAGTTCTAACAAGAGAGGCTGGAAAGCAAACCCCTGGGACGCCAGAGCTCCCAGGGTGTAGCCCTGATGTGCCAGAGGGAAGCCTGGGATGTAGGTCTCAGTCACTCTTGGCTCATTGATGTGCCCATCTGATGGCCTTATTTTCACCTGTCAAACCCTGTCTGCTTCCCTGGGGCCCCTCTCCTCACTCTGTCGAAGGGTGAAACAGGCTACCCTAAAGGCCAGGAGGCACTTTCCTTCACATTTCCCATTTCACAGACTCCTGAATTCTAAATGAATACCCTGGACCTTTTACCCTGCCACAGATGTACCTCTTTGAAAGCCGGACATCCTACACGTGTGATCTTTTCACATGCTCCATGGCAGAATCAACCAAGCCATGTTCCCAGTGCTGCTCCTCTGCCCTGGAGCTGCTGCTGTGTCCATCCAGCCTGGCACTCCATCCTCCTGTTGCCAAGGAGCTGACTGTGCTGCAGAGAGCCCTGGACTGCTCCAGCATTCCTGCTCTTCCTTTGCCTCCTCCTCACCTCCCACTCGGCCTCTGCCACAGTTGCATTGGGAATGGGAATGCTGCAAACACCATCTCATTTATTGGGATGTGCACAGGGCTAATCCCAGTGGTGGGACTGTGAGGAGCAGGGTGTTACTACCAGGGGGTGACAGGCACCTCTGTGAGATAACTCAGGTTGCCATGGTTACAGGTGGAAAACTGGGCTATGGGTTAAGTTGGGCCAGTGGCGCAGGAAGCACAACATCCCATGTCATTTTGGCACACCTGAGGCAGTGTGAGCTGGGGTGGCACCCACCAGAAACCCCTGAGTCCCCACTCAACCCTGAGTGTGGAGGTAGAACTTCCCAGAACTTCCCAAACAGGAATGACTGTGTGCAGCAGCTTCAGGGATGGCATCAGGCTGGGGTAGAGCAGCCTGTCGTGAGGCTCTGCTGGAAGGAGCCCAGTCCTGTTATCACTTCTGGGTGCACCCCAAATTTTAAGGCCTGGTGTAAACTCTGATTTTCCTGAGCTTTCACACTCAGAATAGTTAAAGAGGAATTCTCAGTCAGGGAAACACTTTCCCTCCAGACTGTTGTTCCATTTTGGGGGTGGCTTAGCTGGACCAGAGTGCTGGTGGCAGCACCGGCTCCAATGGACCAGCCAGCGATGCTGTTCTGCCTCCCAAAGAGACAAAGCACACAGTTACCATGAACAGGAGATACAGAGCCTGCTGGAAAGATCACTCTTGGAAGGATTGCATCCCACATCTTGATGGTCCAGCCCTAACGAATGAAGTGTGACAGCGTGGGAATGGATCTAAGGAGCAAAGCCTGGTGTCCAGGGCAGCCACAGATAAATTGTGTTCTCACTATTAATCTCTTAATAACATGGATGAGCTTCGCTGTGCTGTGCAACAGAGATATTTAAAGTAGTATTAGAAGTTCGTACCTTCATCACAGCATGTGATATTGTAATATTCTGTACCTTCATCAAGATATACCCCCATCCCTGGGAGTGTCCAAGGCCAGGTTGGACAGGGCTTGGAGCAACCTGGGCTAGTGGGAGGTGTCCCTGCCCATGGCAGGGGGTGGGACTGGATGAGCTTTAAGGTCCCTTCCAACTCAAACCATTCTGTGTCAATATATTTCTATTTTCTTGGGGGTTTTGGGGGGAGGAATAATATTAGAGGCTGGCTTAGAGGCTTAAATGCAGTCCTTGCCATTCCTTAGATTCTGGTCCTTCCCTCAGGACCAACGTGAATCCTCAGTTCTCCTTTCCCCTTTAAAGGAGTAAAACAGGCTGAGAAGGAGCTGGTTTATGTGGGGGTTTTTTAAGAGGAAAATAGTTGGCAGGAACATGAGCAAAGCTGAAAGTATTTTCATCTGTTTTGTTTTGTAATGTTCAATGTTTTGTTTTCTACTTTACCAAATATACAAAGGAATCACTCAAAACAAAGGTCTCCCATTCTGGAAAGGGAAAAATTATCTATAGTGGGACTAATGTGACTAATGAGAATTGGCCAAGTAAGAAAAAATCCAAAATATCTTGGAAAATGACACATCTGTTTTTTTCTTGGAAAAAAAATATAGAAAAAAATTCACTCTCTAATTGAGATTTGTTTGCAAAATAATTCCAGGGGGGCAGAGTAATCAACTCATGCATAAAAATATTGTTTTGAGATTAATTTTTATTTTGTTCATGGTAGCTTGAATTTTAGAACTTGCTAGTGATTTTCAAATTATTATTGCTATGTCCTAAATACCTGTTCTAACTTTTAAATTTGTGGACCCTTGTTTTATGAAAGGCTAGGGAGAGAATCGATCAAGGAAACAGCTTAAAAAAAAAATAAATCTTGGCAGTTTGAGGACAAAACAGCTGGGAAAGGATTCTCTTCCTGCTCCCTCTTTTTTACAAGTATTTTTAAAAGACAACAGCTTAGAATTACTTATTTTTAGAAGGCTCTAGAAGGCTCAGCTGAGACCCAGAGGCCACTGTGGCTCAGCGCTGTACAAGCAAATTATTTAGGCCAGTTTATCCCCGGCCAAAATAATTTACAATCCCAGTTTCCAGGCTGAGACAAGAGGGAGAGAGAAACCTCAGCCAGAGCTGCCAGCACCAATCCCAGCAGGAACAGCAAAACGCCCCGGTCAGCGCCGGCGCCGGCGGATTCAGCCCAGCTGATGAATATGATAATCCCGAATATGATAATTTTCAGTAATAAAAAGCACTTCAGGAATTTTTCCAGATAAGAATAAATAATTTGTGGCATTGAGTTTGAAGTTCTGGGCGTTCCGTTGGCAGCCGGAGCCGGGTGAGGAGCGGGAGGCAGGCGTGGTGCTGCGTCTGGCAGCTCCCGGGCGCTCGTGGGTGCCGAGCTGGGGTGGGAGTGGGGACTGCAGGGATTCGGATGAATCACAGCACATTTCCCAATCTCTGCTGTGCTTATAAAAGCACTCACTCCAGGCAGGGGCTGGCAGACACACACATGCAGTGGGATGTGGCCTTGTATCCGTAGGGTTTCCAAGGCAGGTCCAAGGCTCTGTGCACACACAGCATCACCTTGTGTAGGTACAAGAGTGGGCACAGTGGGGGAGGGATGCTCTTGGACACAGCACAGCAGTGCTCTAAACAAGCTGCTTGGCAATGCCTAAACAATTTTTTTCCCCCTGCTTATTCATTTCCCAATTGGAAAATATTGCTTTGGTATATTAAGGTTGGTGAAATTTTTAATGGGAGGTTTTCGTGTCCCCAGGGTGGCACTCCAGGGAGCTGGGAGGTGACAGCAGGAGTGACAACCGGGACTGTGGGACAGCCAAAAAACTCTGCTACAGCATCAGCTGAGATACAGGAGATTGGCTCTGCAGGACTGTGTTCTGGGGAGATCCAACAGGGATGTGCAGGTGGATTTCTGTCAGCTCAGGTGAGCGCCCGGCAGCCCACAGGTACCAACTGCTCTGCAGTGCATCTTTCCCCTTTAATTAAAAATAAAAATAAAAAAATCCAAATCCTGCATCTGCATTTCAGTGCAAAGGGCAAATGAAACCTAAAAAAGTAAATGGAAATTTTTTCTGATGAGTGCAAGCAAAAATACTGTTGTTTCCCAGCACATCCAAACCTTTACCCCCACACAGAGCAACCTGCCGGGTGCCAGCCCTGGACACGACACTGTCGATCGACAAGCAGATCCTGCCTCTCTCGTGGCTGTGTCCTGCTGTTCATCAGGACTTTTATTTTTAAATAAAACATCCCAGCAGGCTCAGTTGGACACTTTAAATGAAATCCATGCTGCTCCCCCTGTGCTTTGTGGGAGCTGTTCCTCAGGTAAACCCAAGATACTGAAAGAGTGTTTGGTTATTGCCACAGAAACAAAAAAGAAAACCCATAGCATTCACTTCTGGCTTCTGATTAAACAAAACCAAGTTGTTATAGCTGAAGCGATAAATTTTCTGGCTAAATATTTAAATTGGTAATTAACATACTTCCTTTAGGGTGGGAAAATAGTTGTTTGCCGTAGTTTCACGGACTTGATGGGAGAAATAAACCACCAGAGCTTGCAAAACAGAGGCTTAAATATGTTTACTTCATACTAAACATTTTGTAACTCTGCCTGCGAGGAGCAGTCAGCTCTGAGTGGGAATGTCGTCCAGGAGGAAATAAAACCAGCAGGGATTTATGGCACGGCACCGCTCCGGGGGGTTTCACCACGCCAGCAGCCCTGGCACAGGACACGCTGCCCGTGCTCGGCGAGCCGGGAGGGTGGGCAGGCAAAACCTTTGAGCCACCAAAGCACGGGGCACCTGGAGCTCAGTTTTCCAGAGGTTGAGTTCAGTGGGGAGAGCAGATTTGCAGGCCGGGTGCCCAGCTAAGCCTGTGCTGATCAGCGGGAGCCGAAGGCCGGGGCGCTGCCGTCATGCCAGGACTGCGTGTGCCCGGGTTATGCAATGATGGGCAGCGTGTGCCCCCCGACCCCGCCGCTGGCACGGCGGGCACAGAGCCCCCTCTCCCTCCATTCACAGCCGCCGTGCCCCCGCGTGAAACGGGAAACCTGGAAAAAGCAGGAGTGTGGCTGTAATTAGGATTAGTCTATTTTTAGCAGGCTGTCTGCTGCCCCGTCCACGCTCCAGCTGAGATGTTTAATTCTGTCCAGCTCGACTCTCTCTGCAGTGGCACCCAGGACTGATACAAACGTTTTCTTTTAGTTCTTGAATTTGTTTTTGTTTCGTTCTGTTTTGCTTTGGGTGAGTATAGTGGTTTTTAAAAAAAAAAAAAAGCCTTTTTTCCCCCCACATATAATAACTGGAAAATCCAGCACTGAAGTAATACAAAGGTTGCTGTATTTAAAAAAAAAAGTTATACAACGTTTACTATCATTATTATTCATTTTACTATGGAGTTTGGAAACCTCGTCATAGAACAGGAATGTGTTGTACCCTGGGCTGCACAAACAGCACAGAAGGAAAATTGCCTCTTCCAAGCTATATTGGCTAAAACCACGCAGTGATACCAATAGGATTTGTGCTAAATAGCATCAGGACGAGATGTTAAAGACATCTCTGAGCACCTCGTCATTCACTGACCCCGTATTTAAATATCTGCTGTGCGTATCTTTAACCTATTATGATATATTTGCACAGGGAACTTTAAGATCAGCAGGTAGGGAAACACCCTCAAACACAGTTGGACCGACATCAGTAGACTCTGGCCCTGCTGCCCCCCCCCCGGGAATGTTTGGCTTTTGCAAATATTCCTGCCCCGAGCGACAGTGGCAGGAGTGGCCTTGGGGTGACACGTCCCCGTGTCCCCCGAGCAGGGGACAGAGACCTTCAAGCAGAGATTTGGGGCAGTGCTTGGAGTTCCCCGTGCTCTCTGATGGGTGGTCCACCTCCTCGGGGTGGGGAAGATGCTCTCCCTGGGGAAAACCAGGCTGCCCCCAAAGGCAGCCAGCAGCCCAGGGGCACGTCCTGCCCCGAACACCAGGGCAGGGGGTGTTTTCCCCCGCAGCCCACCCGTCCCCTGACCCCCGCCCGGGCGCTTGGGTGACTCATGGAGCTCCCAAGTGCTGAGCGTGGAGAGTGGCTATTTCCGTGCTCCCACTGCAATCCCTGCTCCTCCGGCTGCGCTGTCAGGCACCTCAGCACCCCCGCCGGCTCTATTCTTAGCAGCTAATAGCTGAAATAATTCCTTTTGTCTCAGCGCTGTTGGCTCCTTAGGTTTGGAACCGAGTAAAACCTGCGGCTCGGGGAGCCCGAGCTGCCCCCACGGCCTCTCCCGGCGCTGGGCAGAGCGGCCGGGGCTCCGGGGAGTGTTGCTGTTTTCCAACCAGGAATGCTGAAGACAGCGGCCAGAGCAGAGCTGTGGGCTGAGGATCCCAATTAACTTGAACCTGGCTTCCACACAGGACATAAGCTCTGCTTTGAAGCAGCTTGTTAATGCCGTGCCATCTCTTTGAAAAGGATCCCGGCTTTTCCAGCTGCAAGTTTCTTAGACTTCACAGGGTAAATTCCAGGATTCCAGGTTTTCAAAGGGAGGGCCAGGTTTTCACCTGCAGGCTCCCATTTCAGTGCCTGCTTTATTGCGTGGGCTGGGTTTGCACTGAGAATGCAAACGCTTTATGCAAATGTGACTCCCCAATGCCAACACGTCCATGCCAGCACATCCCCAACAGCTGTTGGGAACGAACCCACACCTCTGGCTTTGCAGGCTTTTGATCTCAGCACCAGCTGTTCCATCCAATTCCCTTAAACCACCCCCCAAAGAGGACTATGAACCCCCCACCCTGCTCTCTGTGCAGTGTCAGCTGTGCACACCCAAGCAGACACACAGAATCAGCTTTAAAACTGTTTGAGAAGGGGTTTATTGCAATTTATCTGCCTGCACCATTTCCTCCTGTTGGTTGGGACCCCAGTGAGAGCAACAGAGCGTTCCAAGTGGTACAGGTTGGGCAGAGAAGCTGTGGCTGCCCCATGCCTGGAAGTATCCAAGGCCACCTTGGCTTGGAGCAACCTGGGCTAGTGGGAGGTGTCCGTGCCCATGGCAGGGTTGGAACTGAATGAGCTTTAAGGCCCCTTTCAACCCAAACCATTCTGGGATTGTGTGATTTTATGTGTATGGACTGGGCTGGTAGAGAAAAGGACTCACTGGCTGTATCTCTGGAATTCACTCACTGAATTTGTCTGGAAAACAATAAAACTTTTGGAAAAAAACTAAACCTAAATGTTTGTTGTGACTGTAACTTTTCTCCTGTTGTCACAGTGGGGAAAACACTGTAAAATATTCCTTCATGGATGCTGGTTGCTGTGTTAGCAAATATTCCTATTTTGGAATTCCAAGTCTCCAGTTTCCTGGAAATGTGCACGTCCCAGTGACTGTCAGGATGAACTGTTGTCCACATACACGTGAAAATAGAAGAAAGGCTTCAAAGTCTTATTTCTGCTTTGATTTCAAAACTGAAGTGTCTCCTCGAAATAATTCCCTATCCATTTCCTCCCAAAGCCAGGCTGTTCCAGCAGCTTCTGTCTCAGATGATGGTTATGTGTCACTAATTGACTGGGGGGCTTCTGGATAAAAAGGACTATAATCAAGAGGCACCACTTGAATAAAACCTGGGAGTAAGGAATACCCAAATTTCCCAATCAGCTTTGACCCCGATTCCGCATACAATGTGGGTCAAATTATTTAACCTTTATTTTACTCAGCCTTTTCATATGCAAAATTATATTGATTTTAATAAGAAAACATGAAAGAACTTGCCAGTTTCCCTAAGTAACAATTAAAATTACTTTATTCGTGGTCAATACAGACAATTGTTTTGCTACAGCAAAAAGTTAATTAAGGGGTTTCTTTTACGGATGATCTTTTATTATAAATCAAACGAAAAATTAGTGAGGACTAGGAGAAACAGTCCTGGCAGACAGGTTATTGTGGTTTTGTTTCTGCTTGTTTTCCTTGAATGGAGCTGGCTGGGAATTCTGTGCCGAAACAGATTTTTGTTGGAAACGGTCATTTCACTGAGGTTGTGAGTGGTTTGTAAGGCTGACAAACTTAAGGTCTCTAAAAAGCGCTCCCCCACATCAACACTTGAAAAACAGACTGTTCTGCATTTTAAAGCAACTTTTAGGACTCTGAGTTGGTAAAGTGAAGAAACTTTTCCACTCCCCTGTCCACCTTTGCCCGACCCTTTGCTCCCTCTGTTTCCCCCCAGCAGCTCCCCCCGTGATGTGCCAAGACGTCACTTACGTGGATGCTGAGGTCGAGGGGTTACAGATTTACAGCTGCCCAGACTTGCTGCGTCTTGGGCAGGAATTTGTTTGGCATAATCGAGGCCTTTGGATTATTTATCTCAGCCTTTTAGTTAAACAGGAACATGCCCTGATTTTAACAATGTGTTTCCTGCAGTGGAGGAAGGTGTGGCCGATGGCATTTAAACCGAAACCCGAGCCAAGGCTTCACCAGCAGGAAGCTGGAAGTGCGGGCAGGACCACGAGGGTTTCCTTCATCATTAAAAAGACCAAGGGCCTTCCTCAGTGGATGGCCGAGGTTATTTTATCACCCACAAGAGCAATAATGATGTGCACAAGGGTGAGATTTTTGGAATGTCAGACTCCATATGTTATTGCTATTAAGGTCATTGTAGCATGACAGCAGAAAATTGCACGGGAGACGCCGGAGAACTGAGGATGAACCTTTAGGTACAGTTTGGCACAGCAGCAGTGCAAGCCCACACTTCCCCTGCTCACTGAGGAATTGCTCCCTAATCCTTTCATGGTGCTGAGACAGCAGACTTGGAAGTGATGTCTGGGGGTTCCATCCCTCCCACTTTCCTCAAGAAAAAAATCTTCCCCCCAACATCCAGCCCAAACTGTTCCAGTTTTAAGTTGTGAAATCTTGTTGCAACGTCTACATTATAAAAGCTTTTTATTTTCTTTTAACCAACACTGTAAGCAAGGATGGCCCACCTGTGACCCCTCATTTTGGAATGGATTCTCACACTGCCATTCACAGGGTGATACTGACCTCCCGTTTCCAACCATGGCTGTGGAATATTTCCATTCACCAAGCTTGCTTTCTAGCCCAGGACTCTGCACTCTCATAGGCAGTTCTTACAAGACCAAAGCCCTGTCTCCTGCTTTTACACACTAGAGGGAAAAAAAAAAGGCAAAATATGTACAAGGGCTCCACTTAGAAAAGCAGCCTAGATTTCTACTACAAAATCATGACCTCTATTTCTTTACAGAAAATGCCAAATTCTGACCAATAATGCCACATTATTTTTTCAGGCCTCATTACTCAGTTCTGAGTGCTGAAGTTTTCCATTGTGCCAAGTTTTCTTAGTTACACACTTGAGTGTTTCCCAGTGCAGTGTGGCTATGAGTCTTCTTGGGAGCCTGAGTTCCTCCAGAAAGTACTTAGTCGGGTAAAGTTAGAAACATTCCAGGGCAGGTGATTTTCAAATGAAAGCAAACCATAAGATAAATGCCACCTTTCCCCCGAAAGCAACCAAAAAGAGGTAATTTGAAACAAATCAAAGCTTCATTTTACCTTCTTAATACACCACATGACTGATAAAACTGCTACGAGCTAAAAGCACCAGTCAGCTGCCCCATTTCTGCAGCTCCAAGTGTTTCATCTTGCTCAGTCATGTTCAGAGCCCTGTGGGTCTCGTGGGTCCAGAGGTGGCCCCTGTCTGTCTGCACAGAGCTGGAGTGGTGCAAACCAGTGGGGAAAACGGGGAATGTGGAAAATCTGCCCTGACTCTGCATGTTGGAGCTTCTGAGATAACTCAGAGGTAACTGAAACCAGCACAGGCAGCTTCCCATGGCAGCAAACACTGGCCTACTTCAGCGAGGGTGACTCATTTCAGTAGCCCTGTGCTCTCATGGCGTTACCATCGTTAACCGAAGGAGTTAATCCTTGCAGCTTTGGCCACAAAGTGTATGTGCAAGGCTTGAACTCCCATGGGCTTGATTGCATAAGAAACCATGTATTGTGGCATTTAGTTGATCATGCACTACTTCTTCTGGTCACATGGAGGCTTGATTTCCCCTTGCATCAGCTCCAACAGACTTTTTATATTTTTTTGCACTGGTGTCTGAGTGTTCAGTTCAGCGGGGTCATCCCCTTCACCCCACAGCAGAGCCTGTGCTGCTCCCCCAGGTCCCTGGCTCACAGGATCTTATTCCATTTTCTGCAGAATCATAACTGAGAAACCAGGAGCTTGTAATTCTTCTCATTTGTGTCTGTGCGTAACAGGTGTCATTTTCAGTGTAGTACAGACAAATCCCAAAATAGCTCAGGCTCTTCAGACGCTGCGAAGAGAAAAAATAGTGGTTATTTCAGCTTTGGTTGTAGTGAAAAACCCAACGCTCGCAGCCGGCTCTGAAGTCGGAATTAAAATGGCAGATGTAGGTGTGGAGCAGGGATGTCTCCCTGGATTCTGCATTTTCCAATGGACTTGCTGCCTCGCTCTTTTGTGTACACAGACCGACACATGAACTGCCTCACACAGTGCTGCCTCTCCATTAGCTCCTCTGATTCCCAGAAGCTGTACCTACCACGGATCCTCCTCCACACTTTCCAGTTTTGAGGCTACAAATCGGGAGAGCTCTGCCGAGCTTGACCGGAGGCATCGGAGTTAATGTGAGGGATTTGGGGGGCAGAGGCAAGGAGAGAGTGTTCAGCTGCAAGATGTTTCTTGCCTGGTGACGCCTGCTGTGCTGAAATATAGAGCTGCTTGTGGACTGTCTTTGTCAGGGATTATTGGATTCTGGTGACTCCAGGAACGCAGTTATTAGTTCCCCTGCCTACGCTGAGCGTTTTGAATCTCTTTGTGTGATAACACTTATTAATACTGCTGAGATTAAGAAGATCCTATAGCTTTATGACACTTTCAGTACCTTATCTCACACCACACATCTGCCCAGCAGCTGAACCACGTTCAGATCAATGTCCTGTGGCTAGCAGAGCAGGGTCTTGTGGGGCCAGCAGTAGCCTCTTGCCCAGAAGACCTGCATTTGTTCACAGCAGCAGTTCCTTTCAAGCTGCTCTGTGCTTCAGGGTATCTGCCTGCTGAGGATTTTCAGGACGTAGGCCTGAAATATTTTATTTTAGGAAGTAAAGTAATGGTTCCTGTCACCGAAACAGTTAATCAAAAAGCACTAACTCTCCACTGGAACGTGTGTGTGCGTGCGTGTGTGTGTGTGTGTGTTTTTGTTTTTTAGAGCCAAGAAGATTTGCTTTGGTTTTTTTAAAGCAGAAACCACCACAAAGTTGGCTGTGGTTTCAGCTGCTCTCGCTCGAGATTTGTGTTGCTGACTACCAATCCTAAAAGAGTTAACCTGGTAAGTATGACTCAGAAGCAGAGCAGGAGATGCAAGGCTGAGAGCCGTGGAGGAAGCACAGAAACAGAGGTGAGGAACAGAATAATTGCCAAAAAAAGGTGCAGAGTCCAGGAGCGACATTCCCTTCGGTCTGCCTGGCCCTGGCACCGCTGGCACGGGCTCCCTGGAAAGCTGCAGTTCCGCTCTTATAACACAGGGAGCAGGCTGGAGAATTTAGAGCTGCGTCACAGAGCTCAGCGAGAGAGTGAGAGAGCAAGCTCCGTCGATAGGTCTACCAGCAACAGCCCTGCTGCAGCAAGAGGGGAGAGAGGCAGCAAGAGAGGCAGAGAGGGCTCCAGAAAGAGAAGTATCACCAACACCACGGACTGGGCTCCTGGCACCAGCCACTGTCATTTAGACATCGTACTCGGGCTCGGTTGGCGTCGGAGGCTTCGCCCATTGACGATGCTGGAGACCCGGCGCGCTTAATCCCGCGGGGAGGGAGAGTGGGCAGACACCGAAAGGGTTAACGGAAAGGAAATTTCTGGAACCTTCTATTCTGCGGCGCTCCACAGCGAGCGGAGGGCTGAGGACTGCGCAGATGGTGCACGGGCACAGCTCTTCGGTCCGGTTCGTCTTTCTCACGTACGTACCCTTTGATCAGGATGGGGCTGGAGCTGCAGCTACGTATTTTAATTCTGTGCAGGGCGTCCCTCTCCCCCGGCGTCCCTAAGTTCGGATCCCAAAGTGCCTGTGTTATTATTTTGGCTGGGTATGATTGCTCTGTTCTGCGTCAGAGCTGTTTTCTCAATGGAACGATGGCACAGGTTGTACTAATGTCACTCTTGCCGGCATTGCTGTACTGCAGAGGAGGGTAGTAGTCGTGGGGGAGAGATGACAACTTTGCAAAGACTGCTGTTTTCCTGGTTTGTTTGGGCTTTTTATTCTCCCCCGTCTCCCTAAGGGCTGGCATGTCGGCGAGGGTTTGGTGGAGGGGTTAACAGGCGCCCTGCGATTCAGAGCTTGGAGGTTTGTCACTGCGTAGTTCGGAAAGTGGTAAACCGTGACGCAGTGATCATTGCAGGGCATGTCGTCCAGTTTTTAAAAGCACTGGGGACAGGTAGACAGTGCCTTCCAGACGCTTCCACACCAGCTGAAAGGGGTTAAAGATGAGTCGAGACGGGAAGCGAGCATTTAGGGATTAAATGTCATCATTTTGGCGTTGGAAAGTTGTTTACCTTGCTCTCTCCGTGTCTCCATGCTGGCAGGCGGCCAGCTCACATGTGATAGTCTTCCCTGTACTGCTGCATCATTAACTAAGTGCCAGAGCCGGCTCCCCATTGGCCGGGGAGGGCTCTCAGCCCAGAGCCGCTGTCCCATTGGCGGAGGAGGTGATGGCAGGTGAAAAGCCCTCCCGGATTGGCCGAGAGCTGGGTGTCAAATCTCAACGTTGATTTCACTTGCTTCAAAGTACCGGCAGCTGCCCGTTCCCTGCCCACTGTCCACCACTGCCTGCTCCCTGCCTGTGCCCTGCCTGCTGCCCACCACTGCCTGCTCCCTGGCTGTTCACTGCCCACTGCTGCCTGCTCCCTGCCTATGCCCTGCCCACTGCTGCCTGCTACCCGCTCCCTGACTGTTCCCTACCTGCTCTCTGCCTGTTTCTTCCCCGCTGCCCGCCACTGCCTGCTCCCTGTCTGTACACTGCCCACTCCTGCCTGCTGCTCCCTGCTCCCTACCTGTTCCCTGCCCACTGCCCACCACTGCTTGCTGCTCCCTGCCCACCACTGCCTGCTCCCTACTCACTACCCGTTCCCTGCCCACTGCCCGCGCCGCTGCCTGCTCCCTCCCTGCTGCCCTCTGCTCACTGCCCCCACCACTCCCTGCCCACTGCCCACCACTGGCTCCCTGCCCACCTCATATCCCAGGATGCCAGCTGTCCCTCAGGCACGGGCAGGACAGGGGCCAGTAACTCCTCGGCGCGGTGGGTGCCAGTGCCACATCCATGGGTGCTCCCGGGAGGTGTCGTTCTGCCGTCCAGTCGTGACGATGACGTGTCAGAGCTGCAAACCACAGCAAAAAGGGAAAGCACTGGGGTTCAGGGCTTTTCTCCTTGCCTTCTTCTCCCTTACGAGCTGGTTGAGTGTCAGCAGGACTGTAACGGCTTGGGGCAGGGACTGCACCTGGAAATTATGTCGTGGGAACAGTTAAAGAAGTGAAAAGGACTCTTGCCCAAACTCGGCTTTTGTTTGCACAAGTGTGAGTTTGCCACAGGCTCGGGTAACATCAGGGAAAGCCAATGACGGCCCAAAGTGACGGGTCTGAAAAGGTTTGGAAAGGAACTAACAGTGTTAGAAATCAAGGACTGAAGGACTGGGAATGACTGGGTAAGGATGAATGGGAGACTGAGGGCAGAGAGCAGCTCCAGAGAGAGGATGAGAAAACGAAGGGGAGAACATTTTTCTCTCTTAACCATTTACTATACTATTTTTTCACCTCTGTTCTTAAAGCGACCAGCAATGAAGATGGCAACTCTGCCTGGAAGTGCTGAGGACACAACCAGCCTTGAGCTTGGTCCTTCTGGCCGAGGAAGTCTCCCGATTATGCAGTGGAGTGGTAACTTTGCTTTCTCGTATGGCAGGGAACATTATTCCATAGCCTTTCATCATCCCGAGGCTTAACCAAGTTTAAGGATGTGATAGCATAAGCATTTAATCTATATTACTCACTCGTTGACATCTCAAGCGTCAGGGCTGGTTGTTTAGCAACAACCGCTGGGCTCGGAACCGGCTCAGACACTGCGCGTCCGCCGTCTCCATCACTTCAGCTGTAGATTGTCCCTCTGCATGGCAGTCTGAGGGAGAGACAGAAGGGCTGTGTTTCCACCATACCGCTGCCCCGACCGAGTTTTGGGGGTTCAGTCGCGCAGGCCGCAGGCGCTGCGGTTTTCTCGCCGGCTCCGTCCCTTTGCGCAGTTCCGCGGAGGGGAGGACGCCATTTCCAACGGCACTGCGGTGGTAGGAACAGGGAGGGAAGAAGAAAACAGGCAGTACGTGCCACTCCCCACTTTTTCTCCTCTTTCCCATCTTTCCACCCTTCTTCCTTCCCCTCCTTTTCTGCCAGATTCCATAGGGAATTTCAGACTCTTACTGCAGTCGTCACAACCCCTCCTGACTCACTGAGCCTTCGCTGGCTGTAGCTGGCTCCCTTGGAGCATCCTTGCCTCCTGCAGCGCCAGATCCGCAGAGCAGGGGAACAACAGGAATAGCAGCAACAACGGTGGTCCCTGCAGCGAGACAGACAGGCATAAATACACACACATGCAGGAACAGTCCGAGGCAGCCATGGAGGGAATTCTGTATGGCCGGGAGCTGGACTAAGCCACCATGCTCGGTTGCGTGGAAGACGGGTGGGTCGAGTCTGTTTTCCTGAGTATTGGCTGCATGGACAACTCTTTGTGGTTTTCCTTGTCATAGCTGTGGAGTGGAGGACCCTGTGATTTGTAAAGTTAGCGCTGCTTCTTGACATTTCTCAGTGCTTTAAAGGAGGTGCCACCAGCAGCTGGTCTACTGTACTTTTTGAGTGTGTTCAGTGTAGGGATGTCTTTCATTTAATTCCTTTTGCCACCATCTTTTTGCCACAGTTAGTTTAACTGTGACTAAACACAGGGAGGGTAAGGAGACACAGATAAAAGAGGAGTTATTTCAATGTTAAACTTCAGCTGTAAATCTCATTACTCAGGAATTGAGGTTACTGTCAGCAGGTAAATCTGTAGGACTGGCAAGAAACAAGGCTAAGAAGGGGACATGGCATATTTCTGTAGGACAGCAGTGACTCTGTGCAGAGGCATGGCATTGTCACTGTGAGCTGTACGTGGCTAACTGTTCCATAGTCGTTTTATGCATAGTGCCACAAAAGGACTTGGGAGAGCTGTGATTTCTTCCTGCCTCTGACACTTGTGTGTGTGACATTGTGTAAGCTGATTCCTGTCTGCGTGTTTGGGTTTCCCTGCTCTGGGAAGTGGGGTTGCTCTGTGTCTCGGCCTTGGTGCAGCATTGTGACGCAGCGTTCGTTAACGCGCCGGCTCTCGTTGACAAAACACACGCAATTTTCTTGGGCGTTTTGACCGTTCAAGGACCGCAAAATTTGGGGAGGGAAAATTAAGGATTGCAAATGCTCATGATATAAATTTAAAAGCATCACCATCTTACTCTTTGCCAGCGAAGGAAGGCTCTGTGAGTGACGAGACAGCCATGATCTCCTCCTGCACTTGTTTTGCCGATGGTCATGTTACATCTGTGACGCAGACGAATTTTGCTGTTGGTTCCTGTCTGTGCTTTAGGGAGTCGAGCTGATGAGGGCACAAGCTTGAATATGGTTAGACACATTCATTTAATATTGATGTTAAAGTTCGAACCGTACCTGAAGGGTCAGGGGTACTGGATGCACCTATTTCCCAGCCCCAAATGGTGAAGGAATTTGGATGAACACAACAGCACCCCTGGCCATTTTGTTGCTTGCAGAGTAGACTCGGAGCCTGCAGCACTGCTGCTGCTGCTGCTGTTCATTTCCATGTTATACAAATACAGCGTTGGGCTCGGTGTCAGGAGCTTTCCCGATGCTGTGAGAAGCTTAAAGTCTACCAGCAAATGTTTTTCTTATTTGGGAAGATTAATTAAAATGACCAAATGCCAAATATTCTACCCTCACTCCTCTTCCAAATAATTTCCAGACCCATCCAGAAAATTCTATGGTGCCGTGTATGTTTTTTAATATTTAATCATGGTGTTTCCTTACAGTTTAATGTGGGTGTGGCTGGGAGGAAGGGTAAGATTTAATTTGGTAAATATCTGTAATGCTGATGTTACTGGACAAGTACGTAGGCAAGAGATAGGAGTTGTCCATATCCTCTTATACATCTGTATATAGATACAGATAGTCCCAAGCCCAGATTGTGAAGATGCCCTCGTTATAAAATGAGAAGGGAGTGCTCTGTCCCATTACCACCCACCCAAACGTTTCAGTGCAAAGGCAGCAGCAGAAAAGGCCAAGTTGCAATCTCACAAAATGGTTCCACCAGCACTCAGAGATGCCAGTGCCGTTTATACTGGCACGGCTCCGAGAGCGGCACCGCGAGCTGCCTGCTGCAAGGTCATTCCCCTGACTCATGGTCAGCAACCAGTTGGTTCAGGAACTCCCAATCCACTTTTCTAGCAACTGTGTCAGTGCTTGAATCCTGAACTTGGAAGGGAGGCTTGAAAATTAACATTACTGCAGTAGTGGACTACTGAGTCCAAAACTGTAGCTCTAAAAATTCCTGTGTCTCTGAAGCATTTTAAAATCCGTGTCTATAATTTGTTTCTTGTGCTAACTACTAAAACTTTGCACCAGTATCCTCATCCCCTTTTCCTCCAAAACTTCAAAAACTTTGCACTAGTTCCCTCATCCCATTTTCCCCTCAAGACTCCCTCTGGACTGCTGGGAATCAGGAGTGGCATGTGTTTAAGGAGACAGACTCTGTTTCAGAAAAAAAAGTGTCTATGTATATTTGCATTTCTGTGCTTGTTATCAGGTGGACTCTGCAGGCTCTCTAAGTTCACCAGTGTCTGTCAAGCCAGTGGTGTCTCTCAGGTGCTTTCAGTTTCACATACCTCAGCTCAGGAGCTGGCTTGTCCCCTCCCAAGTTTCCACATTTTTCTCCAGTGTTCCTATTTGACCAGTATTTATCACTCATATTTTCAGTTGACTCAGGACAACATGAGCCGGGGATATGCTTAGGGCTGGCTCTAGTTGCCTCAGCTCCACGGGCACCAGTGGATTGGTTAATGCCTCTGAGCAAAATAACTTATTTAGTCCCCAAAGTTCAATTTGGGGGCATGTTATCTGGCTCCTTTTGAACAGAGGGAGCAGTGCAGACCAAGCAGGGACACGAGCAGACCCTTGCTGCTCACATTGTTGCCAACCCATTGCCCCAAGCCCCCAGCCCTGGGCAGCCTCCAGCCCTGCCCCTGCTTACAATTAGCCTTGGCCTTCAGCATCATTATTCCCTAGTTTCCAAAGGTAAAAACCTGGCTGCTAATCCTGATGCCAGTGATGACTCTTTGCCTACAGGGAGGCATATGTGATGGCTTGTCTGCTAAAAACTGAGCCAACACAGTGTGATTCAGCCCTCCAGCTTTCCAAGGAATTGAGCTATTTCTGAGTTGAGCACATCTCTTCAGCTCCCCACACAAGCATCCACGCTGGTGCACAAAAGTCCAGCAGCAGCCACAGGGTTTGGATTTGGATGTACAACTCAAATGCTTCTTGAAAGCTGACCATGGCTCTCAAATATACAGTAAAATTTCAGTGACAGAGTGATGGAGATCCTGGGAACAGGTACAAGCCAGCAGCTCGTGCTCAGGGCAGTCAGGGGTTTGGTCAATGCCTTTCTCTAGCTATCTTGCCAAGTCCTTCTGCTGCAGATTGTGTTAAACTAAAGGCTTGTTTTCAAATATCTGGTTTAAAGGCAGGTTATACTTCAGTGAACATCTGGCAGTATTTGTTTCCTTATGCTCCTCACTGGCACAGGACATTCTTTTGTCTCTTGAATGACACAAAAGAAAAATATGACTTCCCTTGATATTACCTGAAGGAGCTGGAATGGTGGCGCTGGGGGAACACCATGTTCCTGAACTGCCTATACAAATCACAACAATCATCTCCCTGTGACTGCTTTCAAGCCCTGCAATCAATACTTTATATTCTAAGATGATGCTTAAGTACAGAAGTTAGGAACAGAAAATGGCTTTTCTGGTTTCAGCTACTTAGGTGGATCATTTCTTTGAGTGTAGTTAGTTTTGCAATATGCTGCTCAGTGAAGCTGTGTAGGGCTAAATTTGATGAGTTTTCATTGCTGTACCTTCCTACTGCTCTTCCCCGACCTCAGTCATGTAAGTGCAATGCTCTTCTTCCCCTGTGTGCATTTACCCAGTTTCACTTCATTGTTCCTTGTGAAAACTGAAATCCTCCACAGGAGGTTCAGCAGCTCCTGTGCCCTCTAGACAGGCTGTGGTTTCCCTGTGAACTCTCATGAAAGCAAAGGTGGAGGAAAACTATGACTCCAGACAAGTCAAAGTAATTTCAGATGAGCAGAGGGGAATGACACGGTTAGGAACTACAGCACTATTATCTAAGCACACCTAGGAGGTCACCATGCTAAAACTGCTCCCTTCAATTCAGAACACCTTTGGGGAAAGCAATAGCAATATTGCAATATCCATATAGTTAACAGTCTGAACCAAAGGTCTGGGATTTAAAAACACAGAAGGTCTTGTGAATAAATCCTCATTATTTAATGATGTTGCTCTGTTACAAGCTATCTCCAAGTTTCTCCAAAATATCTGTAATCTACAAATTAAAGGTCTCCTGCACTCTTTTTTAGCCTCCTTTTTAGACCCAAGTGCCACAGAAAGTGTGGATCAGCAGGGCAGAACCATAAAATGAAGGCTGGTGTGGTCCATCACATCACCCAGCGTGCCTGGGTCAATGCTGGTGTTGAATTATCTCACTCTCAAAATTACGTTTGTTGCATCCAACCCACTAACTCCTGTCCGACAATATCAACTCCCAGACACGGCTCGGCATTGGAAAATCCTGGTTGGCACGAAACCTGTGCTGGGAATGAGCTCTGTCAAAACTCAGTCAGAGCAGCAAGAGTTAACACCCCATAGCAGTGGGCCTACAGGGCTAAGATGCACCTCTCAGACCTCATCACAAGCCAAAATTCAGCCCTCAGACATTCCCCACCACCTGCCCTACCCTAAATTATCTGAAAAAGCCAACAAGCAAAGAAAAATCCTCTCCTCAAACCCCTGACCCATCTGGGTCAGAAGGGCGGGCAGTTTTCTAACAGTTCAGCACAGACAAATGAGGTGAGTACTGTGACAAATTCCCCTTGATAGAAATTGAAATTAGTGACTCAAATACCAAACAGGTCTGACTGTCCCATTGCTCGGAGTTAAATGGCTTCACAGGCTTTTATCCCCAGCATGTCCCAGTCCAGTGTTCAGCCTGCCTTGGGGTTTTGGGTGGTTTGTCTGGCTTTTAAATCTATTTCTGCTTCAGCTGTAAGGCTGAAATAGTAGGACTAAAGAAATAGGATACGTTCAACTCAGGAATGTAACATGGAGCTTTTATTGTGGTTCTAATCAAGGAAAAAAACCTCTCCATTATGCTTTAAACTCATGAGAGAAGTACATGCTTTTGCTGCCCATAATAGCAGCAGCATCTCCAGAGCCATGTTCTAGTCATGAGCAGAGGAGCATCTACTCTACCTTTACTCAGCGCTGCTGCCACACCAAGTGTTACAGACTTAGGACTGGCTCAGACTGCAAGTTAGGGCACATTTGTCCATACCTGACCCACGCAGCACCACACAGTACCAGACCTGCACAACAAACAGATGCAGTTACATGCTCCCCCAGGCTCAGGAAGCTTTTGTGAAACCTTAGAAGTTCACTCATTTCAATTCCCCTTACAGGTCACCACTTGTAGTGTCACACCCCTCTGCCCGGCACCTGGCCCTGGGCTGACTCATTCCTTCACTGGGAGGATGATGCATCAAGCTCAGACTTTCTGCATGTAAAAGAGGAGTATTTTCTCCAGGGGAGACCAGAGTCTGATGAACCACAAATTTTACTCCCATGATTTGAAAATGGAGGAAAAAAATGCATGATGCACATCGGGTCACGCAGAGATTGGTTTTTGCTTAGTGTAAAAACCCAGAAATGCCTTTATTTAAAGGGTGTAGGTTGAGAAAAATGAGGTCTGTGACATCCAGGCTTGCAGATTAAAGGTCTTAGGCTAGAGAGGAAGTTCCCTTTCATGGGGAAGGCAGGGATTCCCTTTCTGCCTTTGTCTCCTATAGAATGCATAAAACAGTGTGAAGTCCGTGAAAGGCTTTGAGATGTTCCTCTGAAAGAAGCTACAGAACAGCCCTGCTACCAAAACTTCTGAAAAGGAGGAAAAGCCCAGAATGGATAGTATTGTACCTTTCCTACTATTATTCATTGACAACTCCAGACCACTTTGACAAAGCCAAGGAGAACTGATAGTATTTGCTTGTCTCTAAACATGTACGTGTGCCCATATATACAACACACCCAGCAAATGTTTGAGACAAGTCCTGGTTTATTTTCTTCCCTGTGAGGGTGGGGCAGGCCCTGGCACAGGCTGGGCAGAGAAGCTGTGGCTGCCCCATCCCTGGGAGTGTCCAAGGCCAGGTTGGATGGGGCTTGGAGCAGCCTGGGCTAGTGGGAGGTGTCCCTGCCCATGGCAGGGGGTGAAACTGGATGAGGTTTAAGGTCCTTTCCAATCAAGCCATTCTGTGATTCTATTTTCCTGCACATGTACTTATTTCCAGTCAGGTGCTGTGTATCACAGCATCCTGAACTGCTCTTTTTCTCCTCTCCTCTGCCTGCTGCCTGCCCAAACATGCTGTTAGCTTTGGAAGGAGAGCATACACAGATGTATCCTTTCCTAAATGTGTACCTGCACCTTGGCAAAATGGGCTGACACCTTCTGGGGAGCTTGTTAAGGCAACAGGAGAAACTTCAGGTAGCCTGGAAGTGGGCCAGGAGCATCTTAATTATGCTGAAGTGAAACCTGGTTTTATCAAAACTGTAAATAATAAATGACCTATTGGTCCTCAACTGCTGCATGCTATTTCTGGAAAGGTTAGTCTCCTTTGGAGAGGGGAAGGTGGGCGTAGGTGTTCAGTCCCTGTAAGTCTCATACTTTGGACAGAAGCTCCTGTTTTCAGCAGCACAAAATTAAGTGACATTTACTCCAACTATTTTTGAAAACCCTAATAGAGATTTCTTTTTAATGCCTAATACTGAGACAGGATAAAAACCAAGGCAAGCCTCGCTTTGAACCTGTTTCTCAAAGATGCTGCTGTCACTGTGTGATCTGTGCTGCAACTGACCTTTCATCAGCAGTAACTCTTGGTCCAGCTTTTCAGGAGCAAATCTCACCTGATAATAGAGGGTGCCTCACAAATAACTGTGCCAGCACGACAGACACTGGGGAGGGAACCTGCTTTCCACTTGTCTTTCACCCTGCTGCCCCAGATAATGGATTTAGAAACTACAGTAAATATCCAGACACAATAATCTAGTACAGTTCTTTCCCCTTCCTCCACCCCTCTTTCTTGGAAAGACATCTCCTTTCTCTGAGCTTCTCCTCTACTGCCTGTAAGTGTCAATTAGGATGGAGGCACTGGAGCAGATTTTTGGCTGTTGTTACAAAATTAATACAAGGTGTTGCCAAAACCCCAGGGCATCAGTGAGTGAAACACCCAACTCCAGTTCTGCCATGCTTTATTCCATTTTACATCAGCTTCTGCACCAGCACAGGTCACACATGGTGGCCAGGGTTTGGCAGCCCCTGAATTATGCATATGGGTAGTAGTTCACAGGCTTCACAACACCCCATGTATTCCTTTGCAGTGACACATGGACACCACTGCTCAGACCTATTCCAGCTCCAGGAACCATCAGCCACTCATTTGCAGACTCTCCTCCTTCCTCGACAACTTTCACTGAACCATTTACACTCAGATTTATGAACTCTCCCTGTGCATTCTGACCCACACTCAAAGCAGTTTCAATCTAGTTTATTTTCATTGTCCCGGCAGAATTTAAAAGTTATGTCACAAAAATCTGCCAAGTTCTTGCTTATTTAAAGAATTCACAGGCCATGTGGGACAGTTGACAGAGGAAGTCCCATCAGGGCAGTCACATTTCCTTTCCTTGTCACAGAAAGTATCTGATGTGTCCTGTCCCCTCTGATGATGCCGAGATCAGTAAGTGACAGAAAGCCAGAACACTCTGTCTTGGACAGAATGAGGTTTATAGCCTGGTTTCATCTGCAGTGGCATGGAAAAAGTGTTTCTGTACAACACAAACTTCCCACACACACCCCATCAGCATTGTGCCCTGCACTAAAAAGAATTAAAGCCTTTATCACTATTGCTGGTGAGAACTTCACTGCATTCCACCTGGCTGGGAGAGGAAACAACAGTCACTGCCAGGCTGGGGGATTTCTTCATCACATTTAATTTCTCCTACACCAGCCTCAACTATTCACAAGATACCAAATAAATGTGTGTCCATATAGTAATTTACCCGAAGTTAACTGTCTTACTGTCTAATAAAATTAAATAAATGAATTTTTCTCTAGGTACGGTGGAGATGAAGGATTTTCTCCCTCAGCCTGCAGCCATGCACGAGATGTGTCTTCCTCTGGAAGCTGGTTTCACATGGTGGCTTAGATTTTCCCACTTTGTATCTAGCACCATTTGAAATCAGTGTTCTAGGAGCAAGAATTACAGCGTGGGAAGAGAACAAGCAGCTGCTCACTTCACCAACGGCCTCTACTCCTTAAACCAGCCCCTTCTCCAAAGGTTATTTTTTTGCCAGCCATCCACTTTGTAATATCATCTGATTTCTAGACACTTCTACAACCCCTGTACACCCTCCCAAGTTAGGGCCACAACAGAACAGCCTCCTTTTAATGTACTTCTACTTAATAAACAATGGATATGAGTTCAAGTTGTCCAGAGTAAAGTGATCTGGAAATTGCATGAAAACCAACGTGGTACTTCTTGCATCTTGACAGGCAGAGTACATTTATTATACGATCTCTAGGACTAACATTTCATTTACTACCTCAGAGCAAATGGATTTCCACTCACTGCTTGGGGACTCTACCGCCATAGAATTCTCATTCCACAGCTCCCAGAGACTTGCTCTGCAAACACAGAAACTCCCTTCAATAATATAAACACAAAAGTGCCTTCAGCGACCACAAAATCACACACTGGTTTGGGTTGGAAGGGATCTTAAAGATCATCTTGTTCCAACCCCCTGCCACGGGCATCACACACAGCACCCACTCCTTTTGCTAGAATTGCTTTTAAGTTTGTTGCTGGTAACTTCTAGTAATGTTTCACTTCTCCACCCCTGCATCCCAACCACTAAAACAAAGCTGAGCTATTTTTGCCTGACCTCCCCGTTGTCCTACATGTTATTACACACAGAACAGACGAAGGCTGTGCGGATGAAGCATTTGATCAGAGCACTGAATAGTCATCTGTAAAGAATCTATAGCTGTCATCTGCAAGAGGATCCTTCTCTGAGCCAGGAAAACATCTCTTACACAGGCTGACCGATTTCTCTTGGTGTTCAGAGTCTCAGTTTTTGTCTAGCACCATTTGAAATCGGTTATGATGTAGGGGGAAAAGCAACAGTAATGGAAAACTTCATTCCCCCACCCCCCAAGTCATAACTAAGCACCATCCAAAGCACGACCTGGCCTCACAAACACGTGTGGTTTGCTGTTCTCTGACCTGAAGTTACACCCACAGGCCGAGCATCCTGCACAAAAGGAGGACAGTCAGCATCCTGTTCAAGTAAGGAAGGATGCTTCCAGGGAAAGCAAAGCACCTCTTCAAACATGTAACTAAGATTCTTCAACTCAAGCAAGCCAGGGCCCAGGTGTGACAGCCCAGCCACCCAACCATCCGACCACTTCTATTCCATGTGCTCTTTGTTTGCCTTAACCTGTTATTTACGCAGATTTTTTTTTTTTCCTTTTAAATAAAATTGTGTGCTTTATGTTACCGGGCTCTGTCTCAGGTAGACAGATGACCTGTTTCCCTGCTGGATAATATCCAAGTGCTGCAAGTCTCTTCATTTCAGTCCTCAGCTTCATTTCCACTGCCCTGAGAAATGAGTATTTAGATTCACGGAATGGTTTGACTTGGAAGGGGCCTTAAAAATCATCTTGTTCCAACCTCCTGCCACGGAAAAGGTTTAATTTACACTATTAACCCACCAACCACTGACACTTCACATTATTTAGCACTAAACCAGATAACCCTGTACCTGTTTTGTGACTCCCCCTTCCAGAACAGCACCCGTGTTACCAGTAGATGGCAACAACACATTTTTATTCCGTGCAGCCTTTTCCTAGGCACAGAGTTCATGTGTTCATGACTCTCAGATTCCAAACTTAAGTAATTCATGTGGGACTGAGTTTTAGAAAAATGGTGCAGAATTCATGACAATTAGGACAAATTATTTTGTAGTGTTTAAGCCAAATTCATAGAATCACAGAATGGAATTACAGAACAGTTTGGGTTGGAAGGGACCTTAAACCTCATTTCATTCCACCCCTTGCCATGGGCAGGGACACCTTCCACTACAAAATTTGCTAAGCAGCTGCTCAATGTTCACTGAAATCCCAAAAATTCATAGTGTGAAGTTCTGTAGTCTGGCATCATTTGCAGTCCACACCAACTCATTTTGAGTATCACAACCACAAATTGGAAAAAAAAAAATACATGGCATATTAGTTATTTTTTTCTATTCCACCCTCTGAAAGGCTTCATTTTATAAGGCAGCTGACTCCACACATCGCTTTGCCAAGAAAATGAAGTACATTTTAAGAGTGAAACTCATGCAATTAATAATCACATTCTATTTAAAATGTCACTTAAGAACACCTAATCTATATTCCCTAAGGATTGCATCTATCACACATGGGACAGAAGTGCCAAAACACTCACTGGGTTTTGCTCCTGACTCAAGTGTTCCACCAGAACAGCCACAGGAGAATCTGCCTTTTCTCCATCAAGCTTTTATCAAGGTTTTCAAGAATGAACACAGTAAAGTTTGGGAGGTACTGGGGAATTCTCTGCAATTCTAAAAGAAAACCCCAAAAGGCTGCTCAGTAAATTAAATCACATTCTCTACACTACCTTTGAGTAATTCTGTGCACAAACTAACACTTGGAGTCTCAACAGTTACATCTAATAGAAGTTTGCTCCATGAATAATCATCTTAATAACAATGGGAAAAGAGCTGCTTAGCACATGATGAATGAAAGACAAACACTTACTGCTAAATAATTTAACATTTTTATTTGCAATATTACAAGTCATTACTAGTCTTTACATCCGGAAAGAAGTGCAAAAACAAGGCCAGTTTTTACAGTTATTTCAGCTCAGCAATAAGTGCATTTCAGTGTGTTGTAGCACATTGCAGATGCCACACAAAGCAAGCTGAGCTAGTGACCCCCACACTCAATCCCCAGCCACACACACCAGTGTTTACAAACAATTCTCAAACTAAGATATCAACCAGGCCATGAACAGCAAGTCATCCTGTGGAGCCAAAGCCCCTTTTTATAAACCACAGACTATTATGATCTCTAACAATACAACTGCTGGGATTGTCCCAAAAAGCCCTATAAAGCCCTAAACATTCTATGTTACTCCAACAATCAGTTGATGACAGTGGAGCAATGCCAAGCCACCACAGACAAGCCAGAATAGTTTCAATGCTGCCTCAGGCATCTGGAGTGAGGCAATTTGGTTTTATTGGGAAAACGGGCTCTCAGAAGCTGCCTGTAGGTTGACAGCGAGATTCCTGAAGCCAAAACTTCTCCTAATTAAGCTTTTGGCTTTGGTAAGGAAAAATGTACTAGTGAGTCTCAACACTGTGGTGGGAGCTCCTGGAGTCACAGTCTGGACTAAAACACTTGCTGTGTTAAGGAGCTCATGAGAGACCTCACCTACCACCTCTGCCAGCACACCCAGTCCTGCACTCCCACAACTAAACAGCTTTGGTTTTCCTTTAACATGAAAAGTGACTCGGACAGGGAAAGGCTTCTGTTTCTAAACAGGTATATGATAATAAATCCAGTGTTACAAAACCTGATTGAAAAACATCACCTTTATACAGAGATTTGAAATGGTTTATGTGGAATATACGACTTCAAGGAAAAAAGCAAGGAAGGTGGATCCACACAGCACCCCTTCTATCCTGAAAAGTAACAAGGTATCTCCAAAACTGACATCAAGGCTCAATAAAAATCAAGCACACTAAGGAATTTAAACTGTGCTCATGACAGGAGATGGTACTACTGATTTCTGAGCAGTTCCTTTAATTAGATACCTTCTGTAACAGGCCAACAAATTCAAAGGCATTCATTTGCTACAGAAACCTCCAGTTTTCTATTCCAACAAAACCACTGTAGTATTTCCAGGACTGTATCAAAAAGTCAGAAATATATATGGCTTTTTTCCTTCTTAAAAGCAAAGGAAAATCTATAAAACTCTGATTTAAAGGCACACTTTAATTCATTAGACATACAGAAATCAACTCTGGCAAACAAAGAGGTAGAATATATAAGATCTGAACTGTGAAGGTTTCAAAAAAAACATAAGCCTTCAATGGCACCAATATCTTATGGAAAATAATAATAACACATTTCAGAATACAAAAGACAACATTTATACTGCCTCAACTGCAAAAAGGAATGAGGAGGACATTGAGGATTCAGAGAGCAAAGCTATAAGAGAACAGAGAGCAGCACTGGACAGTCTTCTGCAAGCAAAGAGGTAGCACTGAAGGCAGCAGCAGCTGGCACTGGGACAGTGACACGTCCAGCACTCTCGCAGACAGACACTCTTGAATGCTACAGGTATGTGCCTTAAAGACCATTTCACATACACAGGAAAGACAATGAGTGGGCCAGAAGGAAAAAACAAGTATCTATGTATAGAACTATATACACACTTTTTGTCCTATTAATCATCTCCTCCTACAGTTAACTCGTAGAACAAGACACAACACAAGATACTCGTCTACAGCAACTCAATGCAAGTGTCCTCCATTTCTGGCAGGGATATTCCACTGCAAGTTCCCTCCCACCCCCCAGAAAGGTCATTCATGCTTTACAGATCTTATATTCGGCAGTACATGGAGTGCTGTCACGTTTCCTACAAACAAAAAAACAAGTCAAATCAGAGATTTTTACATTTAAATAGGTTTTACATTTATACTGAAAGCACATCCTTAGTTTTGTCATTAAATCAACAGGTAAGGTTGCGAAACTGAGTCATTATTTGTCCACTCCTTCCTAAGCAGCTGCTGGACTGAGGAGAATTTTGCTTCATTCATCTACTAAACTGTTAAGAACAACCCAAGGAGTAGAAGAGTATTTGATCCAAATGCATCATTTCAAGTGAGGAACAGACCATGCCTAAGTATTATCAAAAACTAACAAGAGAACAGTGACAGGATTCCTAACTGACCTGGAGACCACATCAGGTGCACCCCTTGTCATTCATTTTAAATACAGTATGTTGTTTAGTATATATTTTCTAAGCAGAAACTATTAGTTTGTGAGAATCTTGATTCTGCAGCCCACTAACAGCAACTTCACAATACTTAAACATACATGAATTAAAATTCACAATAACATTCTTATATATGTTTCAAGATCTTGAATAACTCCTGTTTTGCTTTACATAAAAATCCCATCCCATAACAAACCTCTGTACTATTATTCCAAGTCTCTAAGAAGTTCTGCATAAGAAAAACTCAATAGTTAACAGTGTTTTCACATACCAGACCAGGAATTTCTTACATGTAAATGTAAGATGGGAATGAAGAACTCTATTCTACTCTATTCAATTCTTTTCTCTCAAAAAATAAGCCAAGCTAACTGAGAAAATTAATCTTAATTAGAAACATCTTTCTTCAAAGGCAAAGATGATGTTCCTCAATCCATACATTATTCCAGAATAAACTCCAAGTTTAATCTTCAATACTGAAAAGTCAACTTGTTCTTTACAAGACAATAAAATCAAGACTATGCACATGAGCAGACCTTGGCATTAAGTTTGAGTAAGCGATAACCACCCATCACCTTCTCAGAACTTGTGCAGTGGAGGAAAGTGACACAGAAGAAGATACTGGTTTAAAAAAAAGTATTTGTAGTGCAAACTCTGTTAAGCTGTAATGACAAAATACTGACATGGAACATCCAAACTAAGCTGTTCTGTCTTAAATCTGCTCTGCTGGGACAAGGTTTGAAGAGTCAGATTTTGAAAGTGCTCCTTTGACCCTGCCCAAGTGCAACCCCAACCACCATCACATGCATCTCACTACTGAACTAAGCACTAGTTTAAAAGACAGGAGAGGGCTACAAAACTCTGAATTTGAGAAGGAAAGTACCTTTTTATAAGGAGGTTTAAAAAGTTAAAAACCTTCATTTGTTTATACTTGTGTTCCTCCTAGAAAGTGAAAATGAAAATGCAGGTGCGTCAGTAATTCTGAGAGACATGTGATGTGGTTTTCTCTGAAGGGATGCACAAATACCTTTAGAATTTTAGTGTCCAAAGGTGGTCTCCAGCTTCAATGGTCTTTTAATTACAGGGAATTATAATATTAGCTAAGGAAAGTAACACATCACTGGAATCCATTTCACATTACTGAAATGGGTGCAAACATTCTACTAAGTATGTAATGTGTTAGTCATTCTTCAAAGACAACCCAACACTAAGAAATGTGATATGCAATCACTGGAAGCTATTGTTTACACTACTGAATGGTAATTCTTTACATATTATAGCCTATTCTCCCAAAAGGAATGAAAGGTTATGATATTCTTTCCTATAGGAAGCCAAGGTTCACAGCTAGTTGGATTCCATACTTCTGAAATTCCAAGTAAACCACAATAAAAAGACACTTAAGTTTCACTGCAAAAGTCCAAATGAAATTGAAAGTGTATACCTTTCAAAGATTCAATTAATTCATGTATTCAGTGTCTTCCATCTCAGCTGGGACCTTAGTTTTTAAAATACATGTTTCCTTGCAACTCTCATCAACTGTGTACGAGCTGAACAGCAGAGGGGGAAAAAGGTCTAATTGAATGTCCCATAAAACTGGCAGATTAAACACATAAGAGAGAGGGCAAGGAAAGATTTGCTGCCATTTGAAGCCTACAAACCAGCAAGTAGAGGGTGGAAGCACAACAGTTCAAACAGGCTCAGCTACATCAGGAACTCAGAAAACTAAACAGGGAGATCGAGGCCTTAATGAAAGGAGATTAGATCAGGGTTTTCAGACAAGAAAGAGGTTTAACAGTCAGATGTTTGCAGCAAGAAAGATAAAGGAAAAGCACTAAGCACAGTAAGGCTTTAAAATGCTGCAAAATGCTCAGAAATACAACAGCCTTTAATTTTTTATGATGTTGCTTTAGATCCCTCCTCCTTTCTACACCCTGAGAAGTCTCTCCACGGATGAAGACAGAAAGTGCTGCCCTAATACCATGAACTGCCATGTACTCTTCTTTGGCCCATCCAGATTACAGAACATCCAAGTCATGGATGAAAAGCAATGGCTCAAAAGCACTAAACTGCTCAGCAGCACACAGGCACACTGTCACCCTGGCCCCTGTAATGATACTGAACTGCCTCTACAGAAGGTACTAAGGCTAAAACCTCACTGCAAATAAATGGCCTTCAGGGTTCTCCCAAGTACTCGGTGGGTGCTTCATTACAAATATGAACCACAGGAATATTTCCTCTGGTTTACTCATTTAAAGCATCCCTTTCTTTGCTTCACGTACCCTAGATAAATTCCAGCAGATTTTGCTAGGAGGAAATCAGTTTTTATGAGATGCTTATCCTAACAATCCATGTGCACCACCTAACTCGCTCTGAATTTTCAGTGTTTTGCATGCTACAAACTATTTATCCAACAAAACAGGCTTTTTTCAAGAAGATAAAAATCAGACATTACAGCAAGAAGTAATGCACAAAAAGGCATTTAAATCTCCTGCCACCCAAGGAAAAGCACACATAAAACCCAGTTGTTTTGAAGATAAAAGTTCAAAAAACCCTGTAATGCCTCATTAAAAACAGAATACTGTTACTTATGTACAAATCTAATATTTACAGTTAATTTTGCAAGTCTTTAACACAGGGACACCAACACTGCTGCTGCAGGAGAAAAAAACCCTGAAAACCTTCTAGTAGCACAAGCCCACATAACCAATACTAGCCCTAGTTTTAAGAGGTAAACTGATATGTTTTTAGCAGATGACAAAAGTACTTTCCTTGGCAAGAGTACATATGCCAAATACAAGCTTAAGAACAGGGTTCTTCCTTCCCTGAAATCAGTGCAAGTGTTAATTAGCAGCTTAGCTGAACAACAGATACAAAAACAAAGTCAAATATATTGTTAGGCTTTAGCTTCCATCAGCTGCTGTGAGAAGCTCACATACAATCAGGCATTTGAACAAGCAAGGGCAGATAAAGCTCAAGAAACTCACACATGTCAGCACAGCTTTTGCTCAGTCATTTGGAAATTTGCAGTAATAACAGTAATAAAAAAAAGGAAGCTTACTCACCCATTTCGTGAAAAGAATTTCTTGTAGGCCCAGAAGGCTGCCAGAAGCACCACAACTGCCACAAGCACTTTAGGAAGAATTAAAAGGAAAAAAAAAAAAGCTTTAGAGTGATAAAAATCATCTCCAGCTCCCAAAAAAGCATCAAAAATTTTTGCAGAAATAGCATTGTTTTCATCTGCAGGTCTACACCAGCCCTATCTCCTTAAATAAACTCCCAACCCAACTTAAGTTATTAAATAAGCCACATAAATTAAGTATGTAATCCTTTACTCGAGACTCTTCAATTAAGCTCAAGAACAATGACCACCAAGGTGGCAAAACCCCCACCAGCTCAGCAACACTAAAACAGGAATGACAACCCCCAACACAACTTTTTACAAGTTTATACAGAACTGGGTAACAAATGCAGTGACAGAAGATGGACTGAACACTTCTGTTCACTGGCAGAGTAATTTACTCACATTTCCAGTAAACCTAAGCCCTGAAATTAATCAAACTGATCAAGTAGTGGACAATTGACTTTGAAATCTGACCTCACAAACATGAAAAAACACACATTTACACTAAATTAAACTATAATTGCTAAGCAATCTTAACTGTACTTGAATTAAGCAGCTTCAACCAAAACTCTAAAATCATACTATTGCAGTCACAGGTGACTGGAATCAAAAACAAAATTTCCACATAAAAAAATACAATCAGCATTGTATTTTGTTCAAGTTTGAGAAAATACTTACCACAGATGCAGGCTATAACATATCCACCTAAAACCAGAGGGAATCAGTATCACAAGAGGAACATGTGTGCTTCTTATTCAAACATTACTATAAAAATATTCACAAAGCTATTTCAAGTAGATCAAGCACTGCTGCCAACACAATCTTTGAAGCAGGTCAGTCTACATCATGACATTTACTTAAAATATTTATATTCTAATTGATTTTAGCAAATCCTATTTTTGAATGCCAAAATAAAGAAGGAAGTTGCATCAAATTATTTCTCCTGAATACAAAAGAATGCTCCTAAGCAGTAAAGCTACTCTTACATGTATTTTCATGCATGAAATTCTGGCAGTTCATACTTACTCAGCTGGCAGGTTGGCACTCCAGGAGCCCATTGGTTTTCTCCCACATACCGAATTTCAGCTGCACCATGTAATGTGTACCCTGCGTAACACTCAATCGTAATGCAATCCCCCACAAAATAGGAAGGTTTTTGTCCCATAACTACTCTACCATAACTAATGACTGGAGTGGAACCAGAACTTATGCCTGGAGTGGGGCCAGGACTTGTACCTGGAGTGGAACCAGGTCTTTCAGGCCCACCTGGAAAGAAAACAATAAAAGAAAGAAAAAAAAAGAAAATACATATTACCACATTAGATATTTGATACCTGTCACTCTGCCCCTGATTTACCAATTATGAGTTCTACTCACAAGCACAGTTTGGAAAGTATGCCCATGTCTTCTGTCCTTGACAAAACACTGTCACCTCTTTGGTGCCATCGGGAAAAGAGCAGTGAGCATTGCACTTTATCTGAACAGACTCTCCTTCTTCATAGACAGACTTCATGGGAATCACAGATCCATTGGTGACCTCTGGAGCATCACAGACACCTGCAGTAATTAATACATGAATTTAAAAACAAACCTAGTGATAATGAACTATTTGATAACTCATTAACTCGCATCACAAATACACGTTGTCTTTGCATGAGAAGAACAGCTCAGCATATCTGAGTAGTTTAACTGTACCACAATTTTGAGTATAAATATTTCATTTAGAAGACTTAAAGAAGTATCACTTGCAGGTATTCATTAAGGTAATACAATCGTATGATGTGGTAGCTCTGAAATCCATATTGGTTAACTATTTTTGTAAGCTCTAGAACATTTCCAGGTGCTTTATCAGACTCATTCATTATGGAACACCCAAACACACTCTCCAAAGTGCTTCTCACTCTTGCAAACTCATTATTAAACTATGCATGTAAAAAATTCTCCTGCTGCACTGTACAACAGCATTCCCTCTTCCTCTAGCAGAAAGAGGGAAGAGAAAGGTTCAGAAACACCTCTGCCATGTCCTCAGCCCTGCAAATTAGTCCTGACTTAGTAATTTGCCTGCTCAAAATCTAACACCATGCTACACACCCACAAGATGCCCAGAAGGTAAGAGTTGAAGTGCTACACAAAACACAAAGATTTGGATCACTCCAGGACACCACAGGTTTCCTCATTGTGCATGCTCGTAGTTCTGTCAGAATTCAGAAACATCTATTTCCTTCTGTATTTCACGTATTTTCTCCTGTATTTACTCACAGAATCACTAGAACAAACAATGCAGTCACACCATTGTATGTCCACACCACAACATCTACTGCTTCTGTAACTTAACTCACTCTCAGCCGAAAACTCTTTGGAGTAAAGAGTCACTCCAACACCTGAAATGTTGCCCACAGATGGCTCCACATCAGCTTCCTCAGCTTCACATTCACAACACAGTGGTATGATACTAAATCTTAGCTAAGACAGACCTACAACGCTCTCAACACACAGGATAAGTTGGAATGTTATGGAAAGACTTACTTTTCTCACAAATTGGTGCTGGAGGAGACCAGGAGTTATTTTGTTCACAGGTAATTATCTCTGATCCAACCATGAAAAAGCCTTGATTACACTCAAACCGGACCGAGTCCTTGTAACTATAGGAAGGTCCAAATCCAGAGATTTTTTTCCCATTTTTAACATTTGGAATTTCACAGTTGACCACTGAAAGAGGTAAAAGAAAAACAGTTCTGAAACGTTTGTTAACACAAATGTTGCCAAAAACACAACATCCTTTCCCTACTTCCGTATTTCCCAATCCTCAAGTTGTTTTGGAGGGACTTTATAAAAAGATTTTCTTAAAGACAGAGAAAGTGCTTGGTTTGAGTTAGTGAGTTGTAAAGGTACAGTCAAATAAGAAATTGTAATAATTGACATCATAATGTTTCACTTCCAAAAGACACATACCTGTACAGTGGCAGGATTTCAGAAAACAAATTATATTGATTAGGGTTCAAATGCATCTGGAATTTCCTCCTGCATCTGACTTTGTGCTTGCTAGTCTTGGCATTTATTCCTGCACTTCCACAGTGTTTTTAGGAAAAGGATGCTTCCTTAGCTTTTTACTATTCCTAATCTAGCTTCCACATCCTTGCTCTTTACAGGTTTTCTTCAGCTACCCAGGCTTTATGGTGTCTCAGTCCCTCCACTCTGGCCTTGTCACTTCTACCAACAAGACACTCATACATGTATTTTTAAAGTTTTAACTTAAATTTTAGACACAATCTGTGTCATAATCAATCAGTATCCACCATCGTGATCTGATCTCCACTGAAACAGTATGAAACTTAGTACCAAAGGATTTGTTTCATCTTTGCCATAGGGAGAGTCCCTTCCCCAGCTCACACCGCTTCCAAAAACGGGACAGATATTGTAACAAATACATTAAAAATCCCAACCACCTTTACACTGTGGAGGTGGTCCACTCCAAACTCCATTGGAACGTTCATCAGCTGCACAGTAAATAGTATCTGGGCCAATCAGGGAGAAGGGATGTGAGCCCTCTGGAACAGGGTTACACCTGTAGGTCACTGCAGTCTGATACACGTAGTTCGCGGCTTCGGTGTGCTGCCCGTTGGCTATGCTGGGAGGTGAGTCACAAGGGATCACTGCAAATCAATCACACAAACCACTCAGAAACAATTGGGGGGGTGTTAGCTTGTTCAGCTCAAAATCCTCAGAAAATTAAACACAGCAGTAATTTACTTACCTTCACAGAAAGGCAGCTTACTATCCCAGTCAACGCCGCCATTCTTAATTACACAGGTAATAACATCCTTTCCAAATAATCTGTATCTAGATAGGCAAAAATTTTTAGAGGTTAAACTTAAAGCTCCCATTTCTCCAACAAGCACCTAAAAATTGGTTTATATATTCTGTTCTGTGATTATGGGGACATAACACACCAAGGTTTTGTTGTAATAAGAAAAGTATCTTCATTTGTTTGTTAACGGTCTGGCTTTGAAAACAAAACAGAAGCAAATGAAACATCACTAAAGGAGCTGATGGAAGTCACATTTTAAGATGTGAAACTAATTCCCTAAAGTTCCTAATAGTAAAGGAAAGGGAGGAAAACCCTGGGACAGTTTAGTACTTTTGACTTAATTTCCTTTACACAAACAAATGGGCCATTTTTCAATATAATACTTAGGGGTGCTGAATATGTATTTATTCCCTCTGCCACAGGAGCACTAAAAGAAGTCATTAGAGGTAACACTCTAGTTTCCACTCTGCAGAATCTCACTTAAAAGCTAAAGGTTGATGCAAACAGCAATTAAACCAGAGAATCAAACTAAATTTAGCTGTAAGTTCATTTGCTCCAGGTAGAATTTAGATTTCAAATCAGAACTGGAATGGAAGCTGCACAAAAAATTTGTGTTTGGTTCAGACCTGGTGTAAACAGAAAAAAAAAAAAAGGATTAATTAACTTCACCCAAATACTTACCCTTCTTGACAAGAAACAGTAGCAGTCGAACCAAATGTAAGATCTGTCACATCAACAACACCATGTTCTAAGTCTCCTGGGTGTTTACATTTTCTCTCTGGGGGAGTGGGGAAAAAAAGAAAGGAAAAATGTACACCTCTGTAATTATATACACAAAGTCTTTGGCATATACTGCTCTTACCAGCATGAGCATTTTTCAAGCTTCATTTAAAATATTGCAAAATACTAATTTTAACTTGCAAAACAGATAAAATTGTTAAATATCAAAGGGAAAAAGCAAAAGGGTACAAAAAAAGTACACAATTACCTGTACAGAACTGCTCTGTGGGTGACCACTGTAAGTCAGGACCGCATGTCAGAGTTGATGATTTTTCAGGAATTCTCATATATCCTGGCCGGCAGATGAAGGAGACCTGGCTTCCAACAGGAAAATTCTGTGATTCCTGCAAGGTCTCCTTGGGCTCTGCATATTGGAGCCTGGGTAGAGGAGCACACGTGTCTGGGAGAGGAAGGAAAAGGCAATACACAACCTTAGCAACAGCAAGAGAAACACACCGAGGTCTAACAGCACAGCAGCCAAGGTAATTCCAGGGCTTTTAAGGATTTGCTGGTAAATCCAAGAGGTGACATTCTTAAAAGCTGGAGATATCTGCACATTTAATTAGTTTCCATTTTGAAAATTTAGATTTTAATTGCATTCAATGTCCAACTCTACACTAGTACTTATTGTTAGCTATTGTTTTCCCAAGTTCTTCAGCGTTCTACCCAGACAATGCATTTCCTTCCAGATCCTATTCTTTGTCTGCGTTTTTTTGTAGTTAACTCACTGTAAACTCATTGGCAGTGAAGTGCCTATTTAGCTTGCTGCAGGAAAAACAAACCAGCCCAGCCCCACTCACATAGTTCACAGAGAAAATACATTATAAATTAAACATACTGTGAAAATATGCAAAGCAGTTTCACTAAGGAAAAAGGAAATCAAGTCTACGGACCATAAAGCACTGTCTAAATTCAGCTCCACAGTCCAACAGAGACCTACAGACCCAGGGACATTCCGGGGTTGGTGAGAATCACAGAATATCCTGAGCTGGGAGGGACCCACAAGGATCACTAAAGCTGAAGAAGTAAAACTCCTCCACACAAAAGGATTCAAAGAAACACATTCAAGACCCTCTGAGCCGGATGCAAATACCTGAATCACCCACTCTGCAAGACAAGAGGGGCCACCACCGATTTAACACCTACCGAGGTCTTCCAGGATATTCCTACTACTGCTTAAAAATCGACCAAACCAGAAAAGGGATTTACCAAATCTCAGGGTTCCATTAGCACCAAATGTTTCTGCAGCACCACCTTCCTCTCACCTTTTCAGCACCTGAACGGGGCTCCAAGAGAGCTGGAGAGGGGCTGTTTACGGGGGCAGGGAGCGACAGGACGAGAAGGAATGGCTTTAAACTGGCAGAGAGTGGGTTTAGATGGGATATTGGGGAGAAACCCTTCNCCTCCCCTCAGCGCGCCCCTTCCCCCGAGCACAGCCCGCCTCCCCACCGCACCGCGGGGGGCAACCAGAGCCCTGTCCTCACCCTGAGCTCCACCCGGCGCTCCGCCGAGCCCGCACAGCAGCAGGACGAGCCTCAGAAGCGGCGGCACAAGGAGCCTCAGCAGGGGAAGCAGCGGCGGGGGCGCCATGACCGCGCCCCCCCCG
>VXBX01006120.1:638107-718305 GCA_013400415.1 Scytalopus superciliaris | reverse complement strand
TTTTTTTTTTTTTTTTTTTTTTTAGAGTTAAAAGCCGTGATTATATGAAACAGACGTAGTTCCTTGGAACTGTTGACCTACACACACACACCCACCTTGAGTGTTTTGCCAAGTTAGCAGTGTCTGCATAAACACACATCAACATCTTGATTTACTGCATCCTTAAAGCTTGTTAGTTCCAGAACGTCCTTGCCTAAGGGGTGCAGCTTCTGCCTGTTCCACTCTTTAGTTCTCATTTCTTTCTCCTGAGGCTTGAAAGTATCCAAAGATTTTACATCAAAGAACATCCCGATTTGAGATAATCTTGACATACTCTAAATTTTGCAACACCCTCAGCCTGTTCCATGTGTTGCAGAGTGGCACTAAAATAAAACAACAACAAAACCAAGACTTTAAGTTCTAGATAGACCTAAAAGAAGACGCCAGATTCTTGTCCCAGGTTCAGCTTTTATTATGTTAAGCATTCATAGAAGAATGCTGTGCATAAGCTTTGTTGAAGGGAAATACAAAGATGTGAATACAGCAGCTGTTATTAAGACATTAATTAACATGCTGGGACTACCCCCTCCTGCCCAAGAATGCTTTGGTGGGTCTGGGTTACCCAAATTTTTGGGCTTTGCAGATGATGGAAATGTTCTTCATCAGGAGCAGCACAGAATTCCCCCTGGGGCAGCATCCACACTGCGTGCAGTCTGAGCCTCATTAGAGCCCTGCAGTAATTAATGGGAGCAGAAGGAGCATTAAAGATTTACAGTAAAGTGTCTTTTTTTGCTGCCACAGAATCTCAGTCTCAACTTGAGCAGCACTTCCATGATGTGCAGAACGAGCCAAGTCCTTGGTTAGCACGGATGTCCCAGCCTAGGAAGAAGATGACATCTTTGTGTTAAAATTAGACTTTTCTTGATTCAAAACTGATATCTAGGGATTATGTTGTCACTCAGGGAGGGAGGAGGGAATTTCTGGGAAATGCTTTGTTTCAAAGAAATGACGAAAACCCAGGCCTTTTTATAGTCAAAGCTGATTATGCTCAGAGTGATGCTAACACACAGTGAAAATTCACTGCTGGCTGCAACAGATTCACCACAGAAAGTAGATTCACTTGTCAGTAAAAATATCACTGTAGTAAGTGTGAAAGCAAGGAAAAAAAAACCCAAAAGCCCAGTTCAGTGTCCTTTTCTGACACTACTTCTGTTAAAGTAGTTTTTCAAAGAGCAAGTTCTCCCATGATCTATGAAAATTTAAAAGTAGCTTTATATCAGAAGCCAGGACTAGTCTGGAAGTCTGACCTGTGAACAACATTCATTCAGATGAACAGGAAAGACACATGCTGAGGTGGTGTCAGAAAGAAAAACAGGATGTTTTAAAAACCCACTGTGTTTAAAACAGTCTCTTTTATTCAGCAAAAGAAAACATCTTCCCAGAAGATTAAGGGGAAAGAGGCTTCCACTTGAATGATTTTATTAGAAAAACAGTCATTCAAGTAGACAACATAGTCAACAATACAAACAAAGTACAATATAATTGTTTCAGCTGTAACTGATATTTTATGTTGAGGACTATAAATCCATACCTTCTACGGAAGACATGAGCTTTTCTGTTCAGTTCCTGGGTTCAGAGGGGTGTGGTAGTTGTAATTTTCGTATGTACGATAATAGCTAAGTGAAAAAGAAGAAAACAGTGAGCTGTATTGCTTTGCAGAAGCAGGTTGGTCTCCCTTAAGGAACAGAGGTTTGAGATAAAATGACACAACCACACCATCGATTCCAGGTTGTACCACTTGCAAGTGTGAGCTGAAGGTACAAAATTACCAGACCCAGGCATACATTCAAGCCAGTATTTTAAGTGTATTAAGTGTATAAAGCTTGGGACTTGGCCTGCAAGGACATGAATAAACACCAGAGGATTGCCTTACCCTTCCTTCTGCTTAGAAACTATTTTCCAGACGATGCCTGCCCCCAGGAGCAGCAGGACTCCCGCGGCTGCGACTCCTGGGAGGGAAGAGCCCGTGTTATTCTCACTGTATATTTTAAAGCACACAAAAAACATAACAAGGTGGATCTGCCAAGTAGGCAGAAGGAAACGGTGCCACTGAGGCCACTGCCTAAAGACCTGGCTGCAAAAATGTTTGTAAGCTGCTTACCGAGGCCTACTGACCCAGACTTGCGTGATGCTGGAGGGAAGAGAGAAAAAGAAAAATCAGTAAACTCTTCTAACAAAATACAGTGGGTTTTTTTACTGTTGCTAATCATATTTACCAATAAACCGTTTAGAATCATAAAATGGTTTGGGTTGGAAGGGACCTTATAGCTCATCCAGCTCCACCCACTGCCATGGGCATTTTCCACTAGCCCAGTTTACTCCAAGCCCCATCCAGCCTGGCCTTGGACATTCCAAGGATGGGGCAGCCACAGCTTCTCTGGGCAACCTGTGCCAGAGTCTCACTGATAAGACTGATTTCTTAAACTCCACACCATTACATATTGTTTTCTTTAACACAGGAAGATATTTGCATGTTTGAAGTGCATTTGCACGTTTCTGTGTGGTCTTTGCTTCATTCCAGTTTCACTCACTCAGTTTACAGGCTGGCACAGGAGGGTCCCAGCTGAAATCCTCCTGGCACTGAGTCTGAGTGATGCCTTCCAAGGTGTAACCATCGTCACATTCAAGAGTGATGTTAGTCCCAGAGGGATAAGTGTTCCCTTTGATGGCTTTCTTAACACCTTGGACGTCTGGGAATTCACATCTGATCTCTGAAATTGGAAGTAGTAAAATAAGGTCATTTAGTGAGAGGGAACACAAAACATGAGAAATACAACTGTGGGTTATTTAGGACATTGTTCTTGAATTCCTTCTGAATGTGGCTAGGAAATAATTATTATTCCTCAGGGCAGTTCCTTTCTTTGTGACTGCAGAAGAGGGTGTCTCATTCCCACATGTGAATATTTGTAGAGATCAGCTCCTCCACACCATCAGCGGATGGAAAATTGTGTGTAGAGAAGGGGTACTTTGGGAGAAGCCTGGCAGAGAAAGGGGTTTTTCCTGATACTGGGCTACCAAAACATCTGGAGAAAAAAGGTGTAGCAGGGAAGAATTCTGTGGCAGTTTTAGAACCAGCTGCCTATAAACCACTTCTAGTGCGTAGAAATTCCTTGCCCTTCAAAGATGTCATCACCAATATATTCATTAATTAGTCCACCCATCTAAGCTATTCATACTACTGACTTCAATGAAGTGAGTCAGTTGCTTCCGTTCAAGCATCTCATCATCTTTGACAGTCCAAGCCCAAAGATTCTGTTGGAGAAGGTTCTCAGTGACCAAANTTTATGTTACTATCACATATATCAGTACTAGAGACTTCAAACCCACAAAAATATGAAATGGCTGGCAGAATTTTTCTGAAACTGTTTCCTTTAAGGGGCCTCTGACTTTTTTACATAAGCCTTTGGTAATTTCCTCCCATTGTTATCTGAGACTCAGTTCTGGAGTCACTGAGGCGGATGCAGCTCCACCAAGGAAGTACCCTGTGTGGGTAATGAATTTATTCCTATGGATGTGCAGTTTTCTATGCAGGAACACCCACGCTAGGAATCTTGTAACATTCTTGCAATTGCCTTTGGTGAAGTTTGCCCGATGACTGACTGTAAACTACACTGAACTACCAAGTCACAGCTACAGAGAAGGGAATAGTGCTTGGCACATACAAACCATCCATCAGAGACAACTTCTCTGGTATAATCACTTTCTTTGTTTCCTGTTAGTGATAACAGGAGACTGAAACACAAAGAGTGAAGGAAAGGGGCAGGGAAATGTTTCTACTGTTCTATTAAAAGTAAAAAGCTTTCAATAGAGGGAATTTGGTGTACACTCCATTTGTAGCGACAGGAGCAGAGATGGAAAATGTGCAAGAGTTAAAACTGCCTTTCAGAAGTGCCTCTGCTGGACTCACATCCTTCTGACTGTTTGCTTGAGGTTCCCATCCTGCTTCTTTACAGCAATACTCTTCCCAGGGGTAACAAAGAGTAGATAAATTCATAGCTGACAGATCAACACTTCCTAGCTATGACATGAAAGCAGTTCCCAAGCAAAATAAGGGGAATGGAATTCAGTGTTAGCTGAATAATTTACTGCTTAGATTTTGGACAGTGTATCTCTGAAGATTTAGTTTCCCTCCAAAGTAAGACGTGTATGTCAGTGTGGCTGCACGTCCCTCAGCCCAGTGTGGTTCTGCCACCATGAAATCCAAACAACAGGAGCCAACAAAGCACAGACCCACCTCTGCACTGAGGAAGAGGCTGGCTCCAGGTTCCTGACACTGTGCAGTTGATGAAAGCATTCCCAACAAGCAAATACCCAGGATTGCAGCTGTAGGATACAGATGTTCCATAGGGAAAAGTGTGAGAGATGTTTCCTTTGAGCTGCCCATTGCTGATGTTTGGAGGATGGAGGCACTTCACAACTGGAAAGTTGGGGAGAGAGAAAAAAGAGGATCCTGAAGGACTGCCAGAGTGTGGCTAAGGTGCTGTACCTTTGCAGCCTTGATTGTTGCCTTTGAATTTCTTCACTGTGGATCAACAACCACTAACCCTGTAACTCCACCAGGCTTTGGAAACTGCTGTAAACATGATCTTGTTTTTATCTCACCCGTGTAGTAAAGGACTCAGATTTAGTCCTCCTACAAACTTTTCCCTAAGGCAAGACCTGTTAAATGTTTTTTGTTCTTACCTCTCTGCTACAGAAACACACCTTGACACACTGGAGGAGGGTGGCTCCAGGCTCCAGATGATGTGCAGTAAATGGATGCTGTCCCAAGGAGAGAGAAGCCGGGATCACAGATGTAGCTTACAGATGTTCCAGGAGCAAAAAATGCTTTTGCTGGGCTGCTGAGAGACCCGTGAGTGATATCTGCAGGCTTGGAGCAGTGCAGCCCTAATATCAGAGACATGCAGATGAAAACAGAGCTCAGAGAGGGAAAACTTCAGAGCAGCTGAACACTCACACCCACAGCACTGACTCCAACACAAATAGCCAGCCCTGCCCAGCCCTCCGCAAGGGGTGCAATTATCCCTCTTCCCTCAAAAAAAAGCAGGACAGGTTGGGAGGAGGAGTTAGTGTTTAGTAAATCTTGCTTCTTCTTAGGAGAAACCTACCTGGCTTTGTTGTGGTATTGGGATGATGATAATGTCCTGTCACTCCATCTAGATGCAGCATTAAGAGTTTAAAAATGTGGGTGAGCAAACACAGTGCACAAATTTACATTAATTTTCCATCATCCTGCCTTTACATTTCCAGCATTTCCTCACTCTTGGACAGTCAGTGTCCTGCCTTGAGGCTGCCAAATTTCTCACATTCAGGAAATTAAGAGAATGTGGATTATGGATTGCAACAGGCAGTGTGAGAAAGTACAAATCATTACAGCACTACGCAAACCAGGCTCATCTGCATGAGAAGAGAGGCATAAATAAAAGGAACAATTTCTGGTTTTTCCTTAAAGTAGTTGGAGCAAACAGGAAAAATAAAGCCAACTTTGGCTTTGGTGAGTGGGCAGAAACCAGGGAGGACTCTGCAATGCTGACAAGTCAAAGGGCTGAGACTTACCCTGCTCACAGACAGGGAGAGGTGGGTCCCAGGTCTGGTCAGCTTGGCACTGGGATGTGTGATGGCCTCGCATGGTGAAGCCTTTGCGGCACTTAAAACTAACAATGTCTTTGTATGTGTAGCGGTATTTAAGAACAGTTACTCTGCCATTCCGGATCTGGGGCAGTGGACATACCACCTCTGAAAAATAAATTCATATTTGTCAACATGAAGCCACACTTTCGCTGTAATTGATGCATATATAAAGTCCATTTTTTTCACAGGTAGTATTTGGAGACTCAGAGAAGAATAATTCCAAGAACTGAGGGCTTTTTAGCTCATTTAAGCACCCTAAGTTTACCACAGTATTATATATATATAAACATAGTTTGTGCCTGTAAACAGAATAGTGCAAATACATTCCAATAAAGGTATTAAATGAGGTCGAAATCTGTAAGCACCCTTAGTAATTCTCATTACTGCTTTACTGTCCCAAACTCATGTCTTCCAAAGCAATTCCATCTGAAGGAAAAAACAGCTGCAATGATCAACCCCTGCAAAACATCCTTGTGGTTTGGGTAACAGTACAGGGTTTGGAAGATTCCAGTTCAGTTTTACTCGATGTCCCACTCTTCTGCTGCAAAATACATTTCTTCCTTAATGCATTATGCATGTTTGTGAAACAAAAGGGACAAATCCCTGCAGGCATCTCACAACTCTTCAGTCTACATTGCTATGGCAGATCAAAAGCTTACATCTAGAAGGTTTTTAGAAGAAACCAAACATTACAAGCACCAAAAAATCTCCTATCCTAGAGGTATATTATGCTTTAAAAGTCATATTCCTCCGGTTTTATTTATTTAAAGGAAATGCCACTTTTTAAGGACTTTATTTGCCAGTTCTGGGCTTGATCTAGAGGTGACCTACTTACTCTGACAAGTGGGAAAAAGACCACTCCATGCCACATCTCGTCCAAAACCCACACATCTCCTGTGAGACTGTCCAACCAGCCGGTGCCTGGAGGCACAGAGAGAGAACTATCAGCTGATACCACGTCATTCAGCTTGGATTTTGCACTCCCACCCTGACACTACCCCCAGAGGTTTCCTTCTGCAGCCTCCTGATTCTGGCTGGTCACCGAGGTGTTTCTGTGGCTTTGACACATGGGAGTGAAGGACACCAAGCTCCTTCTTCCTAGATCCAAGAGGAGCAACAGTGATCCCAAATGACTCTGGGTCAGATTGGTCAGGTGCTAAGTCAGGACTTGGACCCAACTGATTTCCAAAGGGCTGGAGCCTCCTTGCTTGCACTCCCAGCTCCTGCTCGGTGGCCTTCTGAGAAGGCAAACTGAAACTGAAGTTTGCAGATTAATCTGTTGAGCACAGGAAGGGAAAAACGAGATGCTTCTTGCTTTTTAAGCAGGCAAAATTGGAACCCAAACCCAAATTCTGGCTTGCTGTGGGAGAACAGCTGCGCAGAGGACTGGGCTCTGATTCTTTACCACAAGTTGCCCAACACCAAGCTCAGACACAGAGTCAGCAAAGGCAGCATGGAACTCACCCTTCGTCACACGTGTAGTTCACAGTTGACCCAAAAAGGAGATCTGTCAGAACAACAACTCTGCCATTCTTGGGTGTTTCTGGGTATTTACATTGCTTTCCTGGGAAAGAACGAGGCTGAGTTTAAACTCCTCTCTTGCAGTTGTGTAACACACTATGAGAATGTATCTTAAGGTTCTGTCCACATGCTGACACCAATAATTTTGATTTTTAAAAGGCCCATAGTGGCCCAAACTATGTGACTAGTGAAGCCATGTATGAAACTTTTTTTTTTTAAAGAATTCCTTTAGAAAACCCACAAATCAGACAATTTCCAACAAGACCAAACTGATGGAGCTATTCACTTTTACAAAACTCTAGCGCTTCAGACCACGTGTGGTTTTTGAGGCATGTCAGAGTTGGGGGCACTCCAGGGCGTCTCATGTATCCTGGTTGGCAGCTGTAGCGCACGGTGTCCCCAGCAGCAAACTCCATCTGATTTCTGTATTCCCTGGTTAGCTCAGCAAAGGTGAAGTTTGGAGGTGCACCACAGCCACCTATCAGGAAAGAAAACATAGGGAGAAATAGGGATATCAACTACACAAACTTGTTTTAAAATGTATATTGAGCTTGCACAGGTCAGTTTACAGGAAAAATGGAAAACTAAGGGGAAGGAGCAAAGGATTCAAAATTTTGGCAAGGGTAAGGATAAGTCCTACAGGCTTTCAGTGCAGAAGCTCCCAGACTATCCCTAACTCCCAACTTGGAACCAGTGTACCTGCACACTGAGGAAGAGGGAGGCTCCAGTTGCCAGAGTCGGTGCAGTAGATCGATGCCTCTCCCAGGAGGCTGTAGCCAGGGTCACAGCTGTAGTTTACAACCATCCCAGTGGTGAAAACTTCCAAATCCTGGCTGTTGTGATTTCCTTTGTCAATAGTTGGAGGTGAAGGACATTGCAGCACTAAAGAGAGAGGACAGAACAAAATTAAGAAAAGGGCAAGGTGTGTAGAGGGCTGGAGCAATTCCCCTATGAAGACAGACTGGGAAAGTTGGAGTTCCTCAGCCTGGAGAAGAGAAGGCTCTGGGGAGACCTGAGAGTCCTTTCCAGTGTCAAAGGGGCTACATGAGAGATGGAGAGACTTTAGACGAGGGACTGGAGTGACAGGACAAGGGCTTCAGACTGAAAGAGGGCAGGGTTAGATGGGATACTGGGGAGAAATTGTTCTGTGTGAGGGTGGGCAGGCCCTGGCACAGGTTGGGCAGAGAAGCTGTGGCTGCCCCATCCCTGGGAGTGTCCAAGGCCAGGCTGGACAGGGCTTGGAGTAATGTGGGCTAGTGGGAGGGGTCCCTGTCCATGGCAGGGGGGTGGAATGAGATGACCCAATTTTAAGCTTCTTTAACTCAAGGTCATAGGAAAAGGATTACTATTTTGAGGAATCCACCTGAATCCTCCAGAGGAGGGAAGTGAAAAGGAGAAATTAAAAGGCCTCCTCACACAGCCATTTGAACAAACTACAAGCATCTGCAAAACATACATTTACAAAACTCCTGGGCTTCAGACCATGTTTGATTTTCAAGACATGTAATAGTTGGTGGTATTTGTGGCTGTTTCACATATCCAGGCTGACAAGTGTATTTCACAGTCATCCCAACAGGAAACTCAGTCTCATTTTTATACTCCTCGCTTAGCTCAGCGAACAATAACTTTGTTGGTGTGCCACAACCAGCTGCCAAGAAACAAAATGCACTTGAGAAATACATCCTTGGCTGTGAAATGCAGTTAAAGAGAAACAAGAGCATTTATAGGCACTGTTAAGCCCCAAGGCAATAATATACCTTCTATGTATTCTGACATTTGAATACATAAATTAACACTCAGCATTATAAGGACACATGCACCTAATTTATATGCTCTTAAAAGAACCCCGAACTAAAACAATGCCCCCCAAAATAGTTTCAAAAAATATAATGTCCCCAAAAATATAATGATCTCCCAAAACAGTTTAGCCACTTGGGTGTTTTCACACTCTGTACATCCTACACTGCAGCTCTGCCAGCATAGTGTGCCCTCTTTGGGCTGTAGAGTGCAAGAATCTTCAATTTCAGTACTTAGAACACCCAAGCCTCTCTCCTTTTGGGAAACCACAGGCTTTAGCAATGCCACCAGCTTATTCCCAATGCCACCAAAGTGAACACAGCTCCCTGCATGTGCTGGAAGTGTGGTAAGACCCATGGGTGTCACCAGACACGTGGTTCCTCCCATGCATGCCAGTTCTGCAGGTTGGCAGGTCTGCCTGACCCAGGGTGAGCCGGGCATGGGGTGGATGCTCAGCACGAGGAGCTGAGGCCGCAGTCAGCCCCACCTGCACAGCGTGGGTATGGAAGGCTCCAGCTCCCCAAGGCCGTGCAGGAGATGGAAGGGTCTCCAAGGAGGGAGAAGCCGGGTTGGCAGCTGTAGTTCACTGACATGCCGCTGGTGAAGTTCGCCCCGCGCTCTGCGCTGTGCGTGGCGTGGGCGATCGCGGGAGGCGGAGGGCAAAGCAGCACTGACAGGACAAGAGCAGAGAGCAGAGTTTTAGTGATTGTGCCCAACAGAGGAGCAGCAAAACTGTCACACCTGAAATGATGTGAGTGAGGCAGAGAGCACAACGTCAGGGCACCCCCAGCACAACAATCATAGAAGCATAGACTGGTTTGGGTTGGAGGGACCTTAAAAATCACGTCATTCCAACCCCTCTGCCATGGGCAGGGACACCTTCCACTAGCCCAGGTTGCTCCAAGCCTTGTCTGAATTGCCCTTGACCACTTCCAGAGAGGGGGTAGCCACAGCTTCTCTGGGCAACCTCTGCCAGTGCCTCACCACCCTCATAGGGAAGAAATTTTTCCTAATGTCTAATCTAAACCTACTCTTTGTCAGTGTGAAGCCATTCCCCCTTGTCCTGTAGCTCCAGGCCCTTGTAAATAGTCTTGTCAGCTCCCTTCAGGTACTGGAAGGCTGCAATCAGCTCTCCCCAAACCCTTCTCTTTTCCAGGCTGAATAATCCCAATTCTCTCAGCCTTTCCTCGTAGGAGAGGTGCCCCATCCCTCTTATCAGCTTGGTGCCCTCCTCTGGACTTGCTCCTGTGCTGAGGACCCCAGAGCTGGAGGCAGCACTCTGGGTGGGGTCTCACCAGAACAGAGTAGATGGGCAGAACCACCTCCCTCGACCTGCTGTTTTTGGAAGGCCTCCTTCTAAGCCTTCACATGCCCATGCTCACCTTGCTCACAGGTGGGGACAGCGGGCACCCAGCGGCCATCGGGCTGGCACTTGGCTGCACGGCTGCCCCGCAGGATGTAGCCTGGGTGGCACTGGAAGGTGATGTTGGCCCCGGGATGGTACACATCGCTCTGCCCTTCTGCCACTTCTCCATACGGGATGCTGGGCCTTATGCAGGTCATCACTGGAAGGGAAAAGTGTCAAAGCTTGGACTGGGAAAGCGGCTGCCAGAGCTGTGGGTTCCCGATTTGCTTTTGAGAGTCAAAATTTAAGGGAGGCTATGTGGCCTTTTCACTGTGGGTAACAGCATTTGCAGCTCACCTTCACACCAGGGGTAAGGGATGCTCCAGGATCCAGATGGCAAACAAGAAACCGATGTTTTCCCCGTGAGGACATACCCTGGGTCACAGTAGTACTTCACTGACATTCCAGGGATGAACACTTTCACATCCTTGCTGTCATGATGGCCATTTTGGATATTTGGAGGGGGAGGGCACGGTGGCACTATGAGGAGGGAAAAAGTCCTAACTAGTAAAGAGCTGGTACCACAACCAGGGTAAGGAAGCCTTTTAACTTCTTTCCCATTAACTTAGGCCCAATAGCTACTAGGGATGTCAATGAATGATGTTTCCATCCTACTTTTGCTTACCTTCCAGCCTTCTTGTTTTTTGAGCTTGTTGACAGCAAGAATGATTTCTCACTAGGCAACTACAGTGGTTGGGAAAGAACCTTGAATTCATGGAGTCCAACCAATAACCCAGCACTGCCAAGCCCACCACTGAACCGTGTCATCTACATGTGTTTGAAATCCCTCCAGGGATGATCGATTCCCCACTTCCCTGGGCAGCAGTTTCAGTGCTTGAATGGGGATTATGAAGATGGGAGACTGATGTATTTTTCCCTTTCAGTCCTTGAGATCAGCCCCTCTGCCTCCAGTGTGAGGTGTTGCATCCTACCAGGTGCACTGACACGGTGGTTCAGAAGAAATCAGCTACCACCCTCCACCTCATTTGCACTTACTCTTCTCACAGGTGGGCACAGGAGGGTCCCACTTTCCCCCGAACTGGCACCAAGACTCTTGGGAGCCCTTCAAGGCGTAACCAAAATCACATTCAAAGACAATGATGTCAGAGAGTTTGTACGTGGTCTCCAGTCCAGTTATTCTTCCATTCTTGATCTCTGGTCTCTTGCAGCCAGTTGCTGGAAGAAAAGAGCACAAAGCACTGCTGGGGATGTGGAAAACATCGTGGGTGCGGAGGGACACTGAGCATGGGTAGTGCCTGCTGCTGTACATCCCTGTCTGGACACATCAACATTATTGACTCTTGCTCTTACACAAAATATCATTAGTCAGCTATTCCTGAAAGTCTGTACTTAGTGGGAACAGAAGGGGATGCCCACAGAGACAGATGGGGCTCCTCCTGCCTGTGGGACCTTTGGTCTCTGCCTCTCACAGGAGGTTTGGTCTGCAGCAATTGGACTGAGAGCCAAGAAAGGAGAAGGGGCCCGGGGAGGGTGAAAGAAACCAACACAAACACACCTTCACATCGGGGCCGGGGCCGGCTCCACGTTCCCCGGGCAGTGCAGTGAATGGAGGCATTCCCGATGAGGGAGTAGCCCTCTGTGCAGCTGTACTGCACAACTGAGCCTGGCAGGTGGGTGTCTGAGGGCTGGCCACTGTGCTTCCCATTGGGAATGCTTGGAGGAGAAGGACACTTCACCTCTGCCAAAGAGAAGGAAAAGCCACTAAGAAATATGCACAGGGCAAAGAAAAAAAAAATAAAACCACAGCCTTCTAAAAGCAAAGGAGGAAGACTATTAACTCCACTAACTCCTGTGGATAATTATCTGCCATAGCCATGGTCATTCCTTCTGCCAGCGACAAGCAGACCCCGCCAGCGGGGACAGTTCACAGAGCCCTCCCAGCCCTACCTTGGCACTGCGGCGCTGGCCTGCTCCACACTCCATGCTCCCCGTCTGAGGAGGTGCAGAGGATGAAGGGGTCTCCTGCCAGAGAGTGCCCCGAGTCACAGGTGTAGGTGACCACATCCCCATAGGAGAAGGTGCCCCTCGAGTGCCCGCTGTGTCTCCCGTTGGGGGTTTCCGGAGGTGGATCGCAGACGATACCTGTGGGCAGGCACAAGGGGACTTTTAACACTGCAGGACACACCCAGGAAGAGAATGAATGGGGACAAAGCCATCTCAGCATTAATACAGTGCCCTGAATTATCCAGAAACAACCCTTGTATGGAAAAAAATCAATGTGAGAGGAAAACCTGTACCTTCCTATGAGTCAGTTCCTTATTGCCCATGTCTGGAGGTGGTGGGACAATTTGTAACTCCTTTTCCATAACCGTTTGGTGACACATGCAGGGAGAGATTTGTCACACCCTTCCTACACATGCCCAGTGAGAAATACCCAGTAACAGGGAGTTTAAGATATTAATGTTCCCAGTTTGGACCAGGATAAGTAAAAGACCTTTAGCATCCAAACTAAAATATGAAAATAAAAAGGAAAGATTTTACACATCCAGTGACTTGAATCTTTTGCAATAAAATCTTAGGCTTGAAAGACATTCCACTTTATCTTGCAAACCATCCCCAAGGACCTTTAGTGGTGGCCTACTTACGTTGGCAGACAGGAGCATCTCCACTCCACAAGACACGTGTGCCAGAGACCTCACATGTTCTCTGGGAGCTTCCAACCAACTTGTACCTGGAGCCACACAGAAGGATTTATTAATTTAACAATAAGAGACTTGAGATTTCTTTACAACCCTTGTAAGTGGCAGCTGAAACTTCTGACATGGGAACTAGGTTATGTACAGCTGAAAATCCACTTCACTCTCACCTGAATTCAGCTTGTGCAAGACTCACCCCTTGTCACAAGTGTAGTTAATCTTGGACCCGAAGAGGAGGTCTGTCAGAACAACAGCTCTGCCTTTCTCTGGGTTCCCTGGGTCAGGACACTGCTTTCCTGGAAGGGAATGCCAGCCTCTGTTAACCCTCAGCTGCTACTCACTCCCATCCCAGCCAGGGATGCCAACACAGAGAGCAGACTGCAGAAGGTACAGAAACCCGTAAAGCTGGAAAAATGTGGAAAACCAGCCAAGCCTGACACTTTGGCTTCTTCAGCACTGGTAAGACATACTTTTGCAGAACTCCAGCACCACAGACCACGTCTGATTCCTGAGGCATGTGATGGATGGTGGCATGCCTGGGTGCTGGGAATACCCAGGTCGGCACACGTATTCCACTGTCCTCCCCACGGGAAAGACACTCTGGTTGCTGTAGGGCTCCTTCAGCTCAGCAAAGTCCAGCCTGGCAGGTGCACTGCAGCCAGCTACCAAGAGAGAGAAGCCAGCCCAGTTGTTAAAGAGGCCAAGAAACAGCAAATTTGGGAGAGCAGGGGAAGGTTAACCCTCAGAGCCCTGTTTGAACACTTGCCCTTCTCACAGACTGGCACGGGTGGCTCCCAGGTGTTATTGAGCTGGCACTGGACCACTCTGTGGCCACTCAGGGCATACCCTGGCTCACACTCAAAGGTCACAGTGTCCTGGTGTGTGTAGGCAGATCTAGGAGACACGATCTTCCCGTTCTGGACTCGTGGGACAGGACAATTTGCCTCTGAAAAAAAAGGAAGTGCAGGTTCTCAAAACAGGCACTTAGGTAGAGCTGTGCAGCTGCAAAGCCATGCAGGATTGCAATCCCTTTTAAGACACGAGCCTGACAATCATTTTCCTATAGATGATGTACTGCCTGCCATCCAGAGATATCAAACATCACCCAAGCTGAAAGGTGAAGCTGGGGATGCTGGAGACAGCGGGGTGCCATTCCAGCCCTTGAAAATCCTGGGGTAAGAAGTCCAACAGTCTGGAGTTCCCTAACCTTTCCAAACATGAAACAGTAGTAAGAGGAGGATTGCACCTGAGTGTCTGCTCCCACACCCAGCCCTACCTCCACATGTTGGGATGGGCCCACTCCACACGCCGTTTTTCCCATCCCGGGTGGTGCAGTGGATGGAGGGCTCTCCGTGGAGTGGGAACCCAGGGTTGCAGGTGTATGTTACAGATACACCATAGTGGAATTCATTCAGCAGCGTGCCCGTGTGCTTCCCGTTGGGAATGTCTGGAGGTGGCTCACAAGGGATACCTGCAGGGGTGCAGAACAAGGCTCATGAAGCCAACAGCAGCACCAAAGTCCTGGAAATCCCTCAGTCTATGGGGCATAAACACTTGTTCTAGAGATGGAGTAACTGCCATGAAGACACCTCCCAGGTGAGGCAACAGGATCCCACTTCCCTGAAGCTTTGGGAAGCTCCCACTTCCCTGGCCAGGGAAGCTTTGGGATCTTGTACCTTTTCCCAGAATGTTTTCTTATGAGTTCAAAACCTTCTGATAATTTTCATGCCCCCAGGACTGAGAAATTGCCTCTGACTGGAAAGAAGTGGCAGTCTCTTCTGGAAAATAGTTACCAGATCCATGCAAACCCCTGGAGGTGCACGCTACTTACTCTGGCAAATGGGAATGTCGCCACTCCATGCAACACGTCCACCAGAAATCTCACATTGTCTGCTGGCTTGTCCAATTAACCTGTGCCTGGCGTCAAAAGGATTGAACATTCATCCCAAGCCATCTCAGCTGGAGTTACTGCCTCCCCCAAACCACCTTGGATGGTGGGAGCAGCCCCTGCTGGCAGCAAGGCTGTGACACTGAAGGAGAAGGTCCTTCCTCACTCTGCCAGATCCATTTCACAGTATTTACATGTATAGACAAGATAGCAAGCACCTTATGAGCCATATAGGTATGGAACCCTGTAAGGCTTTTGTACAGAATCCATTTATTGGGAGTGAATGGATAGGAGGAACAAAAGGGGAGCCTTACCTAATACATCTCTAAGCAGTAGCCAAAGCCAGGACTTACCCTTCTTCACAGGCGTAGACCACTGTTGAGCCAAACAGGAGATCTGTTAGGGAAATAATTTTCCCATTCACAGGTTCACCAGGATGACCGCACTGTTTCCCTGGAGGAGGAAAATACCCTCATTTTAGCCTTCTGTCTCTCTATACTGTTGCACAACAGATACAATTATTATTCCAGTCATCTGCCCACATTTCCAGTTACCCCCCCAAACAGGTTTCAAACAGCAGAGAGTTACATGGCTTCACTAGTCACATATTATCTGAAGACCAGAACAACATAAAGATTTTTGCAGCATGGACAGAACCTAGGACCTATTCCTTCTTGATCAACAGACACCAAATCAAGGAGCTATTCACTTTTACAGAACTCTAGTGCTTCTGACCACACTCCACTCTCAAGGCATGTAATAGTAGGTGACATTCCTGGGTGTTTAGCATATCCAGGTCGGCAAGTGTATTGCACAGTCTTCCCAATAGAAAAATCAATCGCATTTCTATGCTCTTCATTTAGCTCAGCAAAGTGTAACCTTGTGGGAGGACCACAACCACCTATTGAGAGAGAAAACAGATATGAGAACCAGACAGGGCAGCTGTGTCGGGTGCAAGCACAGAAAAAGCTCTGTCAAGAGGAAAGGTGTTTGGTTTGCCTTGCGAAATTGTTTGTTAATATAGCCACTCTTAAGCAAACACAGTGTATTTTCCCAAAGGACTGCAGAGGAACGGGTTCTTATTTCCACTCTTACTCTTCTTCCACTCTCGGGGCTTAAACACATTTTTCAAACAGGGTGAGCAGTGAAATAGCAGCTAAGTTGTTATTTACCTGAAGATTCAAGCCTGTTTAAGGAGTTCTGGTAAAGGAATGACCCGTCACAGACAGGAGCAGGAGGCTGCCAGCTGCCATCCTCCTGGCAGGAGATCCTGGCACTGCCTTTCAGGCTGTAACCATCGTGGCACTGAAATGTCAGTGTTTGTCCAGGTGCAGAGATAAGTCCTTGAACACCAACTGGCCTTCCGTTGGCTATAGTTGGATTTATGCAGACAGTCCCTGGAAATGAGGGTGTGCAAAAGGAGTTGGAACAAAACAAAGGAAAAACCCACAGGCTGTTAATATTGCAACAGTAAAATCAGTGTGACATCTACACAAACCTCCCCAGCCCCACCTTCACCACTGAAGGACTTGACATTAATTGATGCCAGGTAATACTTTGCATGGGATTAACCTTTTTGGAGGGTCTGTTTGCAATGGTGAGAGTCCCCCCCTGTGATCAGAGCCACACTGTGAGTTTGTTCCCTGAGGGGACAGAGCACAGACACACCTTCACAGCGAGGACTGGGCTGGCTCCAGGTCCCTGAGGCTCTGCAAAACACAGTAGAACTTCCAACCAGGTAATATCCAGGGTTGCAGGTGTATGTTACAGACATTCCCATGGTAAAAAATGCCTTGTCCCGGCCATTGTGATTTCCATTGGTGATCTCTGGAGGCATGGGGCAGGGTTGGACTGCAAGAGGGAGACAGAAAGTCTTAACACAGTGAGACAACAGGGTGCCAGAAGAGAATTGTCATGATGTCCATCATAGGAATGGCTCTGTCTGCACATTCTGTCCTGCCTGCAAGGAACCCTCACCAGGCAGGGCTGCCCTCAGGACACAGTGGGCACCCACACTCACCTCTCTGGCAGGTGAGCACTGGGGGATCCCAGATCCCCCCAGGCTGGCACCGAGCCTCATAGGTGTCCCCTGCAGCATAACCATCTTCACAGTCAAAGTGGACAGTCTCCCCAGCTTTGTAGGTGCTCTGCAGCTTGTAGACCTTCCCGTTCTGTACCTTGGGTGTCTTACAATCAATTGCTGTGGGAACAAGGACAACACCCTTTAAACTTCAATGCTTCAGTGCATGGTCCAGACGCTGCACACACAACCCTCTTCTCATCACTACCGTAAGACTGTTGTGTTGCTACAGAAGCCCCAGCACCCTGTGTGCCAGCCCACAGCCAGCAGCGACTCAGCCACCCACCTTCACAGCGGGGCAGGGGCCGGCTCCACAGCCCGGCCTCCGTGCAGGTGATGGACACGTTCCCAACCAGAGTGTATCCTTCCTTGCAACTGTAGCGCACCGTCACTCCCCGGGAAACCTTCTCCAAGGACTGGGCACTGTGCAGCCCGTTGGCAATGCCCGGAGGCCGAGGACACATCACCTCTGGAGAGGGAGGAGAAAAGCCCATGAGAGTGTCCGGGAGAGACAATTCGTGAGAGAGAGCTGAGCTGCAGCCTCCTGCATGTCAGACATGGGAGAAGGTGAAGGTTGAGGGCAGAGGGCTCAAACCCCAGGCACTGCCAGCTCTGTTCTGACAGCAGCCTTTGGGTGCCCTGTCTCTCCTCTGACTTTTCTGGATAAAGAGTATTGAATTTATTCATAAAATTCCAGCTGGTCATCTCTAAAAAGATGTGTTGTACCCCATGCCCTTGCCTGGTCCCCAGCACCATCAGTGTCTGGTTCTCCATAGGTATGCTGAGGCCAGGGTGCCTGTGGAGCACAGGGAGGAGGGTACTGGCTCTAAATTCGTGCATCTATGATCATTCTTTACATATTATAAAATCTTGTATGCCATTAAAGAGGAACTTAATCCCTCACTGAAGGTCTCACTGGTAATGCTGAGGGTCTCCCCTTTGCTCAGAGGCACATTATGAGTTTGTTCCCTGAGGGGACAGAGCACAGACACACCTTCACAGCGAGGACTGGGCTGGCTCCAGGTCCCTGAGGCTCTGCAAAACACAGTAGAACTTCCAACCAGGTAATATCCAGGGTTGCAGGTGTATGTTACAGACATTCCCATGGTAAACTCTGCTTTGCCCTTTCCACTGTGATTTCCACTGGTGATCTCTGGAGGCATGGGGCAGGGTTGGACTGCAAGAGGGAGACAGAAAGTCTTAACACAGTGAGACAACAGGATGCCAGGAGAAGGGAGTTGGCATGATGTTCATCACAGGAATGGCTCTGCCCGCACATTCTGTCCTGCCTGCAAGGGACCCTCACCAGGCAGGGCTGCCCTCAGGACACAGTGGGCACCCACACTCACCCCTCTGGCAGGTGAGCACTGGGGGATCCCAGATCCCCCCAGGCTGGCACCGAGCCTCATAGGTGTCCCCTGCAGCATAACCATCTTCACAGTCAAAGTGGACAGTCTCCCCAGCTTTGTAGGTGCTCTGCAGCTTGTAGACCTTCCCGTTCTGTACCTTGGGTGTCTTACAATCAATTGCTGTGGGAACAAGGACAACACCCTTTAAACTTCAATGCTTCAGTGCATGGTCCAGACGCTGCACACACAACCCTCTTCTCATCACTACCGTAAGGCTGTTGTGTTGCTACAGAAGCCCCAGCACCCTGTGTGCCAGCCCACAGCCAGCAGCGACTCAGCCACCCACCTTCACAGCGGGGCAGGGGCCGGCTCCACAGCCCGGCCTCCGTGCAGGTGATGGACACGTTCCCAACCAGAGTGTATCCTTCCTTGCAGCTGTAGCGCACCGTCACTCCCCGGGAAACCTTCTCCAAGGACTGGGCACTGTGCAGCCCGTTGGCAATGCCTGGGGGCCGAGGACACATCACCTCTGGAGAGGGAAATAAATCACCCTGTGAGTCAGGTGTTTGCCAGTTTCTGGGTTACTAGGACTGCTTAAGTAATATCAAGGTAATATCTGAAATTCTGTTGTCTTTGTTCCATTTGTTAGACCAAAGCTTTTACCTTGAGTAAAAGTGCAGCTGCACCAAGATTATAATCATACTGTGTCTGGAAGAATTTACTAGGATTAGTGACTACCCTGACAGGAGAACTCAGACACCTCATGGGATCTGGCAGAAATGCACACAGACATGGAATCAGAGGATATCAGTGAGAAGTTGTGATTATTTCCCATTCCAGGAGGAGAGTGAAAATGTCCCACATCTGTCCAGAAGCTGACAGGAATCCCCCCGGGGCAGCCATCCCACAGCTTGGCTTCAGACCTTACTGGGAGGTCCCAGCCTCCCGCAGCACAGCAGCTCATCCCCAGGGTTAACTTCTTCCCATCCCTCTCGGAGGGAGAGGACGGGCGCATCCCGGCTTTGCTTTCGCACGGAATTTGAGAGGACACAAGAGGGAGCTTTCCCCCGCGGCCGGCACCGCTCGCACACGCTGGGACACGTACCCTTTTTGCAGACGGGCAGAGGTGGGCTCCATCTGGAGTCAGCCCCGCAGGTGCTGTTGCGGGAGCCCTGCAAGGTGTACCCCGGGTTGCAGGTGAAGCTTACGGTGTCCCCGGTCCTGTAGTAATAGCGAGCAGCGCGTGCTCTCGTCCCATAGCGGATGCGCGGGAATGGGCATCGGGCAGCTGGCAAAGAGAGAAACGAAGCGTTCTTTACCCACAGAGCTCTCAGGTGTTCCTGCCTGCGATGGTGGCCCTGTGGATGGTGCCCACGCAGCAATGGGATGTGGTAGACGCTGAAGGTGGGGCGGGTGTCCCTGGAGCTGTATGACCCCCTCCCTGTGTACCTGGGGGTCCCTGCTGCTTCCTCAGCTGGCAGAAACTGCGTGTCCAGGATTCCACATCAATCACCTGGTCAGGTCAAGAGCCCTTCCTGGCTTTTCTACAGGGTTCTGACCCATGAGCTCTAAAGCCCATCATCTGGGTCTGATCCAACCCAAGGCAATATTGGCAGGAATACCCAGGGCTGACCTAACTGTGGTCCAGGGGTGTGTGTGACCACCAGAGCTGGATGGGGGGGTGCTGTGACACAACATGGTGATGTGGTGACACACCTGTGCCAGCAAGGGGGAAACCTCTGCTGCACCTTACAGGGGACCTGCCCGTGAGATGCTGTCCAGGGGTACCTGGGCACTGTTTGCATTCAATGCAAAATTTCAGTGCAAGAACAACCCTGGAGAGAGGGAGAGGCAGATATGCAGAGGGGCAGGCAGGTAGGCAGACATCCAGAGCCAAAACCACAAGGAAGGAGCTTTTTGTTCACTCAGCAAATATTTGCTCTAGCTCTGGGAATGTAGAAAGAACATAAGAGAAATGCCTCTTGCTGGCAATATGCTTTGTGTTGCTGAATAAGGAGCCACAGCTTGGTCCCCCTGAGCTGTTTGGGTGCAGCCCATCCCTGCTGTGTCCCTCACCAGCTCTGAGGTTGGCTCTGCCAGAGACCCACAGCTCTCTGGAATCACAGAGCACACCAGAGCAGTGACATGAACTTCTACAAGGCTGGTGAGCTGAATGCACATAAATTAACTGAACACACAAATAACTAAGTATAACAGAAGGTGCAAGGTTAAAACCCCCATTCCCCACTACTCAAGTGACACTATCCCAGAGGGTCTTTTGCACTAGCAGAGGAGCTCAGAGGCTCTGTGATGCTCAGGGTCTGGCATGCCAAGGCCCACCTGGGTCCAGCAGGGAAAAGCCAAAGGATCAGCAAGAAGAGGAGCAGTGATGAGGAAGAGGAAGGTCATGGGAGGAAAGTCCCTGACCTGCCAGTCTCACTTACCTTGAGCCCCAGGCACAGTGATCAGGAGCAAAGTGGCACTGCCCAGGAGGCAGAGGGTGAAGGTGAGCACCATGCTCTGGTCCCTGGCACAGACTGTGGCTCCTGGGGGGGTGGTGGGAAGATATGGACACCCCAGTTCCCCCCCCCTGCCCTCCAGCTGCGGAAGGAGCTGCAGCTGTGGGACTTTCCAGGGCCACAGGACAGGAACCCGAGGGCTCTCGGGCACAGGGGAGGCTGCAGGTCCCCCCACGCTGCTGGTGGTTTGCAAGGGGAGGATGTGCCCCCAGAACCCTCTGTGGGAGAGGGGACTGTGGGTGCAGGCAGAGGTGCTGTCTCCAAACTGCCCGTGGTGTGGAGCATCCTTGGTTAGGGGAAGTGGGCCCAGGTGGTGATGGCACCTGAAGGGACACAGCACAGCTTACCTGCCTGGGCAGGGGAAGGGCAGAGAGGGGCATTTCCTCCTCCCACATGGGACCACAGCAGTAGTTGGGAACCTGAATCCTCCTGACCTGACCTTGGCTGCTCCAGAGCTCACCCTCGGCCAGTGGCTGGAAAAACAAAAAGCCCCAGACAGCACTTTTTGATGAAGCAGCAGCCATAGCAGCCTCCAGCTCCCCACGTCACAGAGCAGATGACTGCTGACTTGGCTGAGCCTAAAACAAGCAGCAAGACACGTGTTACTTAAGTCTTTTTATCCCTTTTATTGACAAAGAGCTTTACATGCCCAGCATTCACATTTCAGAATTGCACTTGGTCATTTACACTCAGATTATAAAGCAAAATCATGCACAACTCGATTATAAATACAGTAGATAAACCCTCTGCAATGGTAAACTGTGGTGATGACACCTGTAAGTTACATCACAGCATTCAAAGTACCTTTCATTTGGGTGTGGGGAGATCATTCCAAGCTCATCTTCAAATCACATGTTTAATCATTTAAAAAAGTCACTCTGGACTACAGAGCAGGAACAATTGTGCTGGGATTGAAATAACAAAACCAAACACAACCCAAAAGTATGAGGTTTTAATTGTGTTTTGTCCATCCAGTCATTCATATGCCTTATGGTAAGAGATAAATAAAAATAACCAGCAATCTGCAAGTACTTGAAAACAGGATCTCGCAGGGCCCCTGTGACAGCTGAACAGGACAGTGCTCTGCTGGGAACAGAGAACTTTGTGGGTCTATTTGGAACAAGACTAACGTGCTGGTGGAAATGGATAATTGTGTTTTTTCTTCTTATTAGATGTATGTTCCTGTTAACAGGAAACCACTGGTGAAAATGAAGAAACAAAAAGTCTGTAGTAGACAGGTTTTGGACACTTCCTGTTCCCAACTATGCATCATGAGAAGCTCACAGATGGGTGATTTACCTCTGAAGCAGATAAAACCCCACACCTCAAAATCTTGCTTTACCAGCAGCTAAATGTCTGAGTGTCTCAGGTTTTACAAGTTTAAATTCCATCACAGTGTTATTTCCCTTATAAATAGGAAACCTTCCAATATTTGCTTCGTTTTATGAGATGACACCTCTTTAGCTTATGAAGTGATCCTTTAGCCAGGCTGAGTTCAAACCAGGAAAGGACACCAATGCCCCAGCGTGGCCTTTCCATCAGCCAAACAAATCCAGGGCATTTTTGCCTGTCTTTGATTCAGACAAGGTGAGTGAGGTCCCACACACCTCCCCCCTCACCTCTATCTACCCTCACACACCATTCTCACCACCACAACAGCTAGGTCAGGTCAGAGAGGATGAAAAAGTGCACAAAAGCTGTGGGGTTGGTGTCCTGTTCCCCATGGACGAGCACATTCAGGCTTTGGCTTGATGTCCATCTGCACCTGCTTTGGATGAAGCAGCCAAAAGGTTCACATGCAGCAACAACTCCGATGGTTGGTGGCATCTGCCAGGACAAGTTCTGCATCAAGGCCAGACTCTGGAGCAGCTGCACTGCCCCCAGGTGCCCACTCAGCTGGGTTCTTCAGGCCACTGAGAACTTCATCACTTCCAGAGAAGCTCCAGTGAGTTCAGAGACAGGAGCTGTTTCCATGAGGTACTTGTGGAGAAGCCTCAACCAACCAGATACAAAGACCGTGCCAGGGCAGAGCCCTTCAGCTGAAGCTTAAAATGAGCTTTAGTGCATACAGGAAAGGTCAGAATAGCTACTCTTTGTAACAAGGCATTGAAACTTTTTCTCTCAGGTAAAATTCCTGCTGTTGCACAACAGTTCAGACTCACCTTGAAGTAACAGCTACAACTGTGCTTTTTATGAAGAAAAGTATGAATGTATGAAGAAATGACTCAACGTGGCACTTAGTGCTATAGTTTAGTTGATGTTCCAGTGTTTGATCAAAGGTTGGGCTCGATGACCTTGGAAATCCTTTCCAACCTTAATAATTCTGTGATTTTTCCATGCTGTCGGTGCTCACAGATAACACTCAACTTATACACCCTATTCATTTCAAGTGATTTAAGTAGGTATCACTCACATGAAGACATTTACTTTAATCCTCTCAGCAGGGGCAGCACTTTCCACCTCATGACACTTCAGAAACCCCTGAGTCTTGGTCAGGACCAGGCACAACTTGACCTTAGTGGAGCTGAGGAACCCAACGTGCAGAGGTACCCAAAGCGCAGGATTTTCTTGAGCTTCCTCTATTGCAGCGTGAAGGTCTTTGGCATCTTTGTGACTTAACACAGGGATAACTGTGCTTGATTTCTGAGCAGCATTCCATCCAGGTGGCAGAGAGCTTCCCAGCCCATTGCATCCAGGTGGCAGAGAGCTTCCCAGCCCATTGCAGCCCCACGAGCTGCTGTGTCCAACACAACGTGCAGCAGCCAGGACTGTGTGCGCTTCCCCAGCAGCAGCTGGAGCGTCTGGGCTTTGCCAGCCGAGGGCTGTTGGTTGCTGCTTCAAGGCCAAGTTTCACAGGAGGGAAAAGCAGAGCACTGGGATCAGTATGATTGAGTCCAACATGTCTACAGGTGCCTTCTCACTGCGCCCATTCCCTAACTTAGATCTTCATAATCAGCATTGCCAGGAGGAGGGGGAAGATTCCTATGAGATATAAATAAGAAGCTTCAGTTTTCAGTCCGTAGTTAAATATCTTTTCCCTCCTTGTTCACCTTTACAGTCCCCTCTCCCTTTTCACAGCATGATCTTAAAGCACCAATTATATCAGTATGACCACAGACTGTAGCAAAAGGCTTTTAAAGCCATTACAAGCAGAACACACAGGAGACAATAACAAAGACAGGCAGGAGCCAGGTAGGGGGGTTCAGGAATACAAAGTACTTACCAACAGTGATCATGTTCGCTCCTGGAAAGGAAGTGAGACAAAACATGAAACTCTGCACCCCTCTAGCACAGTATTTCATAAACTACACAACATGCAGTGCCTCAGATCGGAGCAAATGAACATGGAAAACAACAAGCAACACACAGAAAAGGGGCCGTGCACAGCCCAACTCCACAGATGTTCATCTACTAAAGCCCAGCTTCATCTTTCCCTGGTAACTAGAGACAGAAAACTTTCCTTTTGTGACTGTTTTTTTTTTTCTCCATAATTTCTTATCTTGCCTTGCTCCTTCCCCTTTGTCAGCATAATTTCTGAATAGTACAAGAATATTGCAGCTAAGGCCTCACAGAGTGAGTTAGTATTGAAATCCTGATTTCTACAGTTGATTGATTAAGAAGCACAAGTAAGAGCCACCCAAGCCCCCCTGCAAAGCATCTACACCAAAGCAGTTCCAGCTGTTATCTTAATGGCTTTATGCAGGGGTTTTCCCCTCTTACTTGAACAGTATGGAGGCTTTGGATCCCATTTAACTTCATTTCCTGATAGCACACATTTGGCAGAAGGGTGGATTTGCTTATGCCTAAGGAAAGAGAAGCAGTTTACTACTTTCCAGAAGGCAACCTGGAAGGGTTTTTCTCCACTCCCCACCACCTCATGCAGGGAAGTGATTAACCAGAAGTCATCCTGCTATGAAATGGGGTGTGGCCACATTGAAGTGAAAACACCAATAAGAGGTGAATTAGAGCAGTTCACTGCATCACCAAGCACAGATGTGATCTCATGAAGACAAAATACACCATTTCACTGGAGACTTGCACTGGGAAACCAGGAAGGGATGGTGCTGCCTGTGGTCCCTGTCCACAGACCCCCGAGATGGTCCCTTCTCAGCAGTGATCCACTTACCCAGGCTCACAGGTGAATCTCACAACTGTTTCAAGTGGGAAAGTTTGGTTATTGTCCGTCACATTTCCGTACTTAAAAACGGGACGAGAACATTCCTGTCCTAGAGGAAAGAAAGCAGTGCAGAAATTGCTTCATGGCATGACCCAAATTTCAGAGCAACATCCCAGGCATGTAGAGATCCCTCCCACAGTCAGTCAGGACAGGAGAGGAACAGAGATACTCAGGGACACAGAAGTCTGGGTCTGCAGAGGACCAAGTATCGTCATCCTGACAAGTGAGAACAGAGGACTTTCCAGGTGCTGCCGCATAGCCCGGGTTACACGGGTAGTTCAGCTTCGTTCCAGGCTTGGAGCTGTTACCCACAGCTGTCACTAATTCAGCAAAAGGGAGGTGTGGAGGGGGACCGCAGAGGACTAATGATAGGAGACAAACACAAGGCTGGTTACAGAAGATACCCAAGGTGTCTGCAGTGACAAGAGTGAGCTGCTTGCTTTGGAGCACACAACATTTGAATCTGCTTGAATGGCTGGGATACAGTTTGTATCCAAGCCTTTCAGCAAAGAGCAGTGGCTATCACGGTTTGCTTAACTGGAGAAAAGGTGGAGACTGGGTATATCTGCCTCAGAGATGCTCCTTCACTGCCCACCAACCCAACCTGCAGGACCTCTATTCACCTGAGCTCAAAGCCAAACATCCCCAACAGGTCTGGAAGCTGCTGAACCAAACCTGGCAGGTGTAGAAGGCATTTGTGTCTCTCCTTTCAGTGAAATTTTATATCACTTGCTGTTCACAACAAAAAGCTCCAGGCTTGAGCTGCAATGCTGAGGAGCCAAGGGGGCCTGCCCTCTGCAAGGGCATGACTGCCAGTACACAAGGTTTGAAGCTGACCTGTTCAACAGCTCTTAGACCTACTTCATTGCAATTGCTCAAGGAAATAAACTTGTTTCTACTTACTTTCATCACATTTTGGCAGAGGTGGTGTCCAAGAATTGTTTGCTTCACAGGTAACTATGCTGCTACCATTCATTCTGTAACCAGGATTACACTCAAAGGTCACTGTATGTTTATATGTGTGCTCAGTGCCAAAGCCAGACAACCTCCTCCCGTTTTTCACATCTGGATTTGCACATCTGACCTCTGGAAGTGAAAATAAGACCATAAGAAAATGTATTACAAGAAAGCCCTGCGGTGACACCAGAGGTGTTACAAGAGAAGCTTACTAGGAGAATCATGGAATAACTGAACAACTTGGGTTGGAAGGGACCTTAAGGCTCCTTGCCGTGGGCAGGGATGCCACCTACTAGATCAGAACTGCTGCCCTTCCACTTTGAGAGGCAGGTCCCCAGTGGGGTACAACTACTCAGATAACATCGTTCAGCACGTGAGCACTTCATTTTTCATTTGCATTCCTGAGGGATGCTTCACCTTGGGCATGGGCAGGCCATCAGGAAAGAGCAGACTGGGAGAGGGATGAGAAACAAAGTCAAAAGAACAAGGGGAGAGAGAAAGCATTTACCTTTGCATTCAGGGGGTGGGCCGCTCCAGGTTGCATTGTGGTCAGGACCCATTGTACAGTAAATTGTGACTTCTCCAATAGGATAAAAACCCTCATTACAGGTGAAACTTGCAGCCATGCCAAAGGTGAAATCTCTGTTCCCATCGATGAGCTGCCCATTCTTGATTTCAGGAGGTGGTAGGCAGGGAATAACTGCATGGGAAGGAAACAGTAAGGAAATTAAAGACTATTTCCATTAAATATGAAATACAGGTTTAGCTACTAAAGCAAAAAAAACAACAAAACAAAACAAAACCCAAACAAAAAAAAAGGACAAGCAGCCCCGAAGTCATCATCTCAACCTAAGGTCTTGAATGTGCCCTTCCATTCTGAATGTTTTCTAGAATTTGGGGTTTTTTGAATGGATAAAGGGGTAAACAGCAAAATGGTATCTATTTCCAAGAGCTGCCACCACAGAAGAGGCTTTCTGGGGGCCTGGTCTTTGGCCCTCTCACCCACAGTAATAGCATTTCCTACCTTTGTTATGCTGGCAAAGATGAGGCCAGAATACCTATTTTAGCAGCTGACAGTCAGGCCCATCCCACAGTGTGCTAAAAAAGCACAAATAGCACCATCAAAACTCTTTATCACCTAATTCCCCTTTGAAAATAAAGATTTTGAATGTGCAGTCATGTCTGAAGGCATCTCAGTCCCATTAAAGGCTAAAGGTATTTGCATCAGGTATCAAGAAGAGATAATCCACCTGCCAGTCCCCACACTAGCAGATATTTTGCAATAGCTTTGAGGAAGAGATGTACATAAACCAGTGAAGACGTGCTTACTCTCACAGGATGGAACGTTTTCCCACTGAACAACACCATTTTTAAGTACACACCGTGTAGATGGTGGCCCAAGTAGTAGGTACCTGAGAAAAGGAAAAGGTTGAATCTCTTTGAAAAAATGTGAAAACACCCTGGGCAAATTGAGCAAGTTGTACAGTTTGTAGTGGTATTTTCTGGAGAAGCTGAACCCCAGGGTATAATCAGCTAGCCCGCCTATGAAAGACCGTTTTCTCAACACCTAAGGAAGTGCAATATACAATGCAATTGGAGGAAACTGAGTACTTGCAGTGGGTGGAGAGAAGCTCACAGACCATGAGCAAGGCTTTGTCTCACTCTGCATCCATTCAGCCCTGTCTGTGCAGTGGCAGATCCAAACAGCACCTTATTTTCTGAGCAGAGCCAGGTATTACTGACATACCTGACCCACTCTCCTTCCCTCTCCTGGACACCACAGCCCTCCTTATCTAAGCCATGGGCAGCCAGACCCATCTCCCAACAGCAAATGCTGAATTACTAATGAGCAGCGACAGGAAAGGAGCACAATTCTTTGCAAAGCAGCCAAAAAGCAGCTGAAAAGTCCACACTCTCAGGCTCAGAAGATCATGTTTTGACAGCAAGAGTAGGGGGACAGCCCCGTGGCTCTGCTCCATCCCTGCCTGTGCCTGCCCAGGACCAGCCCCCAGCTATTCAAAGCCTCTGAGTCTCCCATGGGTGCTGTCACCCCACCTTGACTCGCCGGGAGCTCGGGCTGACACTTACCCAGTGTTACAGGTGAAGGTTATGGTTGCCCCAAACAGCAGGTCAGTTTTGGCGTGGAAGTTGCCATTCGTGATACTTGGTTGCCCACATGACCTTCCTGGAAGGGTGAGTGCTCAGCGTTAATTTTATAGGATGATAGTGAAACACAGGTGACAGTAGCTGTTCAGTGTCATTACTGACTAATTGACCACTTATCAGGCACCTGACTCCCCTGAGAGCAAGTACTGGCTCTTGCAGAAGAGATACAAGATCTACGTTAATTTTCAAGGAGTTGAAAGTTAAAACTCGAATGAGAAGCAAATAACAGCACAGATAAGGCTACGGACACGTTAGAAAAAGATAAGGTTTAAATGCTTACTGAGAAAGGAAACTTGATGAAAAGCCCATGGGCTCAGGGCAGAGGTCTTGGTCTACAGCGAAACAGCATAAAGGGGCTGGGGACAGGATGTCACATGGGGACAACAGACACCCAAAACCTCCTCCACACTGCCCCTTGTTTCTGTGTGAATATATCACAGCACTAATGCTGTATCACCGCGTGGCAGAGTCAAAACGGCAGAGATCATCTCCCAGAGATTAACATTTCTAAGCAGAAGGGCCACCCCGGGGTGGGCACTTGTTTCCAACTGCCCAAAAACAGCGATGGCAGAGCCGTGAAGGGGTTTGTGGTGCTGCAGGGGATGTGCCCCCCACCCCAACCCCCCGATGGGGGGACCCACCGATGCAGAAATCGGGCTTCTTCGACCAGGTGGAGTTGGCGAGGCAGGTGACAGTGGGGGACTCAGCCCCGTTCCTCACATAGCCCGGGCGGCACCGGTACCTCAGCTCGGTCCCTACGGGGTACGAGTTCTTGGGGGTCTCGGTGTGCTCCGCAAAGACGAATCTGGGCGGCCTCGGGCAGTCACCTGCAGGCAGAAAGGTGATGGGGGCTGGCCTGAGCCCTTCCCCACGCAGCCCCGGCCCCACGCTGCCCCTCTGCCCCGTGTCCCCGCTCACCCCGGGCGCCGGGCAGTGCCAGCAGCAGCACCAAGAGCCAGCGCAGTGCCATGGCCGGGGCCGGGGCCGCTCCTGGGGCTGCTCCCGGTGCCAGGAACCTCCCGGTGCCGGCTCCGGCTCCGCGGGATGCTCAGGGATGCGGAGCGCGGCTCTTCCCGAGGCGGGACACGGCTCAGCCACGGATTCTTGTCACTGCTGTTGCACCAAGAGCCTCTTCTTGTCCAGCTGCTGAGGGAAACGAGGGCTCTGGCTCCGCCGCGCCCCCGGGGCTGAGCTCCTCCGCCGCTTCCCGAGGCAATTCCCACACCTGATTTGGCGGCTCCCACAGCGCTGCCGCTTTATAGTTTAAGCGGTAGGAAATGATGCCGCTTAATAATCGAGGGACAGCGAACCAGAGGCGCCTGACCCGGGGTCAGGGTTTCTTTCCCCTCCCCTCGGCCTCTCCTGACCCACCCCGTTCCAGGGAAGTTTACCTTTGGGATGCAAGGTGCACGACTTACCCTAATCAGCGTTGTAAACTCGCGGGAGTGTCTGCTCGGTGAAGGTTGCTTACTCTTGGTCACCTTTGAATTCAAAACAGCCAGCCGGGGTCATAAATAGCAACGTTTTTTGCATGTAACCTATTCAGTTCCTTTGAACTGCTGGCGCTGAACCCATTAACTGCAGAGCAGCTGTGTAGAGACCAACAATGTGATTGCAATCCCAAACCTAATTTCCCATGTCAAGACTTGCCATAGCAGAGGGCACGAGACTTACATCTCTTCTGGGGAAGATGAGGAGGACAAACGTGTTGATCTGTCCCAGCAATTTCATGTCAGAATCTCATCCCCAAGTTGGATAAACAAATAGGCCACATTTTATAGTTTATTAACCCCTATTATGCAAAGTGCTGTGGGTGGGACCATTGTCAAAGCTTACGTTTTTTGTGGTTGCATTGCACAAAATATTTCCTGGTAGGAGGTGTACTTGGTTTGTACAAAACATTTCTGAATATCAGGTGGAAGATGACTATGCAGCTTTCATTTCACTCCATGCCACGGCAACACAAACCCCAAGACCCCCATCAGGTTTCCATATTTGCACCATTGCACGTGGAATTTTGCACTTTCCTCACTCTTTTATGCTTCCAGCACTGTGCCATCATTTCACTGAGAGATGAGATTGACCCTCTGTGTCAGCCAGGTGAGGTCTGAGGGCACACTTGGGGTACCACCTGGCACCCCTGAACAGCCCCTGCTGCCTCCAGCCCCACGTTCTGAGGGGTGACAGAGAGGGACAGCAGCCAGGTCATGGGACAGCTCCCATGCTCAGGTGGCATTGCCTCTCCCTCTCCTCAAAGCAGGATGGCACCTGCCAGCACAAGCCCAAGGAAATGTGCTATTTATTTGATAAGAAATACAACAGAAGAATCTGGTAACTCCCTGGAGCACTGCCCATTTTCCACCAGAACCTCCATCAGTCCAATCTCTTGGCAAACACTGATTAAGCAGAAAGGCAAATGTTACAGCTTCTGCTTTATCAGTATTTTGTCTGCGTATCAGAGAGTAAAAGCTGCACATGGAGCACTTACTTTAATCCTCTGAACTGGACCCTCTGCAGCTGGAGCTGCAGCCTGGATTTTTGGGTAGAGAATATAAAACCAGTGCAGGAGCCTTGAGGGTCAACCAAGGGAAGGCTCTGCCGGGGGAGGAGCACACACCTTCCCTGGCACTGCCCAGGCCCTGCCCAGGGTGGGCATGGCTCTGCTCGAGCAGTGACATTTCATCTCCATCATCACAGTTCCCAGAAGAGGCTGGGCACTGCTATGGATACCAGGGCAACAACAGCAATTATCTGAGCAGAAGCAATTAGTCAACTTGATTACACCCGGCAAGGATTGCAAAATCATTTCAAGCACTCTGCAAGAAGGCTTGATTAGGAAATATGAAATAAACCCCAAGCCAGAATACCAGTATTCCTTATTTTATATTCCTTTTATTTACAAAATAGTTTTACTATAAATACTGTAATTAATTGTCACACTTGTATCTGCGCACCAGGAAAGGAACCTCAGTTTAAAAAAAATAGTTTAAAAAAGAAAATAAATCCTGTAAGATTGTGCAAAGAGGGTGTCTACTGTGAAATTATTTTCTTAGTGGAAGGAAACTGTTACTGAATTTTTAAAGCCTCGCTTTGAGAGCTGCAAAAGAAGTCTTTTTCATACAAAAATAAACAAAATAGAAGGTACTAAACCAACACGGAGCTGGGTTTGAAGCATGTTTGATTTTCCTGCTCCTTTACCAAGAAACGACTGATGGTGAAGTCAGACCCTTGACTTCAGGTTGCCTTATTGCACTAAGAACTCCATCCCTGCCAGTGTTAGGAATTAGTGTCAGAATTCCCCGAGGATGCTGCAGCCGAGGATTTATCCTGCAACAAGGAAACGAGCGGTTAATCAGGGTGGGCCCCTTGGCTTTGGGAGGAACGACACGTTTGTGGTGCCTTGGCCCCCACCCTGGTGACATGAGGGGTGTTTTGGGTGCCCCCGCGCCAATCCCTACCGTGCTGGTGCTGGGGCTGGCACAGGTGAGCGTGGGTTGGCACCCCACAGACGGGGCACACGTGGCAGCTGGGGCTGTGCTGAGGGACGAGGTGGGCTGGGGTCCCCTCCCCAGCCAGGGGGCACACGGGGCTGCTCGACGTGTCGCTGTGGATGAGGGAGAGGTGCAGCTGGTCCGTGCAGGGAGAGCAGACGGGGCCCCGTGGGCTGTGGGGAGAGACACAAGGGTGGGATCGTGGCAAACTGCTCCTCACCAAACCAGCACAGGCTCCAGCACCCACAACAGTGGGTTTCCTTAAGGATTTCAGAGATACTGACTTTTTAAACTCAAATAAACAGTGATTCATGAATGCAGGACTGAAGCAGCTCCTTCAGGATTGAGGCTAAAGGCACTCACAGAACAGCGAGAAATACATGGGGAAAAAAAAACCCAAACCAAGTGGAGTAAAAGGAAGTTCACACTTACTAAAGCTAAAGCAAGCAGATGCACACATCAGACCATGCTTATTTAACCAAATATTTATTTCACATGGACAAGTGTCAGAAGATAAATAAACAGAGCAACTAGCATTATCTTGCTCATCTGGTTGCTGCTCTGCCCCAACCCTGTCTCTTGGCCCAAGCAAACTAACCATGCCTAGAGGTGGGAAAAGCACTGGGCAGCAGCTTAACCAAAACCAGAGCTCCAAAGAATACTCCTGGCCCAGCCAGGTGAGCACAGCTGAGGAGCACAAGCTGATTCAGAGACACCCAAAGAAACCACTCAAGCATTATCCAAATAAACCTCTCCCCAGTTTCACATCCCTTTGCTGACGCAGAGCTGGAGGCAAATGAAACCAGCATTCATGCACTGTCATTATATTTTTATTTTAAGCTAAGGGTTGAACTCTCTGTTTTGAGGCCCCCACTGCCCGCTGCTGAGAGGGGCTGCCTGCCCAGCCTCACCACACTCACCCCTCATCCTGCTGCTCCCAGGGTGCCATGGCATGGCTGTCCAGCTCACCAACGTGGGCACGGAGCCAGTTCTCACAGATGGGACAGATGTGGTGGCTGCTGTGGAGAAGCACCTTTAAGGATGTGCATTGGCTGCATGGATGGGCATTTCAGGCCAGGCTGGACGGGGCTTGGATCAGCCTGGTCTAGTGGGAGGTGTCCCTGCCCGTGGCAGAGAGTGGGAACTGGATGAGCTTTAAGGTCTCTTCCAACCCAAACCACTCTGAGATTCTATGATAAAAACAGATCCACTCTGCTCTGGAGTGATTTTTATCCAATACCACCATGACAATCTGTGTATTTTAAAGTGGAAGACAGACCTTCTGTGGTCCAGGGGCTGCTCTGCCTCGCTCTGCTCTGGACCAGCTTCTCCTGCACCATCACGCCTCTGCACATCCACAGCTTTGGCAGGAGAGCTGAACACAGACACAGAGAGAGAAGACAACCTGAGTCACCTGAATGTGTGGCTTTCTGAGAACACCCACTGCCCAACACAGCCACCCTGTTCTAAGCACAACATACTTCCTCTTGCTAAAACTGGACTCAAGGGAAACAAATGATTTCAAACAGCAAAACCTGCTCTGTGATGCTTTCCCCTCGTTTCCCCTCATTTTGCTTTCCATGCACCCGTGCAAGGGGAGAAAAAACAAGAGTCTGGTGGTACCTGGTGCCTTCTGGGCTTTGGCTCTCCCCATGCCCAATGCTGGGGACCGAGTAGGTGCGTGGTTTGCCGGGCCAGGTGCTCAGCCAGTCCTTGCAGATGGCACAGCCGTGGTTTGTGGGCTCAGCACGGGGGGCCAGGGCATCGTGCAGCTGCTTTTTGCAGTTAGAACACACGTGGCAACTCGTTGTGTGGCTGTGGGTGAGAGAGATGGGGGGAAATCCCTCTGGCTGAGCCCAGAGAGCAGCCAGTGAACACCAAACCCGCCAGTGCCTCTCAGCAAATGGCATGTTGGCATTTGAGAGTCAAAAAGGGCATGAAGATGTGCTGTGCAGGCCACCAGTGAGACCCATGGGTATAGTCAGAAGAGTGGCACAAGTTTGGGGGCACATGAACAAGCAAACCTACCAGAAATATGAACTCCATGGCATGGGTTCCTTCTTTGGGCTTGTAGGTGCAACCTTTCCCTTCATCTTGTGCTTTTGTAAATTCATGTTGTAAGAGCTGAAGAGACAGGAAGGAGAAAATTTGCAGAATGAAAAGAAACTTAGCAACATGGAAAGGCAGTACTAACCATGAAAACATATACTGAAAATATAGACCTTGAAAGGAAATACCCACTTATCCCTAGGGAAAGTTAAAATTTTCAAGGGGCAGCTTAGTGTCACTCACCGTTTTTCATTGTCTTTCCATCTCATGATGATCCCAGCTACAATTCCAAGGGCTACTGGGGGTACTGACAAAGAAGGGGGAAAAAAAACCAACCCAAAAATAAACAAATCTGGTCTGTAATTTAAGTGCAATACTGCACTTTGGGCAGCAGAATTCTCTGTGCTGGGGCTGGCTGTCAACCTCAAGGCTCCCTCTCAGCCAGATTAATGCAAATCCCTCTGAACACCCAGCACAGGAACTCCTGCTGAGCCTGGTGCCCTGCTGAGCTTGTCCAGGGTGTGATCCTCATTTATTTAGGGCTTTTACAGCCAGCTTCCTATGTCTTTTGTATTTTAAACATACCCAACACTTTTAATACTTCATATTTTTTCCACACTTCACTAATGTCTCATCTTTCTATGTCTGCCAAGGCTTTTTAAAGCAACTTTGTCAATTAAAGAGTGACAGGATGTGCAGGTTTTGATTCGTTTCTTTGACATCTTTCATTTCATCCTCAGTTGGTTTAATATTTTATACTAAGACAGCTGATCCATCCTGGTGCTTGCAATGCTGCTGCATCACCCAACAGCAGAGAAACCCCTGAATCCTGCCCAGAGACACTCAGGACTGGGGGGAGTGAACCCAGTCAATCACTGACCCCAAGTATTTAACAGCAAATAACAGCTTTGGGTTAGGAAAATATATTTCCAGTGTTAAGCTACTTACCAATGCAAGTAGGGATGAGGATACTTGCTAGGGAAAAAAAATAATGAAATGGATGTTAAAAAAATGGAGCCCAAAATGTGGTGCAATTACAGCAATTAACAGGAGTTTTAAGTAACTGAGCTCTTACGCAGCCTGTAAGGATTCCCTTCCGAAGGTTTGGTTTGGTTTGCCTCTGCTGCAGGGCTAACTGGGGAGAGAAAAAGCAAAAGCACTCAAAATGTTATTTTATATGCTTCTCCATTTACACATAACATATAACAGTTTAGTGAATAAACATTGCATGAGCAGGTGACTTGTGCATCCCAGGCTATAACAGCAAGAGTTGTTCAGGAGTCACACAGGGACCTCTTGGTGACACTCCAAGCCTTGTGGACAGAGGGGAATCTGCTGTCCCACTTGGCTTTATTGCCTGAATGTTGTTGGACATGAGAGACAAGCCCGTTCCGAGGTTCAGACCACCAGCTTTGCAGTTACTGATACACTTCACACATTGTTAATTAACATTGTTCCTCTTGAATGGAAAACTGTAAGGCCATGTCTGATTGTGCCCAGTGTTCCTCAGCAGAGCCTGGCACCTCGCAAAGGTGCACACAGATGCTGCTCCCCTGGGAACAAACCCTGTGCAATGCCTGTCCAGGCTGCAGTCCTTCCCTTTCTGAGAGAAGGGAATTAGGAGCAATGATCTACGTTGGAGAATGGGGTGGTTATGCAGCAGTGCTCACCCCTGCACTCAGGGGGAGCCCCACTCCAGATGCCATGAATCCCATTCTCCGTCGTACAGTGGAGAGTTTTGTTCCCCACCGGCTCCAGCCCCGGGTCACACGTGTATGTCGTGACTGAGTCGTACAGGAACCTCTCCGTGCTGTTGCCGTCGTGCTGCCCATTGGGAATGGCCGGGGGAGGAGGACAAGAAATGGCTGTGGGAGAAAGAGAAAAGAGTTCAGGAGATGCTCTTCTCTGTGATGGGAGAACTCTGCAGGCTGAGAGAGCTGGGGGTGTCAGCTTGGAGAGGAGAAGGCTCTGGGCAAACCTTAGAACACCTGCTAGTACCTAAAGGGGTCTTTCACATGCAGAAGGCACCAGCAGTGCATCAGCAGCTCTGCCCCTTGCAGAGACACTGACCTGACTTCACTTAGGAAAACCAACAAACAATTCACTATTTCTGAGCTGGAATATCTGCTATTTCCAGTCAAGTGCTGGACAACTTCACTTACCCTGACAAGCTGGGATTTGACTCCAGGCAACGTCGTTTCCCCACAGGGTACAAAAGACGAAAGGTGACTCTCCCTCTAATATGTATCTGCAGGGGGAAAAGGCACATCCCAAAATCAGTCTGCTGTCACCAACCAAGAATGTGTAACCACAGAGATGCCAAGGACCCCACATGGGTGGAGCCCCATGTCCCAGTTCCCACACCAGTGCCTCTGGCCAGGCAACTGGGGTGCAATGGGCAGTTGGCCTCACACTCACCCCCGGTCACAAACCACACTTGCTTTTGTACCGAACAGATGATCAGTTGCAACAACTTTGCCATGTTCTGGACTTGCTGGAATACCACAAGATTTCCCTAAAAAAGAGCAAGATTATCCTCAGGACACTACAAGGTTGGGGAAAAAACCCACAGACAGTTTTCATGGCAGTGTGGAAATGGCAAACCAGGAAACTGATGGTATTTCATGTTAAATCTCATTAAAATAAAAGAGCAATTCTAAAATAAAGACATGACAATCAGAACACAGTGCTGGAGAAAATGAAATGACAGGGAGATACTCACTCCTACACAGCTCAGGAACGTCTGACCACTTCAGGTTGTCCAGACAGGTGCTGGTGGGGAGCTGGTCTGTGGTATTCTCAAAGCCTGGGCGACAAATGTACCTCACTGTGGTATTCACAGGATAAAAGTTCAGCGTCTGATCTTCCTCTGATATTTTAGCAAACTGCACGTACAAAGGGCTGGGACAGCTACCTGGCAATGGAGAAAACCAAAATGTCAGTTACAGAGCAAAAATAACAATATTTTGAATTCGAATATGTATAAACATAAAGCCAGGTGGTAACAAACAAGCCTCACTAAGAATATGGATACCACATGTAGTTTTAAGAAGGTGGCTGGTAATTTGTGTAATTAAACCAGAAGGGAGCTTACAAGACAGATGGAGAAAGGCTGTTACAAGAGGGAATGGCTTCACACTGACAGAGTGAAGGGTTAGATTGGATATGAGGAGAAAGTTCTTTACTATAAGCGTGGCGAGGCACAGGTTACCCAGAGAAGCTGTGGCTGCCCCATCCCTGGGAGTGTTTAAGGCCAGGTTGAATGGGGCTTTGAGCAACCTGGGCTTGTGTAAGGTGTCCCTGCCCATAGCAGGGGGCTGGATTGAGATGATCTTTAAGGTCCTTTCCAACCCAAACCATTCTAGAATTCTATGAGAAGACATCCCCAGACAACTATTTAATTGACAAAGTTTAGATGTTAAAATCTGCTCTTTGAGTCATTCCCAAGCTCAGTGCTTACCTCCCTTGCCAGTTCCACCAGGGAACCATCTGAGCTGGGGATGGTCAGTTCTCACTTCAGAGGCTTCCAAATCCCCAAAGCCAAACCTCCCCCCTTGGTTAACCCTTTGGTCACCACTCAGCTGTGCCAGTGCTTTGCTTCTCTAGTCCCTCCCTTCTTCCCAAGATACTGATCTATTTTTACTAACACAAAAGTGGCACCACATGGCTCCAACCACCAAAGCAGGGCTCGGAAAAAGAGGTTATTGGCCAAGCCACTTCTTCCTGTGTCACTTCAGAAGAGGAAACCCCTGAAACAGCGATTGCCAAAGCACTAAATTTTTTCACAAACCAACTCATTTCAGAGAAAGGGAAACACTTACGGCCACAAAACTCCGGCAGGTGGGACCACTGGGAGTTTGGGAGGCACTGGATGGTTTCGGAGAGGAAGGGGCGTTTCGTGTAACCGGCAGAGCAGCTGTACCTCACCGTGGAGCCCACGCTGAAGCTCTGCCTGTGCCTTGTGTCCTCCGGGGGCTCTGCATGGCTGATGTTTGGCAGCGGCCCACAGTCCCCTGTGGCAGGATAAACTGGGATTTAGCAGGGATTCTGCTGCCTCTGTGTGTTCCCCTGGCAGGGACACACACAAAGGGTGTGGCAGAGCGTGGCACACACACAGTGACACACAGCCCATGGAGCACACAGAGCACATGCACATGGGAAGCACATGCAAACAGAGCATAGGCACACACATGGAGCTCATACATGCACATGGAGCACACACATGGACATGGCTGTGGAGAATACACACCCATGAAGGTGTGCACACAGGCACACACACAGAGCACACACACACACACACACACTGCACATACAGAGCACATGCTCACACAAAGCACACACACCCCCACAAGGAACACACAGAACACATGGAACACGTGTAGATGGAGCAAAACATACATGCAGAGCATGCACACCCACATGGAACACATGGACATGGATAACATATACTCACAGGGATAACACACCCACAGGGGACACACACACCCACAAGGAGCACATGGAGCACATACAGAGTGTGCACACCCACGTGGAACACGCACACATGGATAACATATGCTCGTAGGGATAACACACCCACAGGGGACACAAGGAGCACATGCAGCACATACACAGCACGCACACTCGCACAGGGAACACATGCACACGGATAACATACACTCATACGGATAACACACCCATAAGGGACGAGGAGCGCACAAAACGCGCACATGGAGCACATACACGCACGCAGAGCGCACACACCCGCCTGGAACACACAGGGATCCCACACAGAACGGACACGGAGCACACAGAGGGTGTCAGGGCTCACCGCACACCCCAGTCCCTCCCCGAGGGCTCACCCCATGCCACGGGCAGCACCACCAGCAGCAGCAGCGGGGACGGGAGCGAGCGGCAGCGGCCGGAGCGCATCGCGGGTGCCCCAGAACTGCCAGGGCTGCGCTCCCTGCGGGGCGGGGAGCGATGGGGAGAGACGCGGCCACTCCCGGAGCCCACCCCGCACGCCGCTCGGCCACCGCAGCTCCGGGAAGTTCTCTGACGAAACCTCGTCTGCGGTGGGGAGTGGGTGTGGAGAACGCGGCTCCCCCCCGTGCCGGCTCCACGGGGCACGCCCGGCATCCCCGGGGAATGCGCGACCCGCTGGCTCAGCCTCTCCTCACATCGCTTCTCTGCAGCTTCCGATAAAGACACTTCTCTCTCCAAAGCTGCCAAGTCCCAAAGGAAAAGAAAAGACCCAAACAAAAAAGGGCAGCTTGGGGGTCTTGCCAGCTCCGGCTGTGGACCCTGCAGCACCCCCCAAAATGTGTTTGGGGGGTAAGGATGCATTCCTGCTCCAGCACTGGCTCTGCTGTATGTTCACTGGTGCCACCTGCCCTCTCTAGTAGCACCTGGCCCAACACAGCACAGCTCAGGGGCACCAGAGCCCCAAACCACCTTCACACATCACCTGCCAGTCCTTAAGAACAAACCTCCATGGAAAGAGATTTTTCTGTGAGAAGAGAGGAGAGACAAGGGCTTTCCTCCAGCTCCAGAGGTGACCAGGAGAGCACAGAGTTTTAAATCAGCCCCACCTTGAAGCTCCTAATTGAGCTGCTTCTATTAACCCCTCCGCACAGAACCAGGAAGTGGGGATAGCAGTATTCCCACTGTAACCCTCCCAGTTGGACTCTTTGAAGGAGATGCTGTGTTGCCCACAGAGGCTCAGGTGTGTCCTTGAGCCTGGTCAGGCACAGCAACCATGTGTCCTACCTCTGTGTCCACATGGGAATGTGGAGCTGCTCCGGGATCCCTGCCCACAGGGCTTTAGGGAAGAGCCAGACAAAAGGTTGTGGCTGTGTTTGCTGCCTCATCCCGTAAGAGGAATGTGTGCTCTCATCCCGAGGAAAGGGCAGCCAGCAGCAGCCGACCTGCACCTTCCTGTTTTCCTTTGTTAGCAGGAAACAGGGATGTTTCCACTGAGAAACTCAAACTTACCTGTTTTATTTTAGGGTTTTTTTCCTCCGCTTTATTTTCCTTTCCAATATAATTTAAACTCCAAGCAGATCTAACAAAAGCATTTGCAATGAGGCCCTGGGAGGGGTCAAGTACCCCGGGTAATGTATTCCTTTGAAATACTTACTTTTGAACAGGATGATGAATCACTTGGAGATACCTTGGCCACATATTTTTACAGGTCACTGGTGACCAGAGTCCTGACCAGGGGTGGTGGCTGCATGATGCAAAAGGAAGCTGTTAGCAGGAAAAACACCCCAATGCTAAATTCTGGGCAGTGACCTCAGCGTGGGATGTGGAGATATTGAAAAGTATTTGGCAAAGACTCCGTGTAGTGTCAAGTCTCCACAGGGAATGGTTCAGGTCCACTTACACCAGAAGAACCACGTGCTGCACTTCCAGCTCAGTGAAATCCCCTGGCTGGCAGGCTGAACCCTTGAGCCAGGCTGTTTTCCCACCCAAGGCCTTGCAGGAGACATCTGAACCTGCCTGACCATCAGGCTCAGACCAGCCTGTCCCTCTGCACCCACATTTGGTGTCCCATTTTGCCCCAGTGGCACCTCCTGCGCAGCAGCTGAGCCCTGTGATAGCAGGTCTGGAGCTGGAGCCACGACGAGCCCCTCGCTTTATCAGGCTCCCACATCCCTTCCCTGCACAGATTGGGCCAAGCAGATAGTGATGGCAGAAGAAAAGCATGTCCAGAGGGCAGCCTGGCCTGTGCTGCTCGGTGCAGGGCTGGAACAGCAGGAGGGCTCCACCAAAACCAGCCAGCACAAACAGCAGCTGAGCTGCTGGAGCTGCTCCAGCCTTTCCAAGGAAACTCACCCTCGGCTCCCTGCCTGCTCCCACTGGCAACAGCCTGGAACACCACCCTCAGCTCCCAAAACCTGCTGGGACTGACTCCCTGGGCTGAGCCGCAGCAGAGGGGCTGCAGGGCTAAATAGGATTAAGGCAGGTATGCATTACTCCAGCTTCCTTTTCCAGAGCACTTACCAGAAACACTCACATTTCCAAACATTACTGCATGGATTTGCTTGCTTTCTTCATTATTTTTTTTCTCTTTTTTTTTTTTAAACAGGTTGAATTTGCCTTGGAGAGCTCTTAGAAAATAAATGTTCAGAGTGCTGAGGAAGAACTGACTGAACAGCAAATCTGAACTTTGTCAGGATATACCTAAAAGCTGGTGTCTTCCTGAAAAGAGAATAAAATACGACAAGGGAACAGACTACCCTTTATAAACAATTACCATTTATTACTAAATGTAAATAAAATCCCAGAAAGGCTTCAGGAGCTTTGTGTTTTATACAGGACAAAGGTGGGGTGAGCAGCCAACAGCGTGAACGTGACGTTTCCAGTCTCTGTGTTGCGGTGTGACAACACTGGGCAGGATATTTAGCAGTGTCTGTGTGCAGTCACTGTGCTCCCAGCATTACTGAGCTGCCTTCCTCCCGTTGCAAAGCAGAAGTAGCTCCTTTATGTTACAAGATTAGGAGATGCCCAGCCCATTTGTGGCTTTGTCTTCCTGTAGTAGAAATATAAACTGCAGAGATCTTAGGTCTGATACAAAAAGAAGCTTTTGCTAAAGACTTAAACAACTGAAGGTATAAAGATCAACATTCAAGTTAATGTCTAAAATACTATGACTTCCTAAAAGAAATGAGCTCATAACTCTACAAGTTTTGCTTTCAGCACAGCCACGGGTGTATCCACAGAAATTCCTGGGAAGTTACGGGAGCAGCTGAGCTCCAAGGAGGGACTGGCCTCGTGTTTAGGGTGGTTGTTGTGGCAGCAGGTCAGTGTTGTCAGAGCAAGGAAACCCATGGCTGTGGAAACACAGAGCTGGGCTGGTTGTGACATAACCGAGCTCTGCAGAAGGTCTGGGGGGTTTCTGGGAAACTGCAGCCTGAGAAAAAGGCTGGTCGGATCAGCAGGGAATCACAACCGGATTCAGGATGCGAGAAGAAAATTGCTGAAAGGAAAACTCACACGGGAGAGAAAAATATGGCAATCAAACAATGCTTGCAGAAGTGATTTTCAGTCAATTTCTGGGAACATTAAAACATATCACCATCAAAAAATTACATTTTCCATGTGGGACAGACCTCATCGAGCTCATTCTTTGTCTTAAAGAGACGTGTAAGAGTCCTAACAGGTGCAACCACGGCAAGGGGCACTTTTGGAGCAGACCAGGCAAAGGGTTTGCCTGTTTTATGCTTAGAGCGCTGGCTTATCCACCACAGGAGGGGTAACATTTTCTGCTTTTGACCCAAAAGACATTAGTCAGGGGAGGGCAAACTCAGCCTGACCCTGACACCAGAGAAACACCTTCCACCAGCCCCTGGCCAGACCCTCCAGTGGGTGTTTTGGCTTCATTACTTACAATGACACACTTGCAGCTCCCACCTTGTCCCAAGCTCACCCTTTTCATGGGTAAAATAATCCTTTGCAGTGGACGGGGAATCTGGTGTAGCAGCATTTCTGCCATGCCCAGCTTCTCCTGGCTGCCCACGACCTCTCTGGGTGGAACAAGGTTGGCATCACCACTTTGCCTCTTGCTGCCAGAGCAAAGACAAGAGCTCTGGCACTCCTAAGGCTACGTGGTACAAAGTTATCGCTTCCAAATTGAAAAAAAAAAAAAAAAAAAAAGTGTTAAAAAACAATCTGCAATAATATGAGGACAAGGAAATAAGTGATAAATTAAAAGATATTTTATACAAAGCAAAGCTTTCTTAAGAACAGGAGGTCGGCACAGTCCAACCTGAGCTGTGAACCAGATGCCCAACCAGCAAAAAATATAAATTATACAGAGAGAGCTTATAGAATAAAAGAATATGGCAAAAAAAAAAAAAAAAAAAAAAGTGTTAAAAAACAATCTGCAATAATATGAGGACAAGGAAATAAGTGATAAATTAAAAGATATTTTATACAAAGCAAAGCTTTCTTAAAAACAGGGGGTCGGCACAGTCCAACCTGAGCTGTGAACCAGATGCCCAACCAACAAAAAATATAAATTATACAGAGAGAGCTTATAGAATAAAAGAATATGGCAAAAAAAAAAAAAAAATCACTCACTTCCACAAAATGATGCAACTTTAGACCGTTTTAAGTTCTGAAAGCAGCCGGGTTTTGGGAGGACACCAGAGATCCCCATGTACTTGGGAGGACACACAGATCCTTTGCTGATCCCAGAAGAGTGTTTTTGGGATTTGTACAAAGGTACGACGAATCTGAACACTGAGGTAGCACAGCTCCTCCTGGGCACTGAAGGGAAACATGGGGGGAAATGAAAACTCCAGGGTTTAGGGCTGGGAGTAACCAGGGAGTCCCACTGGTGCATTTCCCTGATCTCCAAATGAGCCTCCGGGACTGACCTGAACTCTTGGAGACAGAAAAAGAATGGGAGGAGGAGATGGTATTTTGAAGTGACTTTTTGTAGAGGCTGAGCTTCATCTCCCATGTTAAAGCCTTCTTAGAGGGCGGGCTGCCATTCCCCCGGGGACCTGAAAGAACCAAATTCCCGGTGTGAAATTCATTAAATGGCCATTCTGTAGAAATGCGATAAAGGAGCAAATTAAATGGGACTGAATTCAATATTGAATCATTTCAACTCACTTTGGGAAGGGACGCTCCTTTCTGTGTCCTTTGCTCCAATTCTGACAGCTTCACTTTTCTCTAGGGGATAAAGAGTGAGCATTGCAGGGAGCACCAGGCCTGGCTTGCACAGTTCAGTTCCTACTCCAGCCCTGCATGTTTCATCTCCAAAACTGCCTCATAACTTACATTTGACACGTCCTGTGCTACGTAACCACAATATTTTCAGCTGATTCATCCTAAATACTGAGCTCATAATGAACACAGAATGGTGCTAAATACACAACTGGGATGGAAGCACCTTTGCACTGGGGCGGGGCTCCGCTCCAGCCCCCGCTGGTTTGGTCCGTGCTCGTACAGCGGATGCTGACATTCCCAAGGAGCTGGAATCCCGGCTCACAGCTGTACGTCACAGTGGAGTTATAAGCAAAGCTTTCAGCACCTTCCCCATCATGTTTCCCATTGCTGATTTGGGGAGGTGAAGAGCAGGTAATTACTGCAGGAAAGAAGGACAATGTGAGTGTTTCCTAAAAGCTTCAGTGATAATGAAAACACAAAATGTTTCTTGAGTCCACCTAAAATTCTTGAAGACAATAAACATCCTGGACAACTAAACTGCTGTAACTAGATGGGTGACTAGCACTGTTCCTAAAGTGTTTATCTTCTCACATCTTCCTCCTCCTCACTACAAGGGCCACAAAAATTAAGCAGGCAACTTGCCATGCCCTAGCTCAGGATTCCTGGAAATCCCACCCCACCACCTTCACTGCAGCTTTGAGTCATGAGAAAACATGTTGGTCTTGTGGAAACAAAACTGCTGAAACAGTGTCAGCAGCAGAGTGGGTATTTCTCAGCTGCAGTGCTGGAGGCAGATCAGCCACAGGATATCAACAAAAACAGTGTGCAAAGAGAGCCCTGGACTAGATGTTGGGATTCAGGATCTACTGGAGTGAAGTCAAAAGTAAAGTTTAATCTTACAATTAAGGATGAATCTTACATTCACAGGTTGGAAGTTTACTCCATTCAACACTGTTTCCTTTAAGCTGGCACCAGATGATATTATTCCCGACTAATTTGTACCTAAGTGAAAATACACACACAAAAAAAATTGTGTTACTATGCAGAAACTGAGACTACTTCCCTCCACCAGTACAAGTACGATTAGGAATGTGGGGAAGGCAGTTTCAAAGCAAGCTGAGGTGCAGACACACACTGGTTAAAAGGAGAACTCCTCACTTTTCTCTGCCAGGATGTGTGTTAATCTATTTTTAGGTGATTTTCTCCTCTGACTCACTGAGTGCATCTCCCACGGCAGGGCTGGGAAAGGTCGGAGCTGGCGGCTGGCAGAGCACGCGGGGAGCGCCAGACAGGGCCGAGGTTACATGTGGGTTCCCACACGGATGCACAGGGCTCAGATTTGCTGAATCAGGGACTCTCTCTCTCCCTGCCTGCTTCCTGGTGGAGGACAGGGCTGGGATTCGGGCTGCTGGCATCCAGTGCCTTTCCCACGCTGCTGTCACCCACTGGGACGAGGTGATGAGGAAGGAGCTTCCTGCTCAGCATCTCCAAAGGCTGGGGCTCAGCCCAGCTACTGCTCACTGGGGTCATTTAACTGGATCTGCTGAACCCCTCGGTGCTGGTGGAGCAGGGCAGGGTGCCCAGTGTCCCCCAGGGCCACCTCCTGCCCACATCACCTTCTTTGGTGTGCCAGGTGTAGCTGTTTTGCTGAAGTTTTGCAAAAAACCCAAATGCCAGCAGATGGCTGGTGCACCTTCCCAGCTGGTCTCTGCAAATAGTCTCTGCCTGGAGAGGTCATGGACTCCTTATCCCTGGAAGTGTCCAAGGCCAGGTTGGATGGGCCTTGGAGCAACCTGGGATAGTGGCAGGTGGTGGAATTGGATGAGCTTTAAGGTCCCTTCCAACCCAAATCATTCTGTAGTTCTATTATTCAAATGCCTCCACTGCATAGAGCAGGGACCAGTGAGGGGCAACAGGGATTGAAATACATTTAATTCAAGTGGCTTTTGCATTGGCTTGCTAGAAGGTCGTGCATCTTGTTTTGACAGCTGACAACCTTCCCCTATCTCTGAATTGCATCCTCCTGGTCAGAAAACCTCATCATTTGGACATGCTGGGTAGTATCTGATCTTGCTTAGATGAGCATTATCCCTCCACCCTGATGTGGATGTCCAGATTCCCAGAAGGGTGGGACATGCTGTCATTTTCTCCATGTCCATCCCAAGGAAGAGAAAAACCCCCTGTTATATTTGAAGATGGGCATAACAAGCCAGATGATGCCAGCTAGTTCCTGGTGGGAGGGAGGAATACTGGCTGGAGTGGCAAGAACTGGGTTTTTCAGGTCAGTCCAGTGCACAGGGGCCCTGACTGAAAGCAGCAGTGAGTCAGCTCCCTGAGTGATGGAAAGTGTGCTTCACTGCAGCCTCCCAGCTGAACACAACTGGGTTCCAGAAATTCCAACACAACCCCTTTTTATTCAATACATCTCAAATATCTTAAGTTGAAATGTTTTAAATAACTTGTTTTCAAGTCTATATTTATAAACTGCCCGTAGAACTCGCCCTGTTGGGATGGATACCCAGGGGCAGTGAAACATCCTCTGGCTGGCACTTGAAGGAAAAGGCAGCCATAAACCAGAGCCTGGTCCCTTCCCTCCAGCTGTGTGTCATTCCAAAGCCATATCCCAGCACCAGTGTGGGCAGTGTCCCCTCACTCACCCATCCTCGCAGAGCACCTTCACTCTGGCACCAAACTGCAGGTCTGTGAGGGGCACCGTCCTGCCCCCGGGCAGCGCTGCTGGGGCACCACAGGACCTTTCTGGGGGCACAGACCGAAGCACAGAGAGATGGGGAGAGAAAAAAGGCTGAATAAGGGACAGGATTAGAGGGTTATACCCAAAGGCACCGAAGCTTTCGCTTCACAGGCATCACAGCCAAGCTGGCAGGAGCCAGAGTGGGGGGCAAGGGAAGGTGTGGATCCCAGAAGGCTCCACACTCACAGCAGTGAACACCTCACAGCAGGGCAAAAAACATTTACAGAGATGTTCCACAAAATCATGGAATATTCTGACCTGGAAGTGAGCCACAAGGATCATCAAGTTCAGCTCTTACATGAATGGCCCATACAGGCACCAAAACTGTGACCTTGGCATTATTCACATATATATGAGCTTATCTCAATTAGTTTCCAACACAAAGAACTGGCAGCAACTTACTTGGCTATGGAAAATGTATTGCTGCCATACCATCAGTCTTAATATTCCATGGATTTCACCAAGAAATAGGTCTTGTCTTCATTTTGAAGTTCAGTGCTACAATAGTGCATTGGGGTTTGTCCTGTGCACGGGCCCAATGCAAACATCTTTAGGATCATAAATTCATTAAGGTTGGAAAAGACCTCTGAGATCATTGAGTCCAACCAAACATTTATTAACATGAAAATCAAACCAGGTCTGTGCCAGCAGAAAAAAAACCCCAACATTAGTGATACTTCTGCTGCTTTTGCTGTTCAGTTTTAAATAGGAATGTCAAGGAACATCCACCTCATTTTGTATTAATGGAGCTGCTAGGATGATAACTACCCAGCTGCATTTTGGGATGCAGGTTGGGAGCAGCCACCCAACCTGCTCTAAACTCCAAGGCTGCTTTTGGGGGAGCGAAGCAGAGCAGAGATACTCACTCCTGCACAGCTCAGCAGCTTCTGACCACGTCAGGTTCTCAAGGCAAGTGCTGGTGGGGGAACTTTCCGAGGTGTTCTCGTAGCCAGGACGGCAGACGTAGGTCACGTTGGTCCCAACAGGGAAGAAATTAATCATCTCATCCTCCTTGGACAGGGCAGCAAACGACAACCTGGTCGGGGCAGTGCAGCTCCCTGGCAGTCAAGGAAAGCTGGCCTGAAAGAGCTGCCCACCAGGAGCATGCAAAATAAACCTTGGGATCACAGGGGTGCCCTCAGGAAAGCTCCTTGTGCTCACTGAAGGTTAATCCTGTTTCCTTACCAGAGTTCTAAACTGTTGGTTTCACCAAAGCACTGATGGAAAGGCTCAGGGCGGGGCTGTTAGTAGGACATTGGGAGCCCCATGCATGTGCTGTGGGGCAGCACAAGCTCGGAGGGCACACAAGCTCCATCCATCCCCCCTCCAGCTGAGCCCTCTGCCAGAGGCACAGACCCTGCAGCCACCAGCAGCTCCGAGGAGCAGCAGCAAAGGGGAGCAGGTTTGCCCCTTGCCAGGAGGGGCAATGCCAGCACTGAGCAGCCACTGGAAGGGGCAGGAATTTCAAGCCAAGCGAGAGACAGGAGCTGTGGTTCAGAGGAGGGAGATATTTACGGCCGCAGGGCTCGGGCAGGCGGGACCAGCGGTTGCCAGGCAGGCACTCCACCGTGTCTGGCAGCCCGGGGATCTTGAGGGCGCCCTCGATGCACGTGTATGTCACCCTGGAGCCCACAGGGAAGCTGCTGGAGTGCTCAGCGCTGGATGCTCTGGAGTAGGTCATGACAGGAGGGGGCCCACAGTCACCTGTGGCAGGAGAAGACCTCCTTGAGTGAGGACCTCCTTCCCTGGCCCCTTCCCCTGCCCCAGTGAGCATCCCAGGAGGGTGGTTGGGATGGTCCAGGCTTTGCCTGCGGGCAAAGGAGCCACACAGGGCTGTGAGAACATCAAGCAATGGGTCCAGGGCTTGAGGGTGGTCGCATCACCCACCCCAGCCCCTGAGCAGCCAGGTGGGATCCAGGCACGCTTCTCTAGTCCTCCCCATGCATCCCATGGCCCCATACTCACCGTGAGCCCCAGGCAAGCTGAGGAGCCCCAGCAAGGCCAGGAGCAGCATGGGATGGCCAGAGCCCTGTGCCCAGGCAGGTGTCTCACAGCTCAGGGTGCCTCGGTGCCTGCCCAGTCCTGGTTCTCCAGACTTCATTGCAGCAATTCCTGTGCTCCTCTGTCAAGCACTGTTGGCTCCAGGGGCTGTTTCCAAAGCTGGGAGGAGATGCACTGCAGCAGTGGAAACCTTTCCAGAACACCCACAGAGTGAAACCCTCTGTCTGGGACACAGAGAGCAGCCAGGGTGGGGGACAGCTGTCATCCACAGGCTTGAGCCTCCTGGTCTTCCTGCACCACCACGAGGGATGGGGGAATAACTCAGCCCTTCTATTTGTCCTGGGACTGGCAGAGACACCGACTAGCACAGCTTTACCAAACCACGTGCTCCTAGAGCAGAAAAGATACCTCCCAGCCCAAGCTGTGGCCAGGGTAGGAAAATACCTACTTACTCATTTGCTGGCAGGTAATGCACCACAGATGAGCAGAGTTAGTGAAGCAAATAAAAGCATTTTCCATTTTGTTTGGCCTTTTTTTTTTTTTTTTTCCTTCAATTGCCTGACTCATTTGTAACGAGGAACGGGTGTGAGCAAGTGTGTCTGTGTCCTGATTAACCCTCTGACAGATCCCATCTGACATCAGTGAGGACTGCTCAGACACACGCAGGATGGAACACCCAGCTTTTATTCACACTTATGGGTGCCAAACCCTGCACAGGAAGCCACCACAGTCCCACGTGAGCTCAGTGTGGAAGGGAGGGAAGTGTCACCCTGGGAGGGTGCAGCCCTGCTCATCTCATGGTCAAGGACAACTGGAGCAAGTCTGGGAGCACCTCTTGTTGCAGATGTCCTTACCTGGGTGTGGCAAAGCACAGGTTACATCCCAAAGCACCTTTGTGTGCAAAGATGGGAGACACCATCTCTCCCTTGGGTGTTGTGCTTTAATTTTACTAACTTCTAAAAGCATAGGGCAGTGATGCACTGCTGCAAATCACTCGTGAAGGAGGGAAAAATGCTCCTCCTCCTCCCACTGAGCCTGGGCTGATCCAGCTGCCAGGACTCAGGGCTGTGCTGAGCCCTCTGTGGCTCCCCAAGCACCCCAGGACTGACCCAGCTGCCAGGGCTCAGCTTTCCACCACAACAGCCACTGGCCCACGCTGGAAAGCTGCCTAATTTACAGCCAACATGACAGATTTAAAGATCCCCATATATACATCCCCATGTTTGTTGCAATCCTGCAGGGAAGGAGTAACCACTGAAACACAGACACAAACTGAGCAGTGTTTATTGAGGAATAGGAACAATCTTTGCTGCCTGGTTCTCTGCACTTGAATTTATAGCATCTATTCTTAGCATCTGCTTGCCAGAAATAGGGATGTGGAAGATGACACCACCACAAGGCCAGAAACCTGTTGCCTGTTTTAAATCCAGGGATACAGCAAAAGTGCCTTTGCAAATGGACTTCTTATAAACTGCCCTTAACCAGGAGCTGGATTAACAGGAAATCACATAGTTGAACACTTACTTTACCACTATTTCTAGCAGTGTACAGGGTGCACACAAACCACAGCCAGAAGATTCCAGCATAAGCACCTTCAGAGACAACCTTTGGAAACTTATCTCAGCTTCTTGGCTCCCCTTTGTCTCAGCTTATCACAGTTAACACAGTGACTTAAATAAGCTCAATTTAATTTCTTGCTATGTTTCCTAATATAAAATGTGAAACAACATATTAATTAAAGAGCAAATCAAGCTTGTCAGATTTAAAGTAAAGAGTAAAAACCACTCCCTGCTCTGGCATCTAACATGACATAAGCAACTGCCCATGCATTGGTGATAATTTTTCTGGCTCTAGGTAAGCAAACATAAACCATAAAGTCATCCAGAACCTTTGTGGAGATACTGTGACTGCACAGACTGTGTGTTCACAAAAGGAAATAGGATTGTTACAGGACCCCAGTTTTGGTCTAGTTTTCCAGTTCTACCTGTAATTTTTTAATCTCCAAGAACAGTTTTTGTACTTCCAGCAGAGCCTTCATTTCTGCTACAGGCACACCGCATTCAAAGACCGATTTAATATAGTGAACCTCTTCACAAAGATCAGCATCACCTTCTTTCTTCTGTTGAAAAGTAAACCAAAACCCAGAAAACAAACTTGTGAGGTTGCACTGCAGCAGATGGAGAGCCACCCACCCCTCAGCTCTGAGGCTGACCTGTTCCAACATGGGCTGCATCCCTCATTTGTACCAGAAAGGAAAAGTTTTTAAGAAGTTTAGGCAAATATTCTTCATATTAGAAGCCAGGCAGCATCCACTCAGGGACTCAGCCAGATCAGGGGGCTCTGAACAACCTGGGCTGGTGGAAGATGTCCCTGCCCATGGCAGGGGGGTGGGATTGGATGATCTTTAAGGTCCCTTCCGACCCAAACCGTTGTATGGTACTTACACATGTGGGCAGTGGTGTCCAGTTGCCATCAGGCAAGCACGTGGCTGTCCAAGAGTCTTCTAAAGACAGCTTTCCATTGTCTGAAAACTGGTATCCAGGGGCACATTCAAAAGCAACAGTTTCATTGATCTGGTACCAGGTTTTATCATCCAAAGGGCTTTTCAGCCTTCCATAGGCCACTTGTGGTTGTGGACACAGAACTGAAAGGAAAACCCACAGCAGCAAGCAGCTCAGCAAGGGGATCAGTGTTATAAGGGCAGAACAAATCTATGCAGTTTGTAAAGACCGAGCCAGTGCAGAGGAACTTAAACTTGTGGAGCTGTGAAATCAAACATGGAAGCAAAAATACTTCCCCAGGCCCTTCAAGAGGGGAGGGTGAAGGTCAGAGCAGCCCCTGAGAGGCGGTGTGAGTTTGCTATTGAATTGCTGATTTTTGGCAGTGCCTCAATTCAGGCATCCCCACGCTGGGAATGGACATTTGGTGCCCTGAAGAGGAAGTCAGTGAAGTCCCCACCTGTCTTAGGGCCACCTTCCTGCATGACTGTCAGAAACTCAACTGTTGCCTGGCAAACATCAGCTTTAGGAAGTTTGTTTGTTCTGCAAAGAGGGGAAGGTGCTCAGGGAGCCCCGAGGGCAGACACAGCTGTGAAGTGCTGCACCCCAACCTCTCTGTGCTGCGACAGGAGCCACAGGCTCAGCTCCCCCCTGGCACTCACCTGGCCGGCAGGTGGGCACAGGAGGGTCCCAGGTACCATTGGCCTGGCACCAGCTCTCTACAGCACCTCTCAGGGCGAAGCCTTCATCACAGGAGAATTGCAGGGCCACCCCATAGGGAAAGGTGAACATCTGGGGGGTCATCCTTCCCCTCTCGACCACGGGCTTGGGGCACCGAACCACTGCAGGGAGAGAGAGGAGATGGGAGCGGGGTCTGGCTGCTGCCCTTCCCCAGGGACAGCAGGGAGCAGGTCTGGGGGGCACAGCTGCTCCTCCTCCTGCCTGCCTCATGGCCACCACTGAGGAGAACCAGAAGGTCTCATTTCCAGGTGGATCATCCCCACGCTGTTGAGCCTGTGAAGGAAGCAGGATCTCCAGGCAGCCCTGCTCACTTTTAACCCCGTTGTACCCAGGTCCTGGCTTCAATCTGGGCCCATGGAGGGGAAAGCACTCACCCCTGCACTCTGGGGCAGGTCCACTCCATGTCAGGTTCTCCCCATCATCAGAGGTGCAGTAGATGGATTCGTCCCCGATGAGGGACAGACCCTCCACACAGGAGTACTTGACTTCAAAGCCATATGGGAACTCCTTAGTCCCCAAGGCAGAATGCTGCCCGTTGGTGATTTTTGGAGGGGGACCACAGACTGTGAAACAATAAAGGAAAAATTAAGATTTTCTTCATTCCATTAGGGACACAGAATGCAGGGAAGTAACAGGAGGGGTGGGTTCTTGATGTTCATTCTAAATATTGCTCCCCTCAAAGTCCTTCATGCCAGCTTTGACCATCACTCTGACAGTGTTTCCAGACTGCCCCAGGTAACAAACCCAGCCTGCCAGCCCCAGTACCCCAGCATGTGTCCCCATCTCCTCCCCTTCAGCCCACTTTCCCTTATCTCCTGCTCTTTTCCATGAGAAATGATCTTGCTCATAAAGCAGGTCAGGGAACGGTGAGTATCATAAACCCCTTGAACAGTGCTCTGAGAAACAGCTGCAAATCCCATTAATCAGTGTGTTTAGTTAATTACAGTTTTGATAGAAGATGAAAACATTAAAGCCCTTTAATGCCGTGACTGGGGCTCCCTCTCCCAACACCTTCTCTGAAAAGTCATGCTCAGGTCATGTGATTTTTCTCGTGCTGCTGGATGCAATTCCCAGCCCCACAGTGCTCACACTGTTCACACTCACCCCTGTCACAGTATGGGATGGGGGGTTTCCACATCCCATCAGACGAGCACACGGTCCTCTGGCTGCCCTTCAGCACGTAGCCACGGTCACAGTGAAACTCCACCTGGTGCCCAAAGGTGTATTCCATTGTCCTGGGGTTGGTCTCTCTCCCATGGGGGATAACTGGGATGGGACACTGCACCTCTGAGGAACACCAGCATCAGAAAGGAATCATTTACACGGGGGAGGGTTCCCACAGTGATGGTTTGCTGACCCAGTGAACCTGCCAGGCATCCTGTTAATGCCAACAGACAGCTCCAACCAGACCTGGCACGCTCAGGGATGGTAATTTATACAACAACAAGCATTTCTCTTGGAAGGCAGAACAACCTGAGCACTGTGATCAGCTATAAATTGTGCTGAGGGGATGGCATGTCACTAACTACACCACTGCATGGTTGTTTGAAGAGCTAAATAACCAGCAGGAGCTGCAGCTATTCCTTTGCAGCCACGCCACCCTTTAAACAGCAAAATTATTACCAGTGAGAGCCAAAGCTGCTCCACAAAGCCCTGTTTGGCACAGCATCGCTAACAGGTGTTGTACAAACGGTGTTATTAAATTGATGCTTTGTTGGCCACACAAAGGAAATGTTGTACTTACTCTGGCAAAGCTTTGGGACCAGAGACCAGGTGAAATTTTTAAGACAGGTGGTCGTTGGAGATACTCCAGGGATCAAAGTGAATCCCTGACGGCAGGAGTAGGTCAGGGTTGTCCCCACTAGAAGCTCGTGCCGGCGGTTCAGTTCTGCATACTCCACAGGAGGAGGGTAGGAACAGTGACCTGGTGCCAGAGCAGGGGACAACAGGGACCCTCAGAGATGGGTGTCCCCCCCAGGGTCCTGCTGGGATGAAGCTGAGCCCTACCTGGGTGGTAACCCCAGAAAGAAGTGAGGGACAGCAGCAACCCTGGGGAAAATTCACCAAAAGATGTGAACTTAATAAGAGTCTGTATTCTCATACAGTTTGGTGTACAAGGCACTGAACCCCTGGTGTGCCCTGCAGTGAGGGACAGCCCTGGGTCACACTCCCTGGGGCAATGCAAGAGCAGGGGGAGTCCTGCCCACCCTCCAGCCCCGCTCCTGCAAGCACTGCACGTGCTTTTAGTGAAATACAAGGAGGTCAATACACCTGGCAAAGGGAAGGAGAGAGACCTGTGTGTACCTGGGATGCAGGAGAGCCCCCGTGGGTACCACAGGCCATTAGCCTGGCACCGTGCCGTGCTGGAACCCCCAGGCCTGTAGCCGGCATCGCACTCGAGCGTGGCTGTGCTGCCAGAGGTGAAGTTCTGGGCAGATTTCAGCCGACCATTTGAAATGTAAGGCACTGCACACTGGAACTCTGTGGATCACAAAAAAAAAGAGAGGTGTTTTTTTTTTTTTTTTTAACTCTCACTGCAGCTCCACGTGGTGAGAAAAGACAAAGCAGTTTAATGAATGCAACAATTAAGGCAGAAAGTTTAGGGGTTAATAAGCATCTTGAGGAGCCACCAACAGCACTCCAAATATGTAAAGGTTTCCTTTCCACACGATCTATCTCTGCCCTTTCATTGAAGCAGGGAGATGCTGGGTTGAGTTGTGCACGCTCAAGAAGTTTCTCAAAAGACCTATTTTTAAAAGAACCATCAACTTCCAGACAGAAGCTGCGAGTTGTTCCCCTTCTTAGAGATGTTTATTACTCAGCAGACCTGCACTTCTGTTCTGAGGTCAGCCTGTGGGATGTCTGACAATGCACCAGCTGCCTTTGGCGTGTCTATGGCTTGTCTCAGGGCTGAGGCATCAGCTTTGGTATCACAGAATCAATCACAGAATGGTTTGGATTAGAAGGGACTTTAAAACTCACCTCGTTCCACCCCCTTCCCTGGGCAGGGACACCTCCCACCAGCCCAGGTTGCTCCAAGCCCCATCCAACCTGCCCTTGGACACTCCCAGGGCTGGGGCAGCCACAGCTTCTCTGCCCAACCTGTGCCAGGGCCTGCCCACCCTTCACAGGGAGGAATTTCTTCCTAATACCCAATCTACACCTTCCCTCCCACACCTTAAGGCCTTTCCCCCTTATCCTGTCACCTTGTGCCTCAGGAGAAGTCCCTCTCCTGCCTTCTTGGAGCTACAAGGTCTTCCCAAAGCCCTCGTGAGCAAAGCTGAGCCACAGAAGCAAAGAAGGGAAGGAGAGGAAAACTCACCGAGACTCCCCGTGGGCTGCAGGACAAGCACCAGCAGTGCCAGGAGCTGCCTGGGTGGGCAGGGGAGCCCTGGCATGGTGTGAGATGCTGCCAGATGAGCACTGTGGGAAGGAGAGATGCTCTCCCTGCCGACAGCCCAGCAGGGAAGGGGAAGCAACTGTGGGAAGTTGGGGACTGTCCAGGCAAACCATGCTGACACCACCCCGTCCCCAGCCCCTCTGACCTGCCCGAGGCCAGGGCTGCCCTCCCAGAGCTCTCCAGCAACGTTGTGCCTTGGGAGGGAAGGCTGCTCTGCCTTCTTTCCCTGGTGGGAAAAGAGGGAATAAAGGTATTTTCCAGCATCCTGGCCTCGTCTCTGAAGCACATTTATCCCTGGGCAGGCTGCTGTGCAAACACCCCCCCACGCACCCCACTGCTCAGGGAACAGCACCCTCCATGCTTACTGAGCAATATTTATTTATGCACTTTACATATTATATATATATTACATAAATGTTGTCCTTTGCTATAGATAGAACAGGATTATTAAAAGCCAGACAGAGCTATCATTGCAATTGTAGTTTTACTACAATTTTGTGCTGAAGGAGTCCTGGTCCCATCACAAGACACGTGGTCCACACAGCACTGCCCCTTTACTGGATGTTGCAGAAAAAAAACCCCAGCCATTTCTTTTTCTTTACACTTTTATTTCCTCTTGGTGCACACACAAAGACACTGCCATGTCCTCGGATCCCTCCATCCTGCCTGGGAAGAAAACCTGGCATTTTTGTTTTGCTTTGAAGTTTTCTTGGCCACAAGAAAACTAATTATGCAGTGAAGTGGTTGTTCACCATAATGAATGCACTGGGCAGCAATGGGCTATACTGAAGAGGTGCAGCAGCAAAAGGTGAATGTGGTGACACTCACATGTCTGTGCCACAAAAATTTACTTTGCACTCAGTTCCTTTCTAACTGTGCATTGTCAGTGTAACAAACAGATCTAAATGTAAAGCTTTAAAAGGTATAAAGTGATGTACAAACCTAAGCTGGTGAGCTCTAACAGAATGAGGCAGGAGTCACTTTGACTCCTCCTGTGACCAAATCTGTTCTGTGGCCAATTGCTAAATGTTGCTTTGGCTAGTTAAGCATTAGCACTAATTACAAAGTCATAACAAATCCTCAGTCAGCATCATTACTGAAGGGATAGTTCTCACAATACCAGTGACACCACTCAGCTGTATGCTGTGGTTTTTAGCTCCTTTTCAAGTTTCTGGATCTCCAGGTAGAGTTTCTTGACTTCCAGCAGGGTTTTCAGTTCTGTCAGAGGAATTCCACACTGGAAAGCTGCTTTATTTTGAAGAATCCTCTCACAGGTATCATGCTTTTTCTTTTAAAGAACCAAAACAAAGACAGCATGAGACTCCACTGGAGGGTGACAAAGCAGTCCACCTTCAGGAAGTTGGACCAAAGCTATTCCAAACTATAAAATAGGGCAAGATACAGGCAAACCTGGGCAGGTGGTGGTACTTACACACGTGAGTGGTGGTACCCAGGTGCCATTAGCTGAGCAGGTGGCTTTTGAAGTCAGCCTTGATTGTCCTTGGCAGGAGAAGGGCACAGTTTCATTCACTGCATACCACAGTTTGTTCAGGTGAATCACTAAGCCCTCCTGCCATGGGGGCTTGGAACACCGAACTGAAAGGGAAATGCAAGGCAAAAAGCAATATAATGGGAGGAGATGGAGGGAAAAAGGCTCTGCAAATTCCACCCATCATTGGTGGCACAGCAGAGCAGCATCCCCAGACTGTGCGGGGCATCTGCCCGGCCTGGCACTCACCTGGCCGGCAGGTGGGCACAGGAGGGTCCCAGGTGCTATCAGCCTGGCACTGGCTCTCTGCAGCACCACTCAGAGTGAAGCCTTCATCACAGGAGAACTGCAGGGCCACCCCATAGGGAAAGGTGAACATCTGGGGGGTCATCCTTCCCCTCTCGACCACGGGCTTGGGGCACCGAACCACTGCAGGGAGAGAGAGGAGATGGGAGCGGGGTCTGGCTGCTGCCCTTCCCCAGGGACAGCAGGGAGCAGGTCTGGGGGGCACAGCTGCTCCTCCTGGTGCTCTCTGCAGCAGTTTTGTACTCAAGTGGAATAACTGACCCTCAGCTGCCTGCTGGAAGAGACCCTGAGGTGTTAGTGAACAGCTCCTGGTGTCAGACATTGGCACAGGAGCTGCACTGCTTAACCCACTCTGGATTTGGAGCTTAGCCAGGTTCTGGCTTCAGAAGATCCCTACAGGAGAAACTACTCACCCTTGCACTCTGGGGCAGGTCCACTCCATGTCAGGTTCTCCCCATCATCAGAGGTGCAGTAGATGGATTCATGCCCGATGAGGGACAGACCCCTTTCACAGGTGTAGGTCACCTTGGTACCATAGAGGAACTGCTTTTCACTCAAGCCAGAGTGCAGCCCATTGGAGATTTGGGGAGGGGGGCCACAGACTGTGGAATAAAGGCAATTGATAAGAAAAGAAAATGTGCAATTATCATATTCAGGTGAGAATCAAAATCAGCACAATATTCACTTCATGTTTGCTGTGAGGCAAATTCACAAGAAGTTGCTGCCTGGCTTCTTACACCAGCTCAAGGCTCCCACTTCTCACTCAGCTCCTACCTGGGTCACATCTATATTAGGATATTTCCAGTGGTGGACTCACCATCCCTGAAAGCGTTCAAAAACCATGTGGATGTGGCACTGAGTCATGGTTTAGTGGGCATTGGTGGGATTCAGCCTGCACTTTATGATCTTGAAGATCTTTTTCAACCTTAATGATTCTGTGATTCCACCTCTAGGGAGAGGACACCCAGCTCAGCCTACGAGCTGCTGACCATCACCCTGTTCCCCAGGAGCAGATGCTGAAGGCACATCACCTCCTGGTGGCTGTTTCTTAACACCAAAGCACAGAAACTCCTCTCATCTGTGTGTCACACGTACCTCTGTCACAAAAGGGCAACACAGGAGCCCAGGTCTCATCAGCCTGACACTCGGTGGAGTCCGGGCCCCGGAGGATAAAGCCCTCCTCACATGCCAACCTCACTTGGGTCCCAACAGTGTAGTCATTTTTGCTTTTATAAACCTCTTCTGCATGAGGAACCTCTGGCTTTGGGCAACGAGGTTCTAGAAACAAGGGAAAATAGAGGAGATGTCACGTATTTCCAGAAAGAACTCCAGTGCTGATGCTTTCTGTGGAGAAGACTTATCAGGAAATATGAACCCTGGACAAAAGATGACTCTCATCCAAATGCAGGTCTCAGCACTTCCTCTGTAATCCCAAAGGGCCAAGGAATTGTCCATGCTTTAATGCTGAATGCCCTGAGAGGTGGAGCAGGCTCTCTCCTCCTGGCAAGGTTTTCCTGAGCTTTTGGGCTCAGGTTGCTCCCAGCAGCTCGTGGGCACTGCTTGGTGCCCCATTGCTGGGTTAGGAGTCTGAGCAGTGTCATTTATTTACGCTGGTGCATTTTCTTCTGAGAGGGGAAATGCATTGAGAACATCTGCTGCTCCCAAGCCTCATGTCAGCAAACCATCCCAAAACACAAACCACATCCCCTTCCAGCTGGGTGTCTCCCAGGCTTCCTAGGAACCTCCTAACCCTCTAGAAACTTCCAGCACATCACCCTTTGCAGGCCACCTACCCCAGGCATGAGCTCAGCTCTGCCAAGACCCTGGACTTTTTCCAAGGCAATCCCCAGGCAAAATAATGATCCACCTGGATCTTTTGCTGCCTGTGTATTCCAAGTTAACACAGGAGAACTAAATCTGGGGACACACAGCAGTGGAGCAAAATTCTCTTTGGCTTTTACCATCATCATCTAAGGCCACATGTAGGTTTGTTTGGGACTGTCAGTAGACAACTACACTGTACAGAGTGACCCAAATATCGCAGTCAAAAATAAGCAGTCACCAAATCAAGATGTTTCACAAACTCTGTCCTACCTGGAACACACTGTGGTGCTGCTGGATCCCACCTGCCATCGCTCCCACACCGCAGTGTGATGCTCCTGCCATGGTCTTTGAAAGCAAATCCATCTTCACACGTAACTACCAGTCTGTGTCCATACCCATAATAGTCCTTCTCGTCCCATGTGTGCCTTCTGTGGGGGATGTCTGGATTTGAGCAACGAATTCCTGGGAAATGCCAAATGTTAGCAAGTGTGAAACCATGGCAAAGCCAGCTGGGTGACAGCACGTTCATTGTGAGAAGGAGGGAGAATGTTTTGTAGGACAGAGACATTAAATCTGCCCCCCAAACCATCCCTGGGCCATGGAATATTTGCCATGCAGCCTCCCTGTTGGATGGAACAAAGGAGCCTTGATTCCACAATGGCTTTTTCAGAGGTTCAAGGGACTAGAATGCAGAGCTGCTGAACAGAGCAAAGAAAACTCTGCAGTGGGGGAATAAATCAAAGGAACTCAAAAGTCACAGCAAAGACCAGCAGCAATGCCATGTCCCCCACCCCACTCTCCACACAACAGCAAACCAGTTCCTTCGTTCAGCAGTAGTTTTGCCAGACCACAGGTGAGCCAGAGGGACAAGCACTTACTTTCACAGGGTGGAGGAGTTTCACTCCACACAAAGTCCGGCAGACACCTGATGTGCCGTGTGGTTTCTCCAGGGCTGAACTGGTGGCCCTCCCAGCACTCGTAGGTGATCACAGTGTCCACAGGGAACAGATTGCCAGCAAGTCTGGCTTTCACAGCATTATACACATCTGGAGGGTCACCACAGCTACCTGGGGGTGAGACATCAACTTGGGGACCCTGCCAGTGGGACAGCAACAAGGTCCATGAATTTGGGTAAAATTCAGGGAGGGGGGGGCACTGATCATTCTGAGATCACTTAATGACCCACATTCAGGAATGGTAAAGGGAACAAATGAAGTGAAGACACATGAGTGTATTTTTTCCCTGGAGAGAGACTTTTCACAAGGGCATGGAGTGACAGGACAAGGGGGAATAGCCTTAAGCTGAAGGAGGGTAGATTTAGATCAGATACAGGGAAGAAATTCTTCCCTGTGAGGGTGGGCAGGCCCTGGCACAGGTTGGGCAGAGAAGCTGTGGCTGCCCCATCCCTGGGAGTGTCCAAGGCTGGGTTGGAAGGGGTTCTGAGCAATCTGGGACAGTGGAATGGCAGGGTGGTGGAATGAGATGAGCTTTAAGGTCCCTTCCCACCCAAACCTTTCAGTGATTTTGGACTGCATGCTAATTTTCACTGTTACAACAGAGATGCAATTTCTAATCAGGTTTATACTATCTGAGGCTCTAACAACAAACTTTGAAAACATTAAATATAGAAAGGTTAATTTAGTCCCTTTGAATTCTAGTGAGGAGTGCTCTGCAGCTTGAATGGGGCAATGCTTTAGTCTCTATGGCCCCAAGTCATAAATTCCTCAAGTCACCTTAGTGCCACAGGGAGATTTGCCAAAAAAAAAAAACAAAAAAAACCCACCAAAAACCAAACAAACCAAAACATTTCAATCTTAGAGCCACCCCTTTCATAACTTAATGGTTTTTTAGACAGGTGAGAACTTCAGTGGGCATGGCCGGGTTTGCTCAAAGGTTGGTCTTGATGACCTTGGAGGTGTTTTCCAACCTTAATGATTCCCTGAAGCAAAGCTGCTGGAGCAAGTGGAGCCCTGGTGGGACCATCACACTTACTGAGCTGGCAGAGAGGCAGGGGAGGGTCCCAGAGGTTGTTTTCCCTGCACGTGGAGATGTCGCTGCCGTTCAGGGTGTAGCGGAAGTTACAGTCGAACACAGCGGTGTCTCCATAGGTGTACTCAGACCTGTACCCACTCAGCAGCTTCCCATTCTCCACCCTTGGAGGCTCACAGGTCACCACTGTGCCAGGGAAATGCCACCACTTAGGGAATCAGCACTTAAGCTCAAGAGGGGAGAGGAGGGTATTAAAAACATTCTCATTGCTAAAGACACATCCACCAAAGAGGCTGGAAATGGATGTGACCAGGCAGCTGATGCAGCCCTTTTGCACACCTTACTCCATTTTACAGCACTTCTTCATTAAGCCAAAGCATAACAAGAACACAGGCCAGCAGGTAAGATGCATCATCTGGTCTGGGAACACCAATAAGATCCCATTCCCACGTCCTTGCTGACATGATGACCGTGATGGGAGACCCTAATTCCTGTTGCATCTACCACACTCAGAGGGCCTCAGGGGTTGTGCCCTGTGTGTGGGAGCAGCTCACCTTTGCATTCTGGAGCTGGACTGCTCCACACCCCATCGACATTATCCGTGGTTGTGCAGAAAATAGAGGCATCTCCCACCAGTGATAAAGGTCTCTGTGCCCCCCCAGCATTGTGGCACCGGTAAGTGACGGAATCTCCGTACACAAAGAGCTCCTTGTCGACCCCACTGTGCTCCCCGTGAGCTATTTTTGGAGGGGGTGCACACGGTATCGCTGTGGAATCCAGGGAAAGGGTAGTGGGAAGAAAGAAGAAGAGGGAAATAATTTAGTTCATTTTAAAACAAAGGTCTGGTAAGAAAAAAAGCTGAAACACATGGTGCCAGAAGGGTCAGCAATTAAGGGCAGGTCTTGAGGGAGCTGCAAACCAGCCCAACAGTCAGCACGGCTCTGACCAGGCACTGAGAGGGTTTGGGATATTCCAGTCTCACATGCAGCTTCCCCCCTCCCAGAGAGTGAATAAATATTTCTGCAGGATGATGCAGGAAGGAAAACACAAATTAAAAATATCTTTCCAGGCTCTACCACGCATTGAAATGCCAAAATCCTCAGCAGAGCAATGCAACAGCTTCTTTATCCAGCCCCAGTCACATTCCAGATAATTAAAGGATAGATAATAGGTAATTAAGGAACTCTACTTACCCTCACAGATGGGAATATCTCTGTCCCACGTAACAGCCCCATTTCTAATCACACAATTAATCTTAGAATTTCCAAGCAGTCTGTACCTGTGTGAAACAGAGGAGAGGGAATTACTTAGCAAATGGATGTATTACCAATAACAGGATGCTTTGGACTTCCTTGTCACAATCACAGCAGATCAGAGACTGGTAATGAGTGTAATTTTTTCAAAGACACAGTGGCTTTTGGCAAAAGTATTTTTTAAATTAAAAAAATGACATGTTTCTAAGGAAAAACATCTCCCTTATCAGCTGGCTGTAGCTACCCCTACAGCTCTGGGCTCAGTGTTCATGCCTTTCCTTCAAAAAAAAGATACTGAAACATTGGGAGTGGCTTGGAAAGAACTTGAGTTTGGGAAGAACTGCCTCAAAGCAGGAGATGAAGACAGACAGCCAGTCTTAAAGAAAAGCTTAAAAGATATTTCAAGCAGGGTCTGCAATACTGGCGAGGCTTCTGACAGCACAGGCTTTAATCTAGAGGGGGGAAAAACCTTGGCCAAACAGCTGGAGAAGGAGAGGCCCTGTGCCCCACGTGCTCCTGGCTTACCCAGTGTTGCAGGTGAAGTTCACTGAAGAACCCAAGGTGAGCTTTTCTCCCAGGATGAGTCTGCCATTGGGTGGATCCCCAGGGTAGATGCACTGCTTGGCTGGGGACAACAGCACTGCAGTCAGCTCTCATTTAAAGACTCCTCCAATGCTGAGCAAGGGGATGGACCAGAGACCTCCAGATTCCCCCTCCAACCCTAAACTATTCCGTGTTTCACAATGCTGGCAAGACTTTCCTCATGACCTGCTGCCTCTGCAGCCTAAGTGGGGTTTGCTGCAACCCTGGAGAGTGTGACATCATCTCTTCACACACAAAGAATTCTCCTACTGCAAGTCAAATACTTTCTTTGACCCAAGAGAAGAACGTCCTTTGAGCCAGCAGTAGAGCAGATTTCAGCTCCTGCCATCACTGCCAGCACTCAGTGGAATAAAACCAGTGGTTCATGTCAGGTCACTCATCTCCCACCATCCCCGGGCTCACTTTGGATACTGCTCCAATAAAATAAGCTGACAGCATCAGCAGACAAGCCATAGCATCACAGAATGGTTTGGGTTGGAAGAAACCTAAGGGATCTTGTTCCAACCCCCTCCCATGGGCAGGGACACCTTCCACCAGACCAGCAAGACCAAGTCAACCCAAAAGATACTCACGGGTACACATGTCCCTTTTTCCATGCCACGTCCCACTTAATCCACAAACAAGGACATTAGGGACACCAACTTTTTTCACATAACCTGGACGACAGATGTATTCTGCTTTGAAATTGTGGGGGAATGTGGCAATGTCCTGGTGCTGCTCCTTGAGCTCTGCAGACAGGAGACGTGGTGGAGGATCACAGAGACCTACCAACAGAAACTCCATGAGAAAGGTGCTGGGAGGAAAAGCAGTGGCATTTCAGGCCTGATTCACTCTGAAGGTCCAGGTGAGGACACTTCAGTGGCACAAAAGACTCCTCAAAGCAAAGAGAAGTGCAGCCTGTGACTGGCAGGGACTGGGAGGAGCATTACCCCTCCGGGTCCTGCTCCTCACACCTCACCCAGCAGTTTCAAAGGCTGGTCACAAAGTCCAGATTAAGCATTTTTTTCTTCCCAGTTAGTGCAAATTATTGCACTTTCTCATCTAGTATAATTTTGTGTCTACTTTCCACAGAAAGGAAGACTGATTCTGATCACAAAGGTTTACAGTGCTGTTGAAATGCAAAGACAACAAGGAAAAGAGAAGGATCCAAGTCTTGTAAAACCCAGGAGAAGGTTTTCCTTCCAGGAATCTTAGTTTATTCTGATGGACTCATTCACTTACTCTGGACAGCCCCAATGAGAGCAGCAGTGAGGAAGAACCCCAGGAGAGCAGCACGATCCCTCTGCCTCCCTGGCTCCAAAGCTGACATGTTTATTCCTGTCTGGAGATCCCACAGATGTTACCACATTCTTCTCCTGGGCCAAATATCTGCAAAACCAGTGGAGGGGTATTTACACTGAGGGCAAGCACAGCTCATAGGAATAGGTGCTATTTCTCCATCCCTGAGCAGTTCCTGCAGTTGTGGTTGGGGAGCAGAAGGAGCAGGAGAAGAATTCCTTTTCTGGAAGCAAAAAAAACCCCAAAACAAACTAATATCTTCACTCAAACCATAGAATAAACACTTCATAGTTTGTCAGGTTCAACTTAAAACCACCATATTGCCAACACAATACTCTTCCCAGCCAACCTAATACCTGCAGGGCCATCAGTTTGTCTGTGCCTTCTGGAAAAAGTTCCCTGAATCTTATCTTATGAGTAGAACACTATTTTTAGCAATACATCTCTTGGAGGGAAATTCCTAGCCAGATGAAATCCTGCTGGAGTCACCAGTACAGTCCCCTAACAATAAATTACCTTCAGAAGTATCTAAGCAAAAAGTGACATGAGTTTTGTGCAAACATTAACCGAGTAAAGCTATAAAACATACAAATCAATCAAATCAAATTGCTTTACAAAATGGAATTTGACTGCAATTTGCACTAACTTGGCACCCCTAGAGATCAGTAAAAGTCCTCTCTGTGTTACCCAGGATCATTTATGAGCCTAAACTCTCCCACTGTACTGCCTCCAAGTACCTGCCTCCCTCCTGGAAACAAGGGTCTTCCTCAATGCTTTCTGCCCTAAACCCAACACTTCCCTTGGCTGTTTCATTCCTTTGCCCTTCTTTCAATCCTGGTTACAACTTCTGGTATCATTGGATTTAATTTACTAGTCTCGGTGCCTGCTGGAGTTGCACCAAAGCTCCAACCCAGTTCCCAAGAGCACCACTTCAAGCTGGATGGCTCAAAGTTGTCTTACCTGGAGGACTGGAAGCAGGAGGTGGAGACCTGGAGTGTCCAGCACACGAGACAAGGCAGTGACTGTTCTCCCCCAGGCTCCAGGCACAGCTAAAGGAGGAGTTGTGATACGCCTACTTGCTCAGCTCTGGCTCCATGGAGGAAAGCTTTCTGCAGAATTCTGCAGAAACCAGAGTCATGCCAGCTGACCCATAAATCATTAACTCCTCCCCAGCAAGAAGGAAGTAGTTTATTATTCAACCCCACAAAGCAAAACATAGAAAACTGAATGCAACCCAAGCAGATGTTGAAATTGTTTGGGTTTTTTTGTGTGGAGTTGCCAAGTCTTTGTTGAAATGATCCTTGCTGAGCTGCCCCACCAGGCAGCAGTGGCACACAGCCAGGGCTGGACCTCAGGCACACTGGAGGGGGGTCTCCTCAAGAGGGACACAACCATCCCTTCTGACCTCAGAAGCCCATGGCCTGCATTCAAAAAGTGGTTTCTTCAACCAGCTCCACCTATTCCCATTAAAGCACCACCAGCTGGAGCTCAGCAGCATATGAGGTCCCAGGGACCATTGCTTGGAGCTGAACACCCAGGGCTACAGAATCATGGAATGGTTTGGCTGGAAAGGACCTCAAACCTCATCTCTGCCACGGGCAGGGACACTTTCCACTAGACCAGGTTGCTCCAAGCCCCATCCAACCTGGTCTTGATGGGAATTCAGCTGCCCCTCAGCTCACTGCAAGCTGTTCCTGGATCCTCTGGCTGCTGGGTCCTTTTCCAGTCCCAACTTTTGGTAAAGTTGTCACCACTTGCTCCTTTGGCTGCACAGCTTCATCCAGGCTGGAGTCACCATCAAGCACCTGGTGATGGGCTTTTTACCCCAGGCTGTGCTTCTTGCAGGTATTGGTTTGTTCTACCAAATCTAAAGGGTTTTTCCTGAACAACGTACCACATCCCTACAGTGAGTGGGATATATTACCTTGCTGAAGTTCACCTGGAGTTCACCTGGCTTAGTTCCTTCTCTGCAGAACACAAGGGGAGCCTGCACGAGCAGAGACTTGCTCACAACAACCACTACAAAATATTTACAGGAATCCAGTTAATCACAAACACAGCCTTTCTAGATTTGTGTTTTTCCAAATGACTCAGAACAAGCCAGCTTGTGGGCCCGAAAGTCAGCAGCTTCCCCAGGGGCACCCAGGAGGTTATTCAGCCCCTGCACTGGTGGCCATGGGTATCAGCCACACCAAAAACCACCTTCTGCTCTGGCAGCTGCTAAACACCCCTGAGACCTCCTCAACCCACAGCTTGCAGTGGGAGAAACAGGAGAAAAGGAGTTTCCAACAACCACACTTAAGGTCACTTCTTCTCTTCAGGCTGTGGCTGGTTGCTTTGGGACCAGTTGGTTTCCAGCTGCAGATGCTGGAAATCAAGAGTCACACCAGTTCCTCCTCTTGACTTTCTTTTTTCTCCTAGAAAAAGAGATGTGCTTTAAAAAAAAAAAAAAAAGGCATTCCTACCCTAACAGTTCCATGGAAAACCTGAAATTTTCAATTCCAATAGCTCCAATAAAAACACCCTTAAATGGGATGAGGGAAGGGGAATAGCACCAGCAGGGTGTAAGATTCCCACTTTCCAACTGAAATCCCAAAATCCAGGGACACCTGCCCACCACCCCTGCAGGCCCTCTTTCTCCAAACACATTCCAGGCTCCCTGAATTCACCACTAACCTCAGAAAACCAGCACGCTATGGGGATAGTAAGAGCAAACAATGGAAAAGAACAGAGGAAATGAACTGGACGTTTTTAAATCTCTTTATTGTAAATAAACGCTGATGGCTATTTATGCTCAAGTGCACAAAGTACACAACATACAGCACAAGTTGACATACACTGAGGTTTTTTTAAACCTAAAAAACCCTTTTAGAAGGCAGCAGAGCAGGAAAGTTTACAAGCAGATGGGTAACATCCACATCACCCAACAATACAGAGGCAGCCCAGGCTTCCCCATCACCCACTGCCGGGAAGGGGACGCCCGACAGAGGTGGCAGCTCTAAGGTCACAGCCAGTGTACACAGGTGAGAGATTCGTGCTGGGTTCAAACCCTTTTGGCCCATTTTCCAATTTTCCCCATTGCTGGCAGCAGAGATGGAGCAGGTTTTGCCCCAGTGATGGTTTTTCCCTGCAGTGAGGGCACGGGTGGCACTGCCACGCTGCTCACTGAAGGTGACAAAACCCACCCTCACCTTCACTGCTAGAAACAGATGGACAGAAAAACACAGGGTTACAGAAAACCCCCACTCCTGGTGAAATGCCCCCCACACCCACACCTCCAAATCCACCTGGCCAGCCCATGACACCAGCTCTGGTCCCACTGACAGCACGAGCTGCTGCTAATCCTCTTCAACCAAAAGTATGAAAACCCTCCCGTTGTGCAATGGTTGTTTATCCCGGGGTATTTGCAGGCACAGTGCCAAGGAAATCAGGTGATTTCAAGGAAATACCTGGCACAGGCACCTGCCAGGAGATGCAGGGGCTCATTGGCATCACCAGCAGGACCCTGGCACCTGTGATTTACCCTCAGGGCAACGTCCTTATCACAAATCTGCTGCTGCTCTGCTCTAGACACGTGTATTATAAAAACACACACCTTTCAGAGGCTAAAACACACAAGAGAAAGGCTGAAGTTAGGCTTTACTGAAAGCACTGAGGCACAAATGCTGCTGCCAGCAGAGAAGGATGAAGCTCCATCCCATGGCCAAAACAAGGACCCACTCGATGGGAATAAAGAACCCCCAGCCACTGATCCAAACTACAGACTTGACTTTTAGCAGTGATTAAAAAAAAAGTCACGACCACCAACACATCAACAGCAACATTCACAGACCCTGGCAGGTAAAAATAGATATTTTTGTCTCCTTACAGTCATTAACTACTCAACGACACGAACATAATTAACTCTTCAGCAAGTTATCACAGCATATTGTGCGTAAACATCCTACAGTACATTTTCCACTCCTTTTTTTCCCCAGAGCAGGAGGGTTTTTGGTCGGAGCTGCCAGCCCAACACGGGCGGCTTTGTGCGTTTAGAGCTTTTTGGAGTGTGACAGCAAGAACTACCGTGGCTCTGAATCTCTTCCTTCGACATTTTCTCTCTTTTTTTCCCCTTTTTTTCTGGCTTATTTCTAAGCAAGAAAACATTTAAAACCCAAGACCAGATGGCTGCAGCAAATCTGCCCCCTGGGGGGGAAAAACCTGAGGAACAGAACTCATAAAATTCAATTTCTCACCACCAAATTTCATCTCTCTGTGGCACAATTGCTTTAGATTAACACATGCTTCCGCTCCTCAGGAATCCTAAGGGGTCAGGATTAGTGCCTTGGTCCTCTCTATCTCAGTTTTATCAAATTAAAGCTCTGGGAGTGTTTAAATCAACAAGGTTTGAGCTCAAAATGCCCAGGTAAGCCTCAGGTTGCTGAGCCTCTCCACAGCCAGGCACAATTTCCCTACTGTGGGTATATCCAAAATTTATTAACACATTTAAAATAAGCAACTTCTGGGTCCCAGAATTGCTCAAATGGATCCTGGAGTCATCTGGAAACAGCAGGTCCAGAACAGCCTCCTGCTCTGTACCCAAAATGTTCCTTTCTTCACCCAACCTGAGGGTATTGCCCTTATTGCAGGAACAGTTGGAGTGACTAAAATGGAGTTTAGCAAAATGCAAGTCAAGACTTGCAGAAGAAAACTATAAATTTGGGGTTTGGTGGGGATTTAAGTAAGACAGCCAGACACAGCTGCAGCAGCTGTGCTCTAAACATTAAAAAAACAGCTTAAAATGTGAAAGGCAGCATTAGGCATGGGTAACATTCACAGCTTATTCACAGGCAAGTTAAAAGCTTCTTGTGGGCCTAAAATTTGGTACATTAAAAAGACAACTGGTAAAAATCTTGTGCTTCCAGCAAACCCCCTCCAGGGGCTCCCACTGTTCCCTAAGCAGAGCCATGCTCCTGTTTTCTGGGGCAATGGATAAAACATCCACAAAATGCAGGAAAAAAGGAGTGAGAGGATGAAGTTTAGGCCAGGATGCAAAGTTAAAGTAGGGCTTGAGGTGGGATTTAAAAGCACTGGTAGCTGTGCTGCTTCCAGAGAGGGACAGGAGGTTTTATTCCCATCTGTCCCTCACAGGAGGCATCCCGTGGGATGTGCTGACCTGCAGAGTGCTCTGTGTTGCATCCCAAGCACAAGCCTTCCCAGAGCAAAGGAACAGGCTCACACTGGGGAATTCACATGGAAGCAAAGTCAAACAATGCCTGGAGCTCTTTGGATGGTTCAACAACAACAATTGCGTTTCAACTTGGAAATAACTTGGAAACAGTAACAGATAAATAAAAACTTGGAGATTTGGTCTGGTAGTGTCTCTTCCAAGGAAAAGCTGCCTCAGCAAGTAAGAACATGACTATTTTGTCATCACACTGTGGTTAATTTTGGCATCTAACCAGGAGGAGAGACACGGGGCAATGTTTTAACCCTGCCCAAAAGCCCAGGGACACGTTGGCTCACGCGCACTGAAAGCGGCTTGAGAAAGCTCCATGATGAATTTTCTCCAACCTCGTGGACAGACATTCCAGCATTTGGAAAGAAAAGACACAGACAGACTCTAAAAAAACACAGTTCAAGGCGAGTACTGGCCGAAGTGGCTCGTGGCTCACTGTGCTCCAGGCTCAGGGCTCCTCCTGGCCGTGGAATTCCCAGCAGAATCCGAGGGGAAAGCACAAAGCTCTACACGGTTAAACTGGCCATTCTCTGCAAAGAGAAGAGAAATAGCTGAGGTTACACCAAGGAAGTCAGGAGATGGACAGACACATCGACAGGAGGATCCAACCACCTCCATGGAATTGCTCTACATGACAGGCACCACCTGAGGACTGACTTATTTCCTTCCAGCCAAGCACACAACAGGCTGTTTCACACTTTGCAGCATCCTTTATCCCCTTGCCAAGCCCCCATCACAGCCTGAGACCACACAGCTCAGTGGAGAACCTCAGAAGGAAGGAAGCAGGTTGGTTACTCAGGGTTACTCACTTCCATTCACCTTCTCCATAGGAAAACACACTTCCAGAACAACATGAGAACCATTACAGCAATCATTTTGCATATTAACCACAAGAAATACTTATAGTTTTGGTAAAATTCCTGCAAACCAACGTGTAAATTAATATCTGAAATTGGTATTACCTGACCAGCTCTGTTTTGCAATAAAAAAAACGGCACAGCTTTGGAGGCACTTTGCTGACAATTAACAGGAGGCATCAACACTTAAAATCCAGGGAGGGAAACAGGTAGGAAATCCAGACCCTATATATTTTCTATTTATAATTTTTAAAAAAGAAGAAAATAAATCACAGAATCCCAGAATGGTTTAGGTTAGAAGAGACCCCCTGCCATGGACAGGGACACCTTCCACTAGACCAGGTTGCTCCAAGCCCTGTCCAACACTTCCAAGGATGGGGCAGCCACAGCTTCTCTTGGCATGGCTTGTGTCCCACGACATGTGTGTAAATACCAGTGATAGAGAAAGAACAGTCACACTGAGAAAACTGCTCAAAGAGCTTCACTTCAAGAACAAAATGCAATTAAAGTAAAAAGCTATATATCCAAACAGCCAAATTAATTCCAGCAGGAGGTTCTCAGGTCTGGGCTGCCTGGGCAGAGGCAGAGTGTGAGCCTTTCTCATCTGCCAGAGATGAGCCCCTCTCCATGGGGACCACCCTGCCATGGTGGAATAGGAAGGAGCTCCCCTCCCAAACTGGAATCCTCCCTTAACCCCAACATCTGGACACTGAAACAGCTCCTGCTTTACTTTCCTTGCCCTAAACCCAGCTCTCCCCTTTGACACCACAGCACCAGGAGCAAAAGGACACACAAGGGACCCTGCACTGCTCACAGGGCTCAGCCCAGCAGCACCAGTGTGGAGACATCCCATGTCCTGGCACAGGGATGGAGAAAGCTCAGGCTGAAACACACTTGGAGCAGCCAGCACAAGCACCAGTAAGCCCAGCTGAAGCCCCTGGATCAGTGGGCTCAGCATGGTAATACATTCCTCCCCCACTGATGTCCCCCTTCATGACAGGTTTGATACAGCAGAGAATTCCTTCTGCTCCATGCATTTGCCTTTGCCCAAAGTGGTTTCTATGCAACATGAATCAAGAGAAGTCCTACTTACTAACCCAAAAGAGAGCACACACAAGCTGTTTCTAGTGGTTCTCAGAGGGAAGCATTTCCCACTGGAGGCTGCAAAGGAAAGAGAGAAGCACAGGAGAGCTCACAGTGCATTTTAAAGGAGATTTAAATAGTAAAAGCAGCAAAGCAAATGAGGGAAGAAGTGAAGCATTCCCAAAATTTCACATTAGGCTTATATCACAGCAGGAGCTGATACAAGACTGCAGCACCTGAACACCTCCTCACTCCCTTGCTCATCCCAAGGGCTCCATTCAGGCAAGAGATCCCGGGACAGCACAATCCCTACAGCCCTCACAGCCCCAGAAGCCAGGGCTGATGAAATGCTCCTTCATCCCAGAGCTGTCAGTGCTTCCAAACAGGGAGAAGTTGGGATGGGGATCCCTCAGCTGGAAACATTCAAACCTTGAGCAATCTGGGTCCTTCTCCAGCCTAGGCTCCTCATCCAGACCCTCCGTGGGACAAACCCAGCTCAACACAAAGCCCTGCCTAGCCCAGTTCTCACCAGAGCCCTGGGATTTTGGGGATACCCAAGCCAAGGCTCACCAAGTGTGAAACCACCAGTGTTGTATCACCCCTTCTTTTACTCTCTGGTCCCTTGCTCTGCTAACAGGGAGGAGAAAAAAGCTGGGCTCACTGAAGAGCTTGGAAAACTGTAACCTCAAACTGCTGTAATTTGGGCACCCAAAGAGCCCAGATTTTGCTCAACGAGTTGCTGACATCGGGATCTGCAGGGAAATGGGCACCAATAAAATCACAGATTTCCGACCAAGTCACTCTGGGGCTGGAGCAACACTTGGCTGAAGTAAAAAATTAGGACAAAGAGGGTATTTGTAACTCCTTCCAATCAGATTTTAGCCAGAAAGCAAGATACTACCCAGAATGAACCACCCTGCCAAACCCTGTGGCACTGAGGGAAACTTGCCTGCATGGAGCCTGATTTTGAAAGCCTATGGCACCACAACTTTAGTTTTATGGTGGGGTGGGGGATTTCATGTTTTAGGGGTATTTTTTTTCCCTTAAGGGAGTCCAATTCAAGATGCTTTCCATGCAGAAACAGAGACAGTGCTCAACACCCCGGGAATGGTCTGGATTTCAGGGAGGACCACACACAGCCCAAATGCTGGGGAGGGGGAGCACAGGGAAAGTACCACCTGGACACTGACTTCCAGCTGTGACTGGTCAGCCCCATCTCGAGCTTCCAGGGATGGAAAAGGCCCCAGCAGGTCGAGAGGTTTGCTCCCCACGCTGTGATGCCGCGGGCGCTTTACCGTGTCCCCGCTGGCCCACGGGGTAAAGCTGTTTCTCCTCATCCTCACAGGGCTCTGGCTGCTGGGGAGGCTGCTCTGATCCCACAGGGAGGGAATCACACAGGGAATGAAAAGGGGAACCACAGTTTAAAAGTGCATCACACCCCTCCAGCATCCCCCACCCCGAATCTCTCGTCAGTGGGACCGAGGCAAGGTGACCCCACATTGGGCTGTGCCTCCTCCAGCTCAGCACCACTGTGGGAAATAACTAAATCCAGCATGGACACAATTGGAAAGTGCTTTTTTAGCAGTTTTACTTCCCTTGAGCATTTTTGTTTTGCTTATCTGGCTCTGGTTGAGTTTATTTATTTATTCATTTTTGTCTACCCATGGTAAATTTAGGGGAGAAAAAAATAATAGGCAAATAGAAAGTTCTCCTTTCATGTTTCTTCTCCCCCAGAGAAGTTTTGCTGCCCAAGAAAAGCAAAGAACAGCCTCCAAGTGGGCAGCAATGAATTCAACACAGGAATCACACACAAGTTGCAAACTGATAAATCCCAGAGCGGCTTGAGTTGGAAGGATCTTAAAACATCATCTAATCCAACCCCCTGCCATGAACAGGGACAATGCCCAAATGGAAACCACAGCCCCAGAAATCTGGCTGACTGTCCTCAGGTTGTGATTTGCACTCAGCTGGACTGAGCTCCACAAACCCTCCAGCCACAGCTGCAGGTTCCCAGTTTCTCCACTCCCTCAGCATCAGGGACCAAAAAATAACCATATCCCCAGGCAATCAGCCCAACAGCTCTTTATAAGAGGCAGCTAAAAGTCTAAATATACCAAAACCACTTAAAATGGGATGTATTTAGATTTCCTGAGAAGCAGCAGAGCTGGTTTGTGCTCTTTCACTGGAGGAGCTAATTAGAGGTAATGAGTGAGGCACTCCCGGACAGATCAGTCCCTTTGCAAAACAGAGTTTGCAAAAGCAAGAACCAAAAATAGCAGCAACTTCCACAGATTTAGCAAGTTACATCCTTTGCTGAACAAGGTGGACGGTCAAATTGTTATTTAAGTAATGGGAGAGCATTTCAGAAAGAAAAAAACTCATGAAGACAAGGAGAAAAATCCGCTTTAAATCTTTTGGCAAGTCTTTTTGAAATCATCTCAATTAATACAAACAAGCATCAACAACAAATACTTCATTGAAAACAGAGAACGAGACCTGGAATTTAAAATCCATGTCCTAAATTTGTCCTTTCTGCTTCCTACAATAGCTCTGAAAAACCTCCCCCCTGGCCTGGGGAGCACATTAATTCTGCTTTTGGGGATTATTATGAAGTGAGCCTTTCTGCTCACTGAAAACCCATCAGCAGGAGTTTGAGAGCTTCAGTTTAGTGATTTATTTTTGAAAAAGGGGAAAAGCCAGAGGGGTGAAAGACTCACTGAGTTCAGGGAGGGTTTGTCACGGTGGGTGTTCACTGCTTCCACATTCAGGCTGATCGTCTCCACCTTGCAACCTTGACCAAACAGAAAGAGAAGTTCGTATGAGTAATTTATTAAATAGGCAATTTTTATAAAAATATGGAAAACGGGGTGGAAAGTGAGCAGGAATAAATTCATTCTTTTTGAAAAATAAAACAGCTCATAAATACACAGTTCACCCTATGAACAGAATTTTACACTTTTACTGCTTTGTGGCTTGGATTGTGAGAGCAGAGCCCTGGGATATTTGGGCTACAGGTCTGAACAGAAAAGCCATTTTTAATGACTGTACCCCAGAGTCAACCCCAAATCTGGAGGCACAAACAGCCTTTCTCATCCACAGGGAAAACCCACAGTTACCACTTGTTTAAAAGAGAGGCCATGGGAGAACACCCTGCATATCCACATCTCCCTTCCCACTGTTCCCCAACATCCTCCCACCCTCCAGAACCCCTTTTATACATTAACCAGGTAATAACCTGTTTATATTAATCACCAGAAGCTCTTAGAGCATGGCCAGGAGCTGCCACACACAGACACAGACCTGCCCATCAAATCCACACACACATAAAGCAGGGGAAAAAAATGAAAATAAAGAGAGTATTTACCATAAGCAACAGGGGTGAGCTTGAGGATGGTGTGGAGGGGGCAGCGCAGGTAGGGCAGCTCATCTGGGACAGAGACAGGGGTTCAGGGGGTCACCTGGTGATGTCACAGCCCCCTGTCCCCCTCCCCAGCCCCACAGCAGCAGGTGGGACCAGCTCTGGTCTGGCTGAGATGTCCCTGCTGCTCACAGGGAGACCCTTTTAAGGATCCTTTCAACCTAAACCATTCTTTGATCTCATGAAAATTGTTCTGGATGCCGTTTGGGAACTAGAGTGTGGATGGCACCCAGACCTTCAGTCATCTCCACCAGAGAGAGATACAGAAATAAAAAAATACTAGTTGGAAATAACACTGGTGAATTACAGGCATCCTGGAGGCCCAGCTGGCTCAGGACCCTCCAATACTTGCTGGGTTAAGGGCTGAACTCGATCTAAAAGGCCTTTTCCAACCTAAGCAATTCCATGATTCCATTCCCAATGCCCCCAAGGCCAGCCAGAGGAAACCTCTCCAGCAGCACATGGGTGGGAAATCACTGCAGCAACAACTGCCATGGACCCACAGGAGTTTCATTTGAAACTACATTAGAAGTTAATAGACTTTATTAGAAGCTTATTCACTTCATTAAAAGTTTTATTAAACTCTAGTGCCACTCACTGGAGCTTCATAAAGGAGCTTGTAATAGACTGGGACTAACTTGCAGGTGTGTGTGCCTGCAAGGGAGCAGCATTCCCAGGGAATGCCAACCCTTCCAGGCTACAGATGCACCACAAAGCTTTTTGAGGCATCCCAAAATTTATTCTTTACATTAAAAAACAGTCCCCTACACATTCTGTAAGTGCTACTGGTGAAAACAGCTCCAGAAACAACAGCCCTGAGCAGAAAACCAGCAGCAAACCTGCATCCCTCCCACCACTGCACTGCTGAAATGCAAGAGTTAAAGCACTTCTGTAATGTTTTTTCTTCTTTTTTTTTTTAAGCAGCACTTCCCTTGTGAAAAAGCCAACCAGTAATTACAAGCCACCCTCCCAAAAAGCCTGTGAAGGAAGCAGTGAGAGAAGCCAGTCCCCAGAATCATTCATTTATTTTTGTACCTGCACTCTTGTCAAGAAAATAAGCCAAGAGGCACCTCATAACTGCCTGGTGGGAGATAACGAGGACGTTGCCTTGTCGTTCCAGCTCCATAATTACTGGCTCCAGGCGCTGGACCAAGTCCTGGTAGGACTGGAAAACAAACCAGGAGTTTTTCAAGGAGTTTTGTAAACAGAAGGTTGGAGCAGAAGTAGCAATTAGCAGTGTCACATTGAGCAAAACATCAGTTAAAGGATCAAAATGCAGAAGTTATGGATTATCTGTAAATATAGTTTTAAAAAAAACAAACAGCAGAAGGGGAAATTTAGTGTCAGAACCTTCAGACTGTGGGAGGATTCAGATTCCTGGTAACTCAACGAGTGCAGTAAGAAAAAAACAAATACAATAGTAAATGATTCATTTGAACAGGTTATGAAGTTAACTCAGAAATTACTCCAGACCACACCCACAATAATTTTCTTTCCCAGATGGTTTTTCAGTGACAATTCAGGCCTCGGCCAAACATGTGGGATGCAGAACCCCCTCAGTATCCAACGGGAGCAGACAGGCACTTAATAAGTGGCCCAACTAACTGATTGGAAGCATCACCACAATGAAGGAAATCAATAAACCTTCCCTCCAAAAGAGAACTGAGGATGCTAGTAACTTTCAGCTTCTCATACAAATATTGACATAAAAAGTGAAATCTTTCAATTCTACGTGTGTTTGTTTTACTATGCTGTGTATTATTGTCAATTTCTAAAGGTTTTCACCTCTCCTCCAGGATATCGATAAAGGTATTTCTCTTGGTCCCTCATTGCAAACTCCTCTGGGTACTTGGCTTCGATCTCTGCATAGGTCATCTCCTCACAGACCCCCTGAGGGAAGACAAGCTTGTTACCACAAACCTCACTTCACCAGAGCTCCAACAACACAACAGGAAGGAGGGAAAAGCAAGAGGCTGAGATCAGGAATCCCTTTACGTGATGGAAATTTTACATGTTGCATCTGACACAGCCCTGCACCCACTGTTTGTGTACCAGGGTGGTTTGGAAGAGGATGGGTTTTGGCTTGATCTCAAACCCCTTGTTTGCCAGGGATGAAAATGAGCCTTCACCTCCATGGTAACAACCCTGCCATTTCCTGAGAGAATCAGAGTGGGAGCAGCAACCTTTGCCCACCCAGCAGGCTGTGACAGATGCCTGGGATGTTCAATATCATTTTCTTCCTCCACGCCAGATGGAACATCCCCAGCAAGGTCTGGCAGCTCCAAACACTCTCAGCCCTGTACCAAACCACGATGGCTGGGGTCCATGATATATGGGCATGCTTATAAATGAACAGAAAACAGGTGATTTTATCATGATTCATTTGTTATTAAAGATTATTTTTCATGTAAGAAAGCCAAAGGCTTTGACCAGCATTGCACTCACAGCATCAATCTCATTGAGAATCTTCCACTGCTCATACAGGACCCCCAAGGACTCGGCTGTCTGGATTGTCCTCTTCAGCTGGCTGGTCCACACCTTCAGATCCACAATCTCCTGCTCCTCAATGAACTTCTTCAGAGCTTGGGAAAACTGGGGGGGGCGGAAAAAAAAAGCTCAAGGGGGGTTAGGAAGGAGCAGGGGGGGCTGCAGAGGTTAAAAGCATCCTTTCAAGGGCTGTGGGGCTGCCCCGTGCTGGGGGGACACAGAGCCCTGCTCTGCCCCTGCTCACACAGCACAGACACAGCACCCAGGTGCTGCCAGGCACATACCTGCTTCCCACGAGGTGACAGACCAGAATCCCCACCAATCTTGCCAACTAGATTATATTCACTCTCACCGTGTCGGCAAAGGTAGATGGTGCGTGGCTGGACATGGATGTTCATTAGGTAATAGACGATTTTACTCTGGATGTAATCCTGGACTCTGTTTACCAGGAACCGCTGGCCCACATTGATCACTTTAATGAAGGAAAGATCTCTGGAGTCAACATAAAACAAGAACACCCACACGACTGGTTTTTAAAAAGGAAGCACCTGCGGGTGTAACCCAGCTATTTGTGCTCTAGGAAAGGCACCAGCACTGCCCCTGGTCACTCCAGCAGGCAGGAGAGACACTGAACTGCTGGGCTTAAAGATTCCTCCCTGTGAGGGTGGGCAGGCCCTGGCACAGGTTGCCCAGAGTAGCTGTGGCTGCCCCATCCCTGGGAGTGTCCAAGACCAGGTTGGACAGGGCTTGGAGCAACCTGGGCTAGTGGAAGGTGTCCCTGCCCATGGCAAGGACAAAATGATCTTTAAGGTCCCTTCCAACCCAAACCTTCCTGTGATCACACTAGAGAAAAATCCTTTCAAATCACTCGGGGCCCATGATATCACCATCACACAATCACACTTTGGAAGAGCAGAGGCTCCAGCAGATGCATCAGAACATCCCAAGCTACAGACAGCAATGCAGCTCATGTGCTCAGGGACAAAGTGCATTCCAGGGATTTGCTTACTTGTCATCAGCATCGGGATCAAGAGGCTGGTAGGTGACCTTATAGCACTCTATCCTCTTCAGGAAATCATCCATCACATTCTCCCGGTGCCTCTCTGGGTAGTCAGGGCTGGAAACTTTCACCTCCTGGTCAACAGACAGCACAGCTTTGTGAGAGCAAAGCAAACTCAAGAGGGAACAAAAGCAACGCTGAATAAGGTTATTCTTCTTTTTTGCAACAGATCCACATTGTTCAACGCTGCCCTGAGGAAAAAACCTGCTCCTGGAGAGGAAACAAAGGGCAACACTGAAGTGCTTGGCCCTGGCAGACACAGCTGGCTCACTGTGAGCTCTGCCCTCCCTCACCAACACACAACACTTCAAGGTCAAACATTCCTCCGCTTCATTTGATTTCCACATTCTCACATAACAGCTTCTTTAGCTTTTTATAAACCTGAAAAGCCCAGCTGCCTGTTCCCAAGGGGAAATGCCAGAGTGAGGCATTTGCAATCCCCTCAGCCACCAGAGCCTGTGACCTTGCACTGGGCACCCGAGTTCCCACAGCAGCTGAGCCTGGAAAATGCAGCACTCACCAGGATATTGGCAGCAATGACCTCTGGATCATCACAGACAGACTCCACAAAAAACACCTAGGGAGAAGGCAAGGAAGCACATCAGAGAGAGTCAAGAACTCTTCCCTGATTTAAAACTCCAGAGCTGCTGCTCTGGGGAGGGAGCCACAGTGTCCCTCGGGGAAGTGACTACAAAGTAAGTCCAGGAGCACTACCTTGAAAGCATTTTCCTTAGCAAAACTTAAGATCAGGTCCCTTCGCTCTCGAGTTGTGTTGGTGGCATCAAACACCTACCAGAAAAGGAGCAAGTAGTAGTAAGCAAGTTTATCTAAGGCTATTTTAAACCAGCCCCAAACACCCTGGGCAGCTTTGAACTATCCCAAAGTAAAACTCTTTTTTAGTGCAGAGAAATCTTACAGCTATTTGCCCACACTCCTCCAGGAGATAAGCCTTCACATCTTCCAGAGCCACCAAGGCACATTGTCTGCAGGACAGAAATAGGGACAGTCAGAGCTCATGGAAAGCATTCGCACAGCAAAGCTTCCAAACCACCAGGGAAGGATTTAAACACCTCCCTCCCACCCCTGCATCTTGCCAAGAGCCCCAGAGATCACAAGGTACCTACAACCTGCCCCATCCCCTGCCACTCACAGCCCCAGAGTGAACAACAACCCTCCCACGCCCATCCATCCCCTCTGGCAGGATCCCTGCACGGGCTGTGCTGTTCCCTCCTGCCCTCCCAAGGAACCAGATGATATTTTGTGCTGCTGGAACACAAGACCTGAGAGCCCCCCAGCCCCCCATGGGTCTGTCCAGCCCCCCAGAGCCACTCACTTGCGGATTTCCATGGCTTCCTTGTTGTCGTGCCTGAAGAAGTCATAAGACTTGTAAGACTTCACCGCCTCGCGCCGGTACACCCCTAAATTAAACACTTCACATACAGAAGAGGGGCGGGTGTGAGGGGCTGGTGGCATTTCACTCACAGATCTCCCAGAAAAGGGCAAAAACACATGCCCACAAAACACAGACCTTTGGTGGGGACACCAATCCAGTTGAGGTAGCGGGTGAGCTTCTTGGACATGTAGGTCTTGCCCCTCGCGGGGAGCCCGATCATCACGATCAGGGTCGGGGAGTTGGTCATGTAGGAAGCCCATGCTGTGAAAAAAAAACCCCAAACAAACCTAAAACAGCAGCATCAGCGGCACCGCAGAGCAAAAAAGCGAGACCCAACCCTGAGCCACCCCATCTGATGGGCAAAGCACCTCCGTGCATCTCTCAGCGGGCTCGAGCATCCCCCTAATGAGCTCGTGTTGTGCCCTCGCCGCTAATTAACCGCTCTGTGGTCTCCCAGGTGTTTGCTAATGAGGCGGAGTGGGAACGCCGGTGCCTAATGGGGCTAAAACCCGGCTTTTAGCGCTTAAAAGTATTTACCGAGCGGGCAGGAGCCGCCAAGGGCGGAAAGGAAAGATGTTTTTAACACACCGGTCACGTTCTCGCAGCGAGCAGCCGGAGCGGGCTCAGCTCTCCCGGGGAGAGGCAGGTTTGGGGGAAAGGAGGGGATGGGGATGGGAGCGAGCGGGACGGGGCGGGCAGGGCTCGGGCATCCCCGGCTCGGAGCGAGGACACGCGTGTCCGGGAAGGCGCGCCTCGCCCCGCAGCGCGTCCCGCTCCCCACCCACCCACCGCCGTCATTAATCCCTTTATGGACGCGAACGCGCATCCCCAAATTCCCTCCCCAAATTCCCTGCCGGGGTCACTCACAGCACTGCTTCTCCCCGGGCCGGCCCCGCGCGGTCCCGCCGCAGCCCCGGCGCGCCGCCGACATGGCTCCGGCACCGCGGGCGGCCGCGCGCGCCGCATGCAAATGAGATGCAAATCGCNCGCGCGCGCGCGCCATGCAGATGAGCGCCGGGTGCTGCGCTAATGAGATGCGCGCAGTATGCAAATAGGACCGGGCGTGGCTATGCAAATTAGGGGGGGTGACCGCCCTATAGGAATGAGAGGGGCGGTGTGGCTGCCATATGCAAATGAGGCGGTATGCCTATGCAAATAAGAT
>VXBX01006120.1:615323-638077 GCA_013400415.1 Scytalopus superciliaris | reverse complement strand
ATGCAAATAAGATGGGCGGTGCCTTCCCCCTATGGAAATGCGATGAGCGGTGTCTCCTCTTATGCAAATGAGATGGGCGGTGCTCGGCAGAGAGGGGTGGGCACCGGGGCTCGCGTGCGCTATGCAAATGAGATGGGCGGTGTCGTTGTGGGCACTACGCAAACGAGGTGGGCGGTGCCTGTGAGCGCTATGCAAATGAATGGGTGGTGTGTGATGGCGCTATGCAAATGAGGTGGGCGGTGCCTGCGCGCGCTATGCAAATGAGATGGCCGCGCTCCGATTGGCCGCCGCCCGGGTTGGAGGGGACGGGACGCCGCGCCGCGTGTTCTCGCGAGATCGGGCGGCGGCGGGGCCGGTGCCGGTCCTGAGGCCGGGCCTGGCCGGGCCTTGCTGGGCCGAACTGGGCCAGACTGGGCCGAACTGGGGCCGAACTGGGGCCGAACTGGGGCCGGGGCGGGGCCGAGGATGCTGCGGCTGCGCTGCAAGGCCCGCAGCGGGTCGCACGCGCTGCCCGCGCTGTCGCCGCACTCGCGGCTCCGCGACATGCAGGCCGCGCTGGCGGCGCTCACCGGCGTGCCCGCCCCCGCCCAGCGCCTCCTGCTCGGCTTCCCCCCGCGCTCCCTCGACCTCAGCGACGGCGAGAGGCGGCTCGGCGAGCTCGGCATCCACTCGGGTGAGGATGAGCGGGGCGGGGGCGGCGCTTGCCGGGCTCGGCTGCCCCGGGGGGGCTCATTAGGCAGGGCCGCACACGCCCCTCTCGCCGGCGGCGGGGCCGGTTCCGCTCCCCCTGCCCCTCCCCGGGCAGGTGTCAACATCCTGCTCGCTGGGGCTTTGCCGGAGTGCCGGGGCGCGGAGGGAGCAGCGAGGGGCCGGAGGGGACGGGGACGCGCCAGGTGAGTCCCCCGGGGGCTGCGGGGGTGGTGGCGGAGCCGGTGTGTGGCTGAGGCGCTTTTCCATCGGGATACCGGGCCGGGGAGAGCGAGTGGAAGAGTCCGAGGGCAGGTTGGACGGGGCTTGGAGCAACCTGGCCTAGTGGGAGGTGTCCCTGTCCCTTCCGACCCAAACCATTGCACGGTTCCACGATTCTGTTCTGTGATCTGTAACCGCAACACAGCCGTGTTGTTGAGGAGCAGCAGCTTTAAACCCCACCCGTGTGTGCCCCTCTCACCTCTCCCCCCTCCTTGCCTGGCAGGTGACACCCTCATAGTCGAGGAGGACACGTCCAAGCCCAAGCCCGACTCGCCCGTGGTGGCCAAGAGAACCATGTCCCACCCGCTCAGGGAGGCCGTGCCCGTGCTGGCCAGGAGGGTGGTGCCGGCAGACAATTCCTGCCTCTTCACCAGCGTGTCCTACGTGGTGGAGGGCGGCGTGTACGACCCCGGCTGCGCCCCGGAGATGCGGCAGCTCATCGCCCAGCTGGTGGCCAGCGACCCCGAGTCCTACTGCGAGGCCGTGCTGGGCAAGACCAACAGGGAGTACTGTGACTGGATCAGGAGGGAGGAGACGTGGGGGGGGGCCATCGAGGTGTCCATCCTCTCCAAGTTCTACCAGTGCGAGATCTGCGTGGTGGACACGCAGACCGTGCGCATCGACCGCTTCGGGGAGGACGCCGGCTACACCAAGCGCGTCCTGCTCATCTACGACGGGATCCACTACGACCCCCTGGAGCGCAGGATCCCCGACTCGGACATTCCCCCCCAGACCATCTTCTCCACGAGCGATGACGTGGTTCTGGCCCAAGCCCTGGAGCTGGCGGACGAGGCCAGGAGGAAGAGGCAGTTCACGGATGTGAATCACTTCGCGCTGCGGTGCATGGTGTGCCAGAAGGGACTGACGGGGCAGCTGGAGGCCAGGGAACATGCCAAGGAGACTGGGCACACCAATTTTGGGGAGGTGTGACACAGGCAGCACCAGGAGGGTTCCATCGACTACCTCACCGGTCTGGAATCGGATTCTGGATTCCCCCAGATAAGCTGTTTGTAAACCATAAAAATTCCGTTCACGCGAAGAAAGAAAAATGCTTGAAAGGCAAAGTAACTTCATGGTGGCCAAGGCCCAGGTTTGGGAATAGGGGATGGGAAATAGGGGTGTCCTGGCATAGTAGGTGGGCAGGTGGTGTATAGTGGCAGCTACACCTTGATTTGTGGGATAGCCTTCTGTGTGTGTGTGTGATCTGAGCAGACACTGGCATAAAATCCACCTCTGAGTCGCTGAGGGAATCCCTCTGTTTTCAGGGGAATTAAGTCAATCCAAAGGTATGGGAAACATACATATCAGCATTACTTACACTAAGGATTAGGCTCTGCACGTAGGAGCAGCTCTCAGAGGGACAGCAGCACCATTTGCAATGGAAATAGCAAATCCAATATCAAAATGCAATCTGGCAAGAGGATCTCAGAGCTGCCCTACACCTTGTTACCATCAGGAATAGACTAGTTCGTGTGAAGAGAACTTTAGGGGAAGAAGTGGCCTCTAAGCTTTAAGGTAGCCTTTTTTAAATTAATGAGTAGATGGATAAGTGTTGAATAATCTTATTAATCCTCCGTAGGTAGTTTTTAGTTGCTTGAAAAAAATAACTCTCAACCCCCTGGTGTTTACACTGCATCACAACATAGGCATGTTTCCTGGAACACTTAGGATTCTTCTTCATAATAGTATTGGAAATTCTGGCAAGAGGGAAATATGTAGTTGGGGAGGTGACTTAATTTGCATCTGTTATATACATTTAAGCAGACTTTACTTGAGTAGAGCCAATAATGGCCATAGTGTTACAAAGCTGTTCCAGATTCCAAATACTGTATTATGAGCACTTTAAGGTTGAGTTCTCACTCTTTGCTGGTAAAAAGTTTTGCCCTTTTAAGGGCAGAGTGCTGAGCCAGAAGAGAGGCTTGAAGTTTCTTCATCTGCTTTCTGCCTTAATGTGTTTGATTTATCACTGGTGACTGTGGAGTAGCAATTCTGGTAATTCTGATAATGAAAGGTGCAGTTGAAATTTCAGAACAAAGTAAGCTGTATTTGTACTGTTGAGTATCAGGGAAGATGGAATTGTTTTAACTTAATACCTTACCTCACAGTGGGGTTGTGAGGCTCAACAGCAAGTGCTTTTGAGGTCTTTTAAAAGGTGCTGTAAAGGTGCATATTACTGAAGGGGATTTTTTTTTTCCTTTGAAATGCCTGCAACACATACTTGTTTTTTTGAATTTTAAAATACTCTTTGCCTGCCATTTTTTGTGTTACTGTTTTGACTGACCTTCCTTGCACTTTTAAAATGGGGAGCAAGAACATGCCTCTCTGGACTGAGGCAGAAAGCCACTTTCCATGTGGAACCTAAAATGCAGTGTTAAAGGCCTCCATTCCTTAAGGCACCTGACTAAACTGGTGCAGCAAAACCACCTTTTCTGCAAAAATCACGTTTCACTGAAGTTCTCAGCAAAAGCTCCCACTTGGATGTTGAAATACAGGAAGGTCTTACTGAAGAAGGAACATAATTACATAAGTGCTTTGCTGAATCAAGGCATGAATAATTAAATTTAAAGACTAGAATCACCAAGAGCACTATGGACCAGGTTTGGTTTTAATTCAGTATTAAAATACACATTAGCACTGTTGGGAGTTCCCTGTAGAAAACCATTTAGCTTCCAGTGTTAAACCCTGCTCTGCTTTTAGCCTGTCATTAGGAAAAGAAGAAAAAAAAACCAAAACCCAACATTAAAACCAGCCCTATAGAAGCTGATGCTTAAAAACCTAAAGAAATACCTGACAGTTCAAAAGAACTTGAAGATTACACTGTGTTAAAACTACTTGAGACGAAATCCTGTCTAGGAGTGAGACCAAGAGACTGTCAATCCCAAGGTGTGTTCTCAGGTTCCACATGGAAGCGTTGAGATGCCTTGGCCAAGGAGCTGATCCTCACCCTTTGCCATCTGTAGAATGGACACAAAACCTACCTCAGAGAGGTGCACGAGGTGTCTTTGGGTGTCTTTGAAACAGGAGTGGAAGATTCATATTTATTGTCTGCCATGTTTGCAAATGCATTGACTTTGGGGAGCAACGCTTAGATTTTAGCTTTGTGTCCTGGATGGTTTTCTCAAAGTAAAACTTTCTTTTTTCGTTTGTTTCTTTTTCNTTTCTCAGTTGCAGTATTTCTAAAATTAGCATTATTTAATCCAGAGTGTTTAGCTTTGCTAGATCATGTTTGCCTTGGAAATCTGCTAACAGAGAATCAGTTCCATTTGAGGGAGATGTGTCACTATCACTGCTTGGATGTTTTCTTTTGTTGCCTAGAAAATAAAATCTCTTTGGCTAAAAAAAAAAAATATGTCAACTGAACTGCTGTAATTCATGGCTGTAAAAGTTGATATTGTTACAGGCTGACAAACTCGAAGAACAAGTAACCTGTGGTACTGACTGACTCAGAAAACCACCTGTGAGTCTCCCAAACAGAAGTGTCTACATTATTTAAAATGTAAAGTCTGTGTAGATTTAAAGTATAACTCCCTTTCTTTTTAAAATGTTAATATTAGGGGGAGGTTTAGTACCTTTTAACCAGGATTTGCCTGTCCTTAATGATACCTTTAGGGAATGATCACAAAAATGGCATCCTGCTGTTGGTGGGATGAACTTCTGAATATCACTCCTACATTAATTGTACAGCAAGAAGTTAATTACGGATATTTTAGACTAGAGGTGTTGTGGGCCACAGGTACAGGCAGGGAATGGTCCCACCTGTCAAGAGCAGTCCAGAAAGTCTCTAAAATACTGTCTTAGGTCCTTACCATCATTTCGGTTCCCATACATACTTAAAATAAGCCTTAAATTCCCAGACTGCCCAGAGAAACTTCGTTCTGGATGAACTCATGTAAAAAGAACAGTTTCTGGGGAGAGCATTGAGAAAAGGAACATCTTGTTCCATGGTACAGAATCAGCATCTTAAATCAGCACCTCTCCACGTGCTCAGTCACAACAGAGGCCACTTGTGACAGTTTGGGGACAGTGTCCTGTACCCATCCCACTCTCACCAGTTGTGATCAGTCCTGGGGTGACAAACCCACCAGGAAACTGCCAGACAGGAACACAACATTCATTTTTAAACCTCTCCGACCCAAGCAAAGCGATCTATTTGCCCTTCGCCACTTCAGAGGAGCGGGAGAGGGAACAGGCAGGGATGAAGAAGAAACAGAGTTTTTCTGCCTGAAACAGAAACCCCCGTGTTGGGGCAGTTTCTGAGCAATCAGGCTGACACACGACCTCTGAATCATCTGTGTTTGGCTGATTTCACTGCCCCTGCCCTGCATGAACCCGCCCATGGGCCAGCCCTGCAAACCACTCCCTGGCAGGAAAACTCTGAATAAGAGGAGCAAAAAGTTTGCAGTTTGCTATTTTGAAAATTACAACTGTCATGCAGTTAAATGCCTGCTTTTTAAATCAAACTGCATCCAGCTGTAAAACTGCCGTCAGGTTTGCTCTGCTCTGGCCTGGGCAGAACAAAATTCCTCCAAATTGTGTGAAATTAATACTGCTTTCTCATCAGTCTGAGCACCAGAATGTTTCCTGTAACAAAAACGCAGTAGGGGAATTAACAAAATTAGGTTGTCCAAGATTGCAGTGTCCTCATCTATTATTTTTAATTAAAGCCTTGAGGAAAATGTTGGGCAACTCTATTATACCTTGAGAGCTGCTTTCTCATTCCTGGTGTTGAGTTAATGGCAACCAAGCTATGGAAACACATCACCTCAGTTCTCTACCTCTCTTCTGTAAAATAGAGATAATAAATAGATTTCCTTGGCCATGTTAATATTTAATGACTTCTGTAAACTGCTCTGGAATAGGAGGCATTAACTACCTGCTGTTTTCCATAACTGATCTGTCAGCACACAGACCGTACCTGCAATTTGGTTTAAGGAAAGTGTCCAACAGTCTCACAGAGCCACAGAAACGTCATTAAGTTGACAGGAATCTTATCAGTGACGCCGTGTGGATGCGTTTCCTTTGGGGCCAGGCCTGAATCACTTGTGCTTTGTGTTTATGAACAGGGTGGGGCACGGCGGGTCTGTCTGAGAACCTGCCAAAGTCCTTTGGGGGCATTGTGAAGTTTTCTCTGCATCATTCAACTCCTTGCATGTATTTCATGCCTAGTATGTGAAATCAGACCTTATTTTGGGTCATAGCTATTTATGTTCGTTGGAGGAAGAGGAATGTGGAAAAAAGAGCAGGTTCTTTCTGGGCACCTGACTCAGAGAAGCTCAAGGAATGGATCATGACACTCTCCTGAGCCGCACAGGGCGCTGCAGGCAGCCAGCCCTGCCCGTGTTACTGCACAGATCCAACCCTTGTGCTGTCAGACCACCCTTGCCCTGTCCTGTTGCTCATCCACACACTGTTTGCAGTGTAATACCAAAACAGCTCTGGGTTTGATTTGCTCCCTCTCTTAAAGCAGCCTCAGCACTGGGCACAACCCGACAAAAGCAGCGTGACTCTAGAGCTTAAATTTCAACTTGAAAATACTCAATTCATTCATTTTAAAATAAAAATACATAATTAATTAGTTTCAAAATAAAAATACTTAACTAATTAACCTAACATTTAGACTCTGTTTAAATTGCTGCACCGTCCAGCACGACACCAGTTAACACCAGAGTGGGTCTGCCAATTCCCGGCTGTCGCAACGCTCCGAAGGTGCCGTGTCTGCATCCCTTCCCTGCTGCGGGCCAGCGTGGGAGAGCAGGAATGGCTGGGGCTGGCTGGGCTTGTCAGCACCCTCTGGCTTCTTCATTTGCTCCTCAGCACACGTCCCCCTTTGTGACAGCCCCAAAGCTGGTGCTCGGCAGTGCCAGTGGGAGCTTCCTGGCTCATCTGCTTTCTCTCCCATCTTACGGCGGCTTTAATTAGCTGATGTTTCCACTTCCCTGTTCTGTGGGGCAGGGAAAATGTGTTGCAACACGGCCTTTTGCTAAAAATACGAGGTAAAAAAAAAATCACTGGAGCATGAAAACGTGAATGAATCCGGTGGCTGTGTCGGTGCTGGAAATTTCCTGCAGGGTTTCTGCTTGGATGTTCACCGGTTGTTTGTTCAGTGAGCAGCACCTCGCAGAGCAGGTACAAGTCCATGCTGTTTGTGTGGGGTGGGAGCAATGGCCAAAGCACTGTTTGTCAGCGAGAAAAGCTCTAATTTTAATAGCAGAGAGCAAAGTCGGGGCAGTAAGGAGCCACTGCCTTCCCTCAGCTGCCCCTGCAGCACCACCTGGGCAGATCTGGGGCTGGGGGTCCTGCAGATGGGAAAAGTGGGCTCTTCTTGACCTTCCCCTGGAGAGAGGCAGCAGAGGGGGGTACCCTCGTGCTCAGAGAAGGGGATGCTGCTGAAGGAAACGCCTCGGCAGAGTTTCTGGGGATGTATCAGTGCAAAGAGGAGTGTGATGGGTGTCTCGGGCAGCTTTAGCCTTACCCGGGCTCAAGGATTCAGCCTCAAGCTGCCTAGTGAAGGAGCCTCCAGCACTGGAAAGCCGGGGAATGAACATGTAGAGGGGCTCGATGTGTGCAAGGAAAGATCCGGGAGGGGCAAAGGGGCAGGTCGGTACAGGCAGAACAAGCCCCGGAGCTGCTCAGACCTGGGCACCCCCTCCTCTAGCACGGAATTAAAGCTCCGTGGCGAAGCTCCCCTTTCAAAACACTTTCTGCCTGTCTTTACAACCTCCTCCCAGCGCACAGCAGCAGGCAGCAAACTTTTGGCCTCTGGAAAGCTTCGGTGATCTACAAGTACTTACCTGTTCTAGCACGGTCTGTGCTTTTTAAGAGCCGGGAAGGAACCGGCTCCTACCCCCGAGCCTGCGGGACCTCCCGCACAAACCACCTGAGAGCAGAAACCTGTTGTGGGGTGACGCCTTTCAGGGCGCAAACGCCCAGCCAGGGACGTAATTACTGTGTACAAAGGCTTCGGTCAGGGCTGCCCCGAGTGTCAGCGAGCAGCTATGCGGCAGAGCAGGATGCCGCGTTAAGGAGTCTCCGGCGAAACCCGTGCCGAGGACATCAGAGGACAGCGGGCAGAGCAGGGAAGTGGGTGAGCTGGGTGGTACCAGCCCGCAGCCTCCCGGGGCATTGCGTGCTGCCCGTGCTGGCGCTGCGAGCCCGGCACGGAGCAGTTTCAGGGGCTCAGCCCTGCCCCGACCGCAGCCTGGAGCAGGAGGAAAAGCTGCCCTGCACGGGGGCAGGATGAATTTCTGCCGCCCCGGTGCCGCTGGTTGCAGGTGAGGGGATCGCTGTGCCTGCCGAGCGCCCACCCGCCCAGCAGCCTTATCTGCGCCGGGGAGGAGAGTTAATGTGTAACCCGGCTCTGTTTGGTTAGCCCAGGAGAGGAAAGAAGTCCTGGGATAGGCACGGCCGGGACAAGGAATTGGGCAGCACGGAACGACGGACGTCCCGGTAAAAAAAACAAAACCAAAAACCAAACCAACCCCTCCAAAAAAAGATTAATAATAATAATAATGTATATTCCTTCTTGTCCTTTGCTTTCTGTGCTTTTCCTGCTCGAGGGGCTGAGCGTCTCTGCCTGGGTGGGATGGGGGGCTCTGGGTGACTGCAGGGCTTTGCTTTGGCAGGGCAAAATGTGGTGGAGGTGTCACCTGCTAAACCTGGACGAGGTGGTTTGAAAGTGGTGGTGGGAGGCAAGCTGGGGAGACCCACGGCTGGTGGTGGAGAAGCCGGGATAGCTTGTGCCCAGGACAGCGAACAGCTCGGGCAGCTGCCGCGTGTGCTTGATTTACTCGTTTAAATAGGAGAAACTATAGACCTGCCACCATCTCGTTTCCCCCTGAGGTGGGATCCATCCCACTGTGCTGCTCAGAGCAGGAGCGGCTGGGACGGTGCTTGCAGAGGGGGGTTTTGCTTTCAGTTGTGTTTCGGGCTGGCCGGGACGGAGCCCTTTCCCGGCAGCTGGAAGGCTCAGGAGGGTTCGGCTGCTCAGCCTCAGATGGCAGAACCGCCGGGGTGCTTTAGCACTGCTGGAGAGCTGGGGTAGAGAGCGTGGAGTGGTGCTGGCTAAAAGAAAGTAGCCTCTTCACATAAAGCAATTAGCATTAATTGCTACCCAGCAGCTCTTTGATGTTTGAGGGCTCCGTGGGCTTTGTAAAGGACAGTTATAGCAGCGGCCACTAAAGCTAAGGGAAGTGGCCTTTTGTTTTAGATAAAAAATAGCTTCTTCCAATAGAATTTCTAGTGGGGGAAGAGATATACACCACTGGAAACCAGCTATGAAACAGCTTTTCAAGTACCATGTCTTTAAATGCTCAGTGGTGTGTTTAGTTTGTGGCTGTTACTCAGTGAAAAGAAGGAACTGTAAAATCCTTCTGAATCACAAAAACTCGGCGGTTTCAACACTGATTTTTCCTCTTTCCTGAGTTATGCATTGGTGCCATAATCGCATCAGAGAACTGGTGGGCAGGAAAACGAACTTCTTGTTTCGGTGTAAATTCTCTCCAGCGCCCGGCGAGCTCGGGGCTGAACTTTGTCTCCCTGGGGGCTGGGGCTCGGCAGGTGCCAGAGCTTTGGCACCTGCTTTGGGTTCTGTAAATACTGGTTGAATGAGGGAAAATTATTTCTTTAATGGACTGATGATGGTGGGGATCCTCGTGGAGAAATTGGCTCCCTCCCACCCAGGGACTGCTGGCCCCAGGCAGCTGCACACTCAAGACTTTCACTTCCTCAGGAGTGTTTTGCTCTTTCAGATTTGGAAGGGAGGCAGTGAGAAGCAATTACAGTGATCATGGTCAAGCCTCTTGCTACATAAAAGTAGATATAAATCTTTAAATCTAATCCTGATATAAGTCTGAATTTTGCTTTAAGTGCAAAACCACGCAGAAGCCTAAACCCCCCCAAACTCAGCTGGTATCGTCTTCCTGACAGCTCAAAGCCCTGGCTATAAAGTGATCTGAATCCAAAGAATGCAGGGAATTGCTGTTCCAAAGCCACCACTTACTGCAGCGTCATTTAAGTGGTAAATAATGCAAAGCCAAGACTGAAATACTAAACTCCTCCTGCATGGAAGGATTAGATCTGTCAGGGCGTGGGTGTTGAAATCTGATTTTTGCGGCATATTCCAATTACAAAGGAATTCTTTCAGGGTCTAACGCTCAGAACAAGCAGCCAGTTCTGCTCACTTATCTCTGGATCTAATTCCCTGATCCTGCTACAAGAAAAAAGCAGCAGTTTGTTCCTGTGTGCTGTGGCCAGGTTACAGCACAAAGAGCTCCTCTGTGTCCCAAAGAGCAAATCCTCTCGCGTGGGCCCGTGTGTGTTGCAGGGGGTGTTTGTTTTGCTGCTCCCATTCGCCTCCACAGCCCAGTTCCCTACTGAAGGACTGGGTGGTGCATGTGAAGAAAACTAATTGGTGGTGTCAGGGAATTTTGGAAGCTCAGTGCTTTACATGCATAAGTAATGACAGCTTTTGTAGGTGCTTGGCCTCTCCCCCCCGCAGGCAGCAGAGCTCTCTGCAGGTATAACTGTCCCCTCTGCCACCCAGGACCCTGCTCTGGGGTGGTCTCGGTGTTGGGAACCCCAATTCAGGGTGTTTGTCAGGCAGCTGCTGGTGTTGGGGGTCCGGGCTGCATCCAGGAGAGCATGGTGGGGACATTGGAGTGAGCAGGCGGGGACATTGGGGTGCTGTTTGCAACACCCCTGGGGCAGCTGCAGGCTGGGCATGGCCCCAGCGTGCCCTGCTCCCTCCAAGCTGTGCCAGGCATGTGCCCAAACACACCCAGGCATGCCCTGAAGGTACAGGAGCACCTCCCTGGGGGCACCTCCCCATGGCCCCCAAGGAAGGGTGGCAGAGGAAGCTCTTTGCCAGGAGGAAGCTCCTGACAGAGCAAGGACGTGACTAAACAGCAGCATTTCGGGTCAGCACGATCAGAAGTTCAAGCTGCAGGGCTGGCAGAGGGTGTGGTGGAGGGAAGAGGTCCCATGAGTCGGGGCTGGGACTTGAGCTGGGACAGGATCTCTGCTGCCGAGCCCTGAGGCTGAACTGGGCTTACACAGCTTTTTCCTTTGCCTAATCCACTCCTCTGAGATGATTAGAGAACCACCAACATGAGCTGGCTGTGGATGGGCTGTCCAGAGTTTATCCCATTTGGGGAAAGCTTCAGTTCGAGAATGCTTTAAAAAAAAGCCCAGCTGTGCTTCCTCCTGGAGAGAGCAGCCTCAGAGGGAGCACATTCCCATCTATTCAGCACTTTCAGAGCCTGCCTGCCCTCCCTCCAGCTGAGCCAGTGTGTTTGCATCACCCCGGGGTGAACTCATAGCTTAATGCTTCTGCTTTCTCCTGCTCCAGCCTGGACATTGGCCCCCGTGCCAGACACCACGGCAGCCCGGGATATGCCCAGGGAGGAGCTGGGGATGGCTGGCTGCAACTCTGGGAGCTGTGACAGCATGGTCAGCACGGCCTCTGAGCACTCACAGCGGGTAAGTCACCCTGGTGTGTCCAGCCCGGGCACGGAGAGGCTCTCACTTCACCCCTCTGGGCAGCTGAGGGAGGATGTCGGTCAGATCTCTGCTCCAAACTGCTCTCCATCAGTGCTTTGGAAGCACCTGGGGGCCCTGAGGCAGCACCACACTCAGGGCAGCACAAGGACCAAATTGATTCCTGCCCCAGAGCACTCCCAGATTTGCCATCCTGCCACGTGTGCGGCAGCGCTCGGGAGCCTTCGCTCCTGCCAGGTCTCCTCGGGACACCGAGAGCCCAGTGGCATCCCAAAGGTGCAGATAGAGCTGGCACTGGGCAGGAGGGGCCTGGCCATTCCCCAGTGAGGGATTAGACCAGCTGGATCACTGGGTCAGACTGGCTCCAGCAAGGGTGACTTCACCTGGAAGAGACAGCGAGCTGTGCTCCTCCCGGCTCCCAAGAGATTAATTTCCCTAGTTAAGGCAGAGATGAGTTTGGACCACGGCTGTAGATGTGTAATTTTTCACCATCTGTCCATTAAAGCTTGTTTGTCTCCCAACACTGATTCTGAGATTGATGGACTAATTACATCCTGTCTGACTTGGAGCATAATTGATATGTGTAAGTGTAACGCTCAGTCCTGACAGGTTTTCCATTTGATGTATTGCAAACCAGAACCAAACCCTCTGAATTTAATAGGGATGGAAAAACTGGTTGTGATATTGCACTGTAAAAAATTTGGGTAAGTGTCTCTGCAAAACAACTCCACCTGAGATAATTCCTCCCCTGTGCTTGTTGATCTGATGCACACTCCATCCTGTCCTGCACTTCATATTTCACTGCTCATATTCCAAAATAAATTAAAGAACTAAAAGGTAGAGGCTAAGTTTTCCAATTCAGAATAACCCATCTTCTGACACACAGAGTGGGNTCTATTTTTCAGTAGGTGTAATACTGGTTTTTGAATAGCCACTGGCCCAAGTCTCCTGGGCAGGAGCTGTTGCAGGCTCCTTTTAACTACCAGGATATTAAACAGAAAACACCTCTGTCTCCTACCTTTACTGCTTTATTTCCTTTTTCCAGAGCGATAACAGCTATGACTATTTATCTGTGGAGGAAAAGGAGTGTTTGATGTTCTTAGAAGAAACTATTGGCTCACTGGATGCAGAAGCAGACAGCGGGGTCTCCACTGATGAGACCGACTGTGCAGAGCCCTCCAAGCTGCCTGGGATGCGGCCCAAGAAAGACCCTGTGGCCAGGGGTAAGCTGGAAATCCTTCTCCAGGATCTGTGTGCAAAGGGAGCATTGCCTTGGCAGGGAGGGAGAGAGGGAGCAGTGCCCCAGTTTTATGGTGTGATGAGGTACAGCCAGGTGATTTCCATCACTCGGTGTAGGCAGCGAGACAAGTAGGGCACCAACTGCCTTCTCCCAGTTCTCATGGGCAGGTATGGAGCAAGGTCAGCAGAACCACAGGGCAGAGCATCTTTACTCATGCTCCCAACAGGCTCACGCAGATTAACCAGGCTCCTCATTCACCAGGTGCTTGGTCAAACCCAAATTGTCTGACTTCCCAAGCAGTGACAGAGCAGCTGGAGTCAGGCTGAGCTCTGGGGGCAAGTCCTGAGCCGTGGCTGTTCTGGCTCAGCAGGCGTGGAGTGTGTCCTGCAAAGAGGAAGGTGCCCTGAGCCCATTTGTGACCTCATCTCTCTCTTTTCCCAGATTTGGGAAATGGGGCTCCCCCTCCAAGCAGAGGTCAGCAGTGTGCAGCTGAACAGAAGAGTGGCAAGAGCATCTCTGCCTCCTCCAGCTCAGCTCCAGCAGTAGCTCCAAGCCCAGGCTATCTCAGTCTCCCCAGGAATATCCCTGCAGCAAACACAGCTTCTGACAGCAAGGTGACTGTCCACACAGTCAAGGACCCAGTGCCAGTAGAAAAATCTTCACAGGAGGCAGCCAAGGAGGACAGGCTTGACCAAGCCAACACAAGAAGCCCTGTGAAGTCAATGGGATCTTTGATTATCCAACCTCCAGATCCCTTCCAGGACGACCCGGTGAGTCATGAGCGGTCACGCAGCAATCGCTCAGATGCCAAGGGGGAAACAGCCAAGGAGACCAAGACTTGGACTTCATGGGAGCAACCAGAGAAATCCACACTGGAAGAGGCCCCTCAGGATCCCGATGCCAAGCGTGGGCCTCCAACTGCCCCCAAGCCACGGAAATTGCCACCAAATATTATCCTGAAAACCAGCAAAAACAGCCCAGTGCCTGCTGCCACGGAGCATAACCACAAGGTAAAAGCACCAGCTCCGCCCTCAGCTGGCTCTCAGCCCAGCTCTGCCAGTGATGCTGCTTCTGAAAAGGTGAACTCGGGGCACCTCGACCCCAAGGAGAAAGAGAAAGCCCATCGGGAGGCACTGGAGAAGCTCGGACTGTCCCAGGGCAGGAGGGAGCCCAGCGCCCACCTTCAACCTGCCCCCCATCCCCAGCCCAGGGAGACTCCGTTCCCCACCCCCGGGGAGCCTGAGGCAGCGGAGAGGTCCGTGCCAGGGATCCGACAGATCACATTCAAATCCAACACCCTGGAGCGCTCCGGGGTGGGGCTGAGCAGCTACATGGCCAACGCCAAGGAGCAGAACGGCAAGAGCAGCAGCAGCTCCCTGGGCAAGATGTCCTTCATCGAGCGGCTCGCCCCGAGCTTCCTCAGGAGCGGCCGCCCCCGGCCCGTGTCCCTCGCGGCAGGGAAGGACTTTGCTGGGCTCAAGGAGCAGGTGGAGCAGGAGAAGAGCAGCAAGAGGAGGTCCCACCCTCTCCCAGGCTTCCCCAGGCCGTCCCGCTCGGCCGTCAGCGTGAAGATCTCCCCGAAGGGCGCGACCGACGAGAACCGGCGGGAGGCCCTGAAGAAGCTCGGCCTGCTGAAGGAATAACTCCACAGGCTCGTGGAAAAGGAGGCTCTTCGCCCCAAATCCAGGTGCCTTCACTGCCTGTCCTCTGGCAGATCTCCCACAAGCATCTTCTGCTGCGATCTCCTGCTCTGGCACCTCAGGAGAGGCACCCAGAGGTGTTTGAGCTTCATGACCAAATAAAACAACGTCACGTGTACATAATATTTTGTATATAGCAAGTGTATATGAGCTATTTATACAAGGCATCACTGAGCATGTGGACAGGGTGTATTCTCCTACAAGGTCTTTAATGATTTCGGGATTCATCGAAACAGGGAAGCCATGGAATCAGGGGTTTGGCTTGTTTTTGAAGGGGTTGTCTGTGGATAAAGCCTCTCTGGGAAGAACTGCAGGACTCTGCTGCTCATTTAGGACTTTTTTGGGTTATTATTACTTTTATCACAGCCTGAGCATTCGCCTGCCATATGCAAGTGCCTCCCCAAACCACCACTGCCACATACAGAACTGTTGAACCAAGAGGCACCAGAGGGGGCTCAGCAATGCTCCCCCTCCCACAGTGTCTGCCAGAGGGGCTGGAGGGCTGCACAGACATCCCACTGCCTCCTCTGCCCCACCACTCCCCCATCCAGCCCCAAGCACATGGATCTGGCATTTGGAAGACACACGAATGCCCTGAAGTGGCTGTTAAGAAGAACAAGCTGTGTTGGGGTCAGATCCAGAAGTACTGCCCAAAATGAGAGAGATGCAAGTCTGAAACGCCACCAAATCATTCCCTTTTAACCTCTCCTGGCATCTCTCAGCCCCAGCTGATGCTGCCAACATCTGTGCTGCTCATCTTTTATAACAGAGGTGGTTTCTGTCTCTAATAAAGTTGTACATGATCCAAAAATGACTGTGTAGTACAGATTTATGTTGCAGTTAAAACCCTGGTAAAGCTAAATACCGAGCTTTAACCTTGGTTTGAGGAGTGTGAGCCACCCAGGCACCAGCTGGGCATTGCAACTGATGTGTCTGACCCAGAGCCTGGGGATCCTGTACCTCAGGACCCACAGAGAAGGGATTTTGTGTAAGTGCTCCCAGTACAACCAGCAGATGGAAAGTTTTCCGTGGCATTTCCATGGAACAACCTGGTCTAGTGGGAGGTGTCCCTGCCCTTGGCAGGGGAGGGTGGAACAAGGTGAGCTTTAAGGTCCCTTTCAGCCCAAGCTGTTCTGTGATTCTGTGACTCCCGGCTCTTCCTGGAAGCACAAAGGGGGAATATGGAATACCTGGTGCTCCTGTGTTTACTGGCAGGCTGGAGCCAGCCTGATGTGCAGCCAGGCAGCAGGAGAGGTTCCACCCAGCCCTGAACTCCTCCAGCTGCAAACTTTCAAGTGCAAATGATTGACTTTAAAGGCAGCAAGAGCACAGTATGAAAAGGAGAGGAAGATGCAAGGCTAAGCCCCGAGTAAAGGGATCAGCCAAGCTCTTGTGTGGTTTAATGGTACATTTTCACCCATGTGCTCCTCTCCTCTGACCATTCCATCTTACCCACAGCAAATTCCAGCTACTTAATGCTCTGTCTCACTGCTCATCACTTGCATAATGCAGTTACATGACTACTGTAGACTCAAAGGTAATCTCACCTTGATTATCTAAGGAGAAAGGAGAAGAGCATTAAGGTCTCTCTCAAAGCATTTTTGGCCTGAAACAGCCTAAACTTTTCTTAAAAATGGGATTGTTTTGGAGACAAAATGATTCTTTTCCCATCCTTGGCTTTAGTTAAAACCAGAATGTACTAAAGTCATGAAAGCTGAGTTTTGCTCAGATTTCCAAGCAGAAATCTGGTTTCCAAATATTTCTTATTAACCTGTGATGGAGTGATGTTCATTAACAGGAGTTGTGCACGTTGGTATGAAATGGAAACGAAAGAGACTAAATAAAAACAACAGCCACAGGAGATCAGGGTCATTCCTCTGGGAATGAACTCCAGCTCTGTGCCTTTCCATGGGGTGAAGTGCTCCTGCTGCTCCTGATCCTCTGGGCTGAATCACTCCCCACGGGCAAACCCCGCTCCAAGGGCAGGTGTTGCTGTTCAATCCTGTAAGCAAAATATGGCATTTACACAGCAAAATACGGCTGTGTTTGTAGCCATTAGAAACACAGGTGTTTATGCCCAGGGTGTGTGTGACTCCTGGGCTGGGACCTTATGCAAGAGCAGGCCTATGACTCTGCCTGGTGCCACCCAGAGTCAAGCTCTGCTGCTGATGGGTGGATCCTGCCCTTGCCACCCCTCAGCTCCACAGAGCTTTCTGCAGCACCTAGAAGTGCATTCCCACAACCAAACTGCTCTTTCAGCCTCCTGCTTCAGCCTGGGGAGGAGAGGGACAGTGCAGAGGGGATGTGAGCACCCAGTTTGTAAGCACAGAGCAGCCCCCTCTGTCCTTGGCCACACAGGAGCCCAAAAGCACCTTCCCAAAGCTGCCTGGACCAGGTTGCACAGGAGGGACCTCAGCCCTGGCTGTCCTTTTTATGACCCACTCACTCTGGGACATTCTCTCTCTGTGTAGGGCAGTGTCTGTGCCCTGCTCATCTTCAGTGCAAACAACCTTAATCCTGTCTAACCCCTTAAACTGCTGGCACGTGGCAGAGCTGCCTCTCCCCCCCCACGCCGGGTCAGAGCCACCCCTGTGCCCGGCCAAGGGCTCAAGGCTGTGTTTGCCACCCAGGGTGCAGCCCCACTGCTGCTTCCCAGGCAGGGATGAGCCAGCTCCAGGCTTGGAATGAATCACTGGGCTCAGGCTGGGGGATTTAATGACCTTCCAGGCTCCTTCTCCCCTTTGGAGCCAATGCACAGTGTTTGCTGAGGAGTTTTTGGTCAGACCTTTTCCCATGCAGCTTCTCCTGGTCCCCTCCCTGATGTGCAGGTTTGCATTAGGCTGGTCAGCCCCAAACTAATTTAGTTAATTGCTCGGGTACAAACAAGCATGGCCCCATTTTCATGAAGTGTAGCTAATCAGGCATCATTTTCTTGCATTCCTTGGATTCTTTATGTGGGTCAGTACTATTCCTCCCCTTGTGCACATGTTTTATGTCAGGGGGCTGTGAAATGGGGCAGTTTTGCAACCAGGATGCCCTCTCCTTTCCATGGAAAGCCAAAGCTCCACTGATGCTTGTTTGGAGAGGAATTAGAAGCCTGGCTCTGGGGTTTGTCAGCAGGAGTCTGTTTAGTATTCACAGACTGTCTTGGAAAAGTGATGGTGCTGCAAGGTCAGTGATGAAAACCATTGAATGGAACTTAATGCTGCAAGCAGTTAATTAACATAAGTAAACTGTTTAGTGCAATTGCCTCCACGGGTCAGCCCCTCTCTCTAAAGAAAGGCTGCATTAGTTTGGAAATTAAGTTGCCTGTTAGGAACAAAGGCACTTTCTTTATCATCATCATCATCATGTAATCATGGAATGGTTTGGGTTGGAAGGGACCTTAAAGATCATCTCATTCCACTCCCTGCCATGGGCAGGGACACCTTTCCCTATCCCAGGCTGCTCCAAACCCTGTCCAACCTGGCCTTGGACACTCCCAGGGATGGGGCAGCCACAGCTTCTCTGGGCACCCTGTGCCAGGGCCTGTGCCAGTGAGGGCCACAGGGAGCAGAGCTCCCTGCTCTGATATAACCCACAAACCACAGACTCAAAGGATGGAAACAAACCTACCCCCGGGTTCAGTCACAGTCCAGCCACATTCCTGGGGTCTTGTCTGGGGAGCCCTGAAAGCAGACTTCATACTACTTAATTCTGGGCATAATTTGCCTGGAAGGCAGACTCCAGCCAAAAAACCAGCCATGAAGAGAGATCATAATATTGCAGAAGTAGCAAGACTCAAAAGAGTTGGCAATTGTACCCTCTATGCCTTAATGCAGATTATAACAGACTCTGTTTATGTGGCACAGCAATGTTAAAAAAGACAAAGAAAACACTCAGCCTTGCATTTTGCACAGAATATTCATGTACTTCTTAACTATCAGTCCCATACCAGCTCAGACATATCATTTCCATGTCTACATGAGCCTGCCAAGACCTACCATCCCAATTAAAAACATCCTGGTGCATATCCTTCATTACAAAGATCGAATTCAGATACTTGATAGTATCTTAAAACTAGAACCAATGTGCCTCATTCCTGCCCTTAAAACCTCTGGGTTCAGCTCAGGTTCGCAGGGCAGGGGGGATGAGGACGCTCTGCTTCCCGAAGATCTCAACTCTTGTTTCCAAATACCCCTTAATTTGAAGTCCAGGAAGTGACAGAGAGGGGCACTGTTGTTCTTTGCACAGGGATTTGTGTGCCGCAATAACATCCCTGCCTCATTCCGAGCGCTGCCCTGGCTGCAGTTTAATCATTAACTCCTGTGGGCACTGTGGAGCAGGCAGAGATTGTTGCTAGCAATTAATTAATTACCAGTCGGAGTGCAGACAGGCTGTGCTGAGGTGCTGACAGCAACCAGGACAAGGGCTCAGCGGGGAAACACGTGGACTGTAACCACACTCCTCACAAGGAAAAGATTCACCCACCAGCACATGGTCATTATAGGAAGGAAATTTACTTCACAGAAGAATAAATTCTATAAAAGTTAACTCTCCTTTAGTAGTAGAAGGTGCAAAGCAGGAGTATTCCCTCAGGAGGGTGCTTTCCATGTGCTGCCATCACTGTTCCCTGCTGGATCCATCCTCCCAGCTGGCTGCCCCCTGCCTTGCAAAAGATGCTCAGAAATCCCCTCGTTGCTGCCAGTGCTGCTGCCCCTGCTGAATTTATTTTCTATTTTTGTTTGTTTAAAGGGGGTGGGGTCCTCAGATGTCCCTGCTCCAAAATCTGGGGTCACCTTTGGGGACCTTGTGCAGAGCAAGGTGAGTGTTCCCATCCCTGGTGGTGCTGCCTGAAAATCATCCCTGTCCACACACCTCTCACATGGTGAGTGTTTTCCTGCAAATCCTGGAGACACAGAGAGTGCTGGAACCAACCCAGGGCATTCTCAGAAGTGCCACAGGCGAATTTTTGTTTGCAATCAATCATTTTTACGTGAAGGAAAAGCAGGCCAAAGTCTCTCACAATAACACGACTGTGAAATGTCTCCTTAGTTTTGACACTACCAGCACATCTGCACCTCAATTAAGATTATTTGGTTAGTGCAAAAAAGGAACTGTGTGCAAGAAGAGACCTCCCTTAGTTCCATCTTCAGATCCTGTTGTGAGTTCATGGCTGTGGCCATTACCCCAAAATAAACTGCAGTTGTCACAAACATACCTGGGTTTTGGTGGTACCTGTGCAGAGCTCTGGGTTTGGTGCCTTTCCCGCGGCAACACAACCCAGCAGCTGATACATTTCAAGTATGCAATGGCTGCAATGCAGCAAGAATAAACTCAGAGATAAATCAATCACCACAAGATCACAGTGTATTGAACGGGCTGAAAGGGACTGTCACACTGGGGGAGGAAATCCCAGTGAGAGTGCCAAGCTGGCTCCGGCAGGGCAAAAAACCAGACAGACAATCCAGCTCTCAAGCAGGAGCTTAAAAATTCATTTTACAGACCTGCAAACTGTTCCAAGAGCTTGGCTGGTGGTGATGGTGATGTCCTTGTGGAAGAGGCATCTGGACACGCTCTGTGATGGATAAGAGATTTACCACCCACTTCATTCCCGTTGAGGGACTGTTTTAGAACAGAGGTTGAAGCAGAAACCATCTTTTTGTCCTGGATTCATAACAAGCACAGGATCAAAAGACAGGCACAAGCTGCAAGAAGCACTCGGGTTCATTCAAACCACAACTCTCTGAGGAACAGGCACTAAGTTCTTGTGAAGTTGATGTTCAGTTCTGCCTGGAAGTGGCTCACAGCAAACCCCCTTGTACTACAAACGTTTAGGGACAGGTGTTTTATGTTAAAGCATTTGTGATTCAGGGGAATTCCTCTCAAACTCTTGCCATTTCTACTTCTGACTTCTTTGCTTTTTCTTTTTCCCCCTTCCATGGTGTCACCCACGTCATCAGGAGGCTAAAAATGACCATTTTTGGGTTTCATCCTCAGTACAGGTTGGTGGCATCGCTGCTGCTCCTCCAAGCGTTTTGACCCTCTCCAGTTTGCTCAGCGATGCACATCTGACCTTCAGAAAAATGTTGGTGCATCTCTTTTAAACTCTGCACACCAATATATGGAAAGAAGAATTAGACATCAAGAGGTGAGCAAAGACTAACCGAGCTGCAAGCTGCAAAACCCACTTTATTAAACTAAATTCAAGCTGCAAACAGAGCAAGAGAAGATTTCCAGCACCAGAAGCATCACAGTCTAAGGTAGGTGAGCCTCCATTTGCCCTGAAAATACTGTTGTTTGGAGAACAATGCTGTTGTACAGGGACTATAGGAGATACTTTGAGGAATTTAATCTACAGTATGTAACAGATTTGAAATTTAAAGTCATTATTTCCATAGCAATAATAGAGCTCATTCATGGTGATTTTTCTTCATTTAAGGTAGTGTGCCTTTTTTTTAAAATTTTAATTTCTTTTTAAAGCTATAAATTAAAATACTGGCCTTTTTTTTTTTTTTTTGGCCAAGAACACGTGAAAAATTTATGTGGACAAAGTAAATACTTATGCAAGTCCACACAGAGAGACTCTGCCCAGTTATGCACACCAGTTAAGGATGGTTTAATCAGACAGGTGCAGAAAATTGATCATAGAAATATTTTCATAATATAAAACCGAAATGAGGACAGGAAGAAAACACTCATACATGGTTTACTTCTGGGATTTTTATAGCTCTTCCTTTTCGCTTTTTGCTTTATATTTAATGCCTATTTGCTGGTTACAAAAAATTAAAAAGCTTCAAGCCTAATATTAAATGAGATTAAAATGTTGCTGCAGATAGGAAGCGAAAAAATGGCTCATGAATGGGGAAAACCTGGAGGGGAAGTGCCCAAAGGGGATCCTGTGCCAGCTGAGCCCCCCCAGCCTGCGCTGAGAGGGGAACAGAGCATTTCTCCAGCCCCATCCCACACTTCCCATGGCACAGCCACAGCCGAGGGGAGGCAGAGCTGGATGGGAGATGCACAATATTCCCAACACAGGATGTGCAAGGCACAAGTGGCTGGTTGTGCTGCTTTCAGCTAAACCATGACACTGGTGCAAGGCTGAGCCCAAACCCCACTCCTCTGCAGCACAAGGGGTGGGCTCTGTGGGTCCCCAGCCCAGGGCTCAGCACTGTGGTGAGCAGGAATAAAGCTCGTTGGGACACTGAGTTTCCTTGTCCGTATTTCCTGAACGCTTTTGAAGCGATTCCAATGCATGAACAAGTATGAAATAAAGCACATGATGTGCACTTGCCAAGGTTCCAGCTGCAGTGGAGATGAGGCAAATCTCAAACAAAGAATTTTAGGTAAAACGTTGCAGTAACCAAAAGTTCTTAACTCAAACAAGGAAGTAATCCCTGTCTTAATCAGGGACACCCAAGCACTGCTTGTTCCAGTCTGGAAAGGGTAATAACAACCTGTACAAAGATAAATTGCAGGGAATAAAAATTAAAAGAGGAAGATAATTGGAGGGTCATAGGAGAGGTTTGAGGATGTTGGCATTCCTGAGATCTGCAGCTTTTCCTACTGTTTCTTGAGCTGAAAGAAAAAAAAAGAGATGAGAAGGGAGAGGGTAGAGAAGGGAGAAGAGCAGGTTGGCTGCCACTGAGCCCTCATTGCCAGCAGTGCCTTCATAAGTATTTTACCCCACAGCACAGGATTTACTGCAGGACTGTGAGATCTGCAAAGCACTATTAGCACTTTTTTCCCTTTTGAAATTCCCCTATTTTGGGGCTAGGACATGTCCCAGGCTGGGAGCCTGTTCTGCTCAGAGTGCCTGTCAGGGCAACCCAGTGGCTTACCTTGGCAGATCCCAGCCACAATCTCTCTCTTCTGTTTGTTAACACAGAAATCAGCAAAATCCCATCCCCAACGTGAGATTTTTGAAGTTTGCTGAGCAAACACTTGTGAAGGCTGGACATGGTGGTTCTCTTTCTCTTAGCAGCTTTGCTGCAAGGTGAGTCACCAGCAAAGCAAGTCTCAAGCCAGCTACTTTGATAAGAACAGGTAAAGCTGGAACTGGGGACAACAGGTTGTGTTCTTCTGGCTAAATCCTCACTTGGACACTGGACACCTCCACCTGCAATACAGAAACCAGTCAAACCACCCTCCTTGCCCACTAGAAATCTGCAGAGAGTCAGCAAAGCGTGGCAAGAGCTGGGAGGAGAATGCCAGCTCTCCATTGCTCTCACTGCAGCATCTGCAGGGAGAAGAAAGCTGCCAGATCAGGCAGAGTTTGCAAATGCCAAAGGTTTTTCTTGGGTGTTTGCCATTAATTGCTGCCCTCGACCTCCAGCTCTGGGGCTGGGGGGGGGGGGGCGGGGGCATCCTGT
>VXBX01006120.1:583329-615290 GCA_013400415.1 Scytalopus superciliaris | reverse complement strand
GGGGGGGGGTCTGGAGCATCCTGTAAGGGACACAAAGGGTCTCCTCATCTGTGCCATGGCACAGGGCAGTGGGTCTGTGTCACCAGTCCCCCCTCAGGTGGATAATGCAGCACTGAAGGAAGGTAACACACCACATCCAAACTAAACTGGGCACTCTCTAAGCCAGATGTCCCACTGGTGCCACTGAGAGTCCCACCCCTGGCTCAAAGGAGCAACGCTGGGTTTTGCCAGGTGGCATCTGGTTGATTCTGAGTAACCACCAGCTTCTCTTTGTTTCTCTCTCTCCCCACAAGGGCCAGTTTCAGGCAGCTTGTACGGATCCAGGTTTTTGACAGGTGGGGTTGGAGGGTCCATCACCCACCAGTGCTTCTACCCCATCACACCAGCCAACAAATATGACCGAAAATATTGGTGCAAAACAGCCGAAAACGGGGCTTGCTACACCATCATCTCCTCGGCTGACTACACCTCCAGCGAGTACGTGGGCCGAGTGTCTCTGCAGGACACCCCCCAGAACGGCACCTTCGCGGTGACAATGACAGGGCTGAGGAGCAGTGACAGTGGGACATACCGATGTGGCATCGGCCCCACCAGGGGGGGCCTCTACGTCAGCCTGAACCTGACGGTGTTGGCAGGTAAGTTTGGGACAGGGGAGGCTCCGCTGCACCACCAGCTCACGGGAGCAGTTTGGGATCGGATGCTGGAGCATCCATGCACAGTGAGTGTGTCAGCTTTTTCTACCCCGTGCTGTTAACCAGGTATTTGCAATAAAGAGGTATAAAAGCACAGAGATTTGGACAAATCAGTGTTCACAAATGGAAAAGGAAACTCTCTCCTACCTGGCTGTGTGTGGACAGTGCTTGTCCTGCTGTCTCCCTACAGGTGCCCGTGTGTCGAGGCCAATCCAGCTCATCCAAGGTGAGGTCCGTGGCTCTGTCACGGTCCTGTGCCCATCTGGGGACACCCAAAGTGGTGGGAAGAGGTTCTGGTGCAAAGTGGGAAGAACCAGCTGCACTCTCATGGCTGACTCTGATGGCTACGTGGGAAGGAGGTTCCTCGGGCGAATCTTCATCACCCCTCGGGAGAGCTCCGGAGCTTTCAAAGTCTTGATCAATGACTTAATAAAGGAAGACTCGGGGCTGTACAGGTGTGGGATAGAAAGGCTGAGTGGCTGGGACAGCTCACAGGAGGTGGCTCTGCAGGTGACCACAGGTAGGACAGGGCACGAGGGGGCTGCACAGGTTTCTCCCAGTGCCAGATGAGAAGCATTAAATACTAACTCTGTCCCCTCCAACCTGCAGCCTCCGCCCTTCCCAGGAGACCCAAATTTCTCAGCGGCACAGCGGGAGGCTCACTGTCCTTCCAGTGCCACTACAACCCCAAGAGGAGCTACGAGCAGAAGTATTTGTGCAGGTGGGAGGGAGGGAGCTGCTCTTTGCTCCTGGACACTGACGGGCTTGTGCACGAGTCCTACAAAGGGCGAATACACATCGGCAGCAGCGACCCCGAACGCGGGACGTACACGGTGGTGATGAGCCAGCTGAGGCAGGAGGACTCAGGATGGTACTGGTGCAGGGCTAAGAGTGGGCACACAGAGCACACGTCCTCTGTGAAGCTGAGCATCCACAAGGGTAGGTGGTGGGATGGCCTGGAACACAACGGGGTGATCTTTAAGGTCCCTTCAACCCAAACCATTCTGTAACACCATCACAAGAAACATCAGCTCTACATATTGCCTTTGTTAATAAGCAACTGTGGTGATGGTAAAGGTTTTCAAGGATGTGAGTTGAGCTTTCAGAAGAAATGTAATGGGTTTGAATTACCTTATCGATCTTTTATGATGCAAACCCCCAGTATATAACATCCTGATCCAGGCAGGTGCAGCACTGAGACACGTGCCTGGCTCTGAAGATCAGCTGAAGGTTATCTTGCAGTTTGAGAAACTGCAGCATGTAAATACATGGAACTGCTCCTCTGGCAGAGACAGAAAGAGGGGGGTTAAAGTAGGAACATTTGCCAAGTATTAAGGTTTTCCTTAGTGCTCCCAAGCTGCTTTCTGTGAGACTCGAAGGAAAGCAAAAATGCTTGGGTCTCGTATTTCTTTTCAAGGTGAAATACACAGATCTTTGGTACCTGTAACGCATCAGCTCTGCAAAAACACGGGTATTAAAGCCTCAAAATAATGTTCTCTGTAGAAATCGGATCTTCACAAGACCCAGAAACAACCACACCTGTGAAACCCACTTCACCAAGTCCAGCTGCCTCCAGCACAGCCACATGGAGAAGCACCAAGGGCCTGATGTATGTGATGGGCACCAGGAGCACCACAGTGGGCACTGCCACCAAGGGCACCAGCATTCTACCACCCACTGCCACCCCTGGCACCTGTGGAACTTCCCCAGGTGAAACCTCTCACAGGAGGTAATTCCACAGCCACATTTCTCTGGCACCAACGTGGTGGTTTATGACCTGCCTGCCCCATTTTCCAGGGCCCTACAGAGGCTGTGCAGAGATTGCAAGTTGAAAACACCAGCAGGAGACATTAGAAGTTAGAGGAGCAGAAGGCAAGGTTACCTCATGGCCATGTACACGTATCTTTGAACTTGTCTCCAAACCTTCTGGTGCTGCCCACTGCTGTGGACCACGTGCCAGAGTCAACAGCTGTGCTCCTGTCTGTTTTGCTTTGCTCAATGCAGAGACAGGGGCTTGGGAAACATCAGGCTTGAGCAATAACCTGGTGAATCTGTACCTGCTGCACACTTGAGTGCACTCCTTACCCAAACCCCTCCAGCAGCCAGCAACCTGGGCACCGTTGGGTGCTCGGTGTTGCATCAGGAGTTAGCTTTGGACAAGGTTAATCAGAAGGCTGGGAGTGTTTTGGCCCGTAATTCTTCCATGGTAGTTCTGCACACCAAGCCCTGTGGCTCAAGTGGTTTCCCAGTGGATTTACCTCCTGTGCTTCCTGTAGGGCAGGATGGCTTCGAGCAGCTCCAGCACTTCTCACCCCCTTCTCCATCCCCAGCCCCCTCCAAGCCAGAAAGAGGAGGGGAGAGGATGGTACTAATCATAAATCATGCCAATCTTGTATAAAGGCTCAGATTTTCCACCATTCCTGGCAAAGCCCTCTCTGCCTGGGGAGCTCTGATAGCATTTATGTCTTTCTTGCAAGGAGATGGTGTGTAGGCACCTTCCAACAGCACGAGGGTCCATAACTACTCACAGAAAGGATGTGTGGACCTTGCTTGTGAATTTGTGTTCTGAAAAGAGCTTGGTTTCCTTTTGGAGGGGCTAATTCAGCTGGCAGCACAAACCCCACATGGCAGAGCGGAGGCAGCTGTAGAAATTACTTCCTCATAAGCCAAACTCCAGATCAAATGATTTCAACTCTCCTTGACTTTGTTGACTGTTCTTTGGCTCAGTCAGAGTTTATAACTCCTTTATACTATTTGGGGTAAAAACAACAGTCTGCATTAACCACGCAGGTGAATCAAAACCCAGTTTAACTCCAGCGATTCATCTTTCCAGCTCATCAGGTGAATCCAGTCTGCTCCCAGTTCTGTTACCAGCTCTTGCCTTGCTGATTTGCATCACTATCACTGTTGTCACCCTGGTCAAAATAAAACTCCAGAAGAAGACGGGTAAGTTGGCCAGGGTTGCAGTGGTTGTTTTTCAGGGGTTTTGCTTGTGATTTCCAAGAGCTGGAGTCTGACCCATGGAATGTTTCCATCCCTGGAGACACGTGTCCATTCTGTGGCTGGAGCAGCTGCAATTGCAAGCAAGCAAAGTCCTCCAGAAGTTGTTTGGCTTTTTTCTTTGTTGTTGTTTTTTTTAAATATGCTTAACCAAAAAGCAAATGAAGGAAATGGAAATCCTGAAGCCCTGCTGAAATCAGGGTTGGGCTTTTGTGGATAGAAGATTTATGGCTCCACGAGTGCTCGGAAATCCTGAGGTATAAAGAGCAGGGACCTGCATGGCATGAGCAGCTTCTGGGACCAAATCCAGCTCATTCAGTGCAAAAACAACAAAGATGGGCCTAAATATCCCTTCTGATTACTGACTATTCAAAAATAGGTGCATATATCTTAATCTAGAGCTTAGAGATAAAAAATTAGGGACAGAAAACCTTCAAGGATGGCAGCACTGAGGGGAAATACGTTTTTCACAAGAATGAAATGGGAAATAATGGGCCTAATCTGGTGCCTGATGTGCTGGAATAACTGAAGAGGCATTAATGGAGGTGTGTCCTCCGGTGCATCCATGTGGGTTTTGTTTTAAAGGAGGGGAAAGAAGCACCACTGGAAACCTGGAGGCAGCGACAGCTCAGGCTGGTCCGAGTCCCACAAAAGAACAAGCGATGGAGGAAACCCCGAGCCTCGAAAAGGTGCAGCAATGCAGGATGGACTGTGGCAAATGTAGGTGGGTGTGCTCTGACACTGGCAGAAGGGAGTAAAATCGCATTTTAAGCAGAGGAATTTGTGGCTTATTAAGTAAAATTCCTCCTCAGGACAGGCACAGGGTTTGCAGTCCAGAAATTACAATCCACAGTCCAGGACTTGTGTTCTATTGCCAAACTACTGCCTTCACTGCTTACCAAGGAATGTTAAGCCATAAATTGCAAAAGACTTGGATTAATTCCTACATAACGTTCATAAATTTATTATAGAGATGATTATAATTTTTGCTCCCATGTAATAAACCTGTTATCACTCTTCCTGCTTGTTTCAATGAAATCTGTTTGCTTATCACCTTTGTCAGAATTCCTCAGAAGTAATTATTGTTCACTGTGTTGCAACCATGTAATTCTTTTCTGTCCTATTCTGCAGGAAAATCTATGCTGTCCCTGGAAGGTTCAGGATCACCAGTTTATATGTAAGAGTCTCTGTCTTCTGGCAAAATGCAAGTGCAGTGGGTCTGTCTCAGAGTGTTAATTCTCTTTAGAGAGAAGCTCATGTAGAAAACACCTGAGCATATGTTTTAAAAGCATCTAATCTGTGGAATTTTATATCAGTGCAAAATTACTTCATAAAAAAAAATTATTGAAACAGTGGTTCAAAAAGTTGGTGATAGCATTTCATATTCTCATTATATTAGAGCCAAAAGGGGTCTTACAGTCCTAAATCTAAATAATGGAAAGGAAAAAATCCATCTCTCCTAAAACCTTGGAAATAAACAATCAACATCCCATGATAAACCTTTAAAACTGAGAGGGAAAACCAGTATTTGTTAATTGTGCCCTTTGTTCCCAGATGTCTGGTTTGGGGTAAAGCCTGGGATAATTCTCACCTTAATTTTAGCAGGAGGTTGACTCCAGAAGTCCCTTCTGAGCCAGGTTTTTCCATCCTTCTGTTCCCAGGACTCCCTAAAAGATCAGATCCCCTTAAAATACTAAGTTTGGCATAAAAAACCAGAAACCAACACCCAAGAAATCACTTGCAAAACTATTATAAAGCAGATGACAGTTTCTCTTGTGTTTCGTTATTTTACAGCTACCCTATGGGGGAAAACTACTTTTCAAGGTGACTGATGAAGATTTGAGCCAGAAGCTTCTGTGAAAGCCCCAGGCAGGAGCTGGGAAGTTTCCCTTTGGAAAGGCAAGGCAGGGCTGGGAACTGCCAGGCACCCAGAAAACCCCTCCCTGCCCCTTGCCCTGCCCCGAACCCAAACCCAAAGGAGAGCTGAATCCCCAATGGCACTTGCTACGTGTTTTGCAGAACAGAGAATAAGATAATGCACCTGCAACCCAGCTCTTGGTGTGCAGCTCTGACTTGCAGAGGCAAAGAACCCCGAGGGAAAGGTGATGGAAGGGAAGGACCCTCATGGCTTCAGGATTGCAAGAAATCAGAGAATCACAGACTGGTTTGGGTTGGGAGGGACCTTAAAGCTCATCTCGCCACCCCCTGCCATGGGCAGGGACACCTCCCACTAGCCCAGATTGCTCAAAAAACAGTAAGAATTTTCTGATCTTTAAAAAAAAAAATCCTGATCCATTGAGCCATTTTGCAGCACAAACTACAGCTGATTTCAGCTTATCAGACACTCACATTCCCAAGTGCTCTTTTCCCTCCACCCCCTCTGCAGAACCATCCACGGCTTCGAAACCAAACGAGCTGAACCCCAACACAAAGAGCAGCTTTGGTCTGTGCTCTCAGGCTGCGTGCCACACTGCAAACTGTGCTTTGGCCTCCCCCAATAAAAGCAATCCGAAGGTTGTTTGTTTTCTGGAGATGCCAAAATGCTTTGGAACCTGTGACTTGGCAGGAAAATGTTTCCTCGCTTGTTAAAGCAAGGAAATATATTTGCATGAAGCCACAGATCTGTTTTCCTGGAAACCTTGAGGGCGAAGACGGTGGTTTGGTTAAAGAAACTTTTCCTCCCTGAGATGCACCAGCAGTCACAGGTGCCCATGGCTGATTTCTGCCAGAATTCCCTCTGCCCAAGACCATTCCACCTTCTCCTGCAAGCCCAAGGTCTTTAAAACACATTTAAAACTGCAGGATGGACCCGGGGTGAGTGGAGAAGCTGATCTGGTGGCTCCCAAGGGAGAGTGGGACATACAGGAAAGCAAACACACCTCTGCCCACTGGGGTCAGGCAAGCACAGCTCCATGGACAAGAAGAAAAAGTAATGCCAATATTATTTGGGGAATGTTTGGAATGTCCAGGGAAGCAGCACTGGTGGGAAGGACACACCTCGCAAGGGATCAGTGTTTGTTCCCATCTAGGGGGGATGGTGGCTGTTGTCTCAGTCCAAGATCCCCAGCAGATCACCCTGTGAGACACAGAAACAGCCTTCCCCACCTCAGGAGCTCCCTCCCCACCTCAGGAGCTCCTTCCCCACCTCAGGAGCTGCACATTCATGGAAAGAAAGGAGCTCGACACCCTGAGCTACATCAAAGGTACTTCCAGGGCTGGCTTTAAGATCTGACAAATTTCTTAAAGATCCCAACTCCAGGTCAGGATCTTGCTGCTCCCAGGCATGACAGGAACAGCTGGAGCTGCCATCCTGTTCAAACTCATCAGCTTTCACCGAGAGAGGATGAGAAAAGCTCTGTGTGACCCCCTAGTTAGAAGGAATTACTGCTCTTGCATTGTTAGTACAAGGTAAAGCAAGTTAATGATTCATCCCACGTAATACAAATACTTTAATCATCATTAATTTTACTTTTTTCCCCATTTCTGACAACCCCACACCTCACAGGGAATATACATTTGGGCCCCTGACATGCCTACAGGAGGAGAACAAAGAAACAAGGTGGGAGATGTCAGCAAAGCTCCTGCTAATTACTTTTAATTTTAGAGAGCTTGAAGTGTTCTTGGTTTGCACTGCCAAGCCCAACCCTTGCCCACTCAGATTCCTGCTCTTCCCACCAGGCTAAGGGCAGCAGAGGGGCTTGAGAGCGGGGAAGTTGGACAGACTGCTCTACTGGCATGGACCATTAAGGGTTTGGTTTCCAAGAAAAACATGCAGTACCTCAGAAAAATCCACCTGGCTGTGTCCAGTCCTTGCAGCAAGGGGCTCACCTGCCCAGAACGATGGGAAACACAGCCACAACTCAAGGGGGATGTTGCAATGCCAGCAAAGAGGAGGGGGCTCAAAATTAGACTCAGACCCTCTAAGGCTCCCCAGTGTCTTTGTGCCAACCACAGGTACCATCCTTCAAACCAAGGAATCACAGCATTCCTGGCTGGCTCCTGTCCAAGCTGAAGTCTGGCTGAAAGGCACTCAAAGGACCCTCCATGGACTCAGCCCCATGGAAGCTCCTTCCTAAGGGAGGCAGAGGAGCCCTGGGCCATGCCTGGGAGCCCACCTACCCTTGGGGTGGCTGTTGTGCAACAGGGGGGCGTAATCAGGGGGTAAATAAGAGCCTGCACCCTCGGAGGGACAGCAGAGCTGGGACAGCCCTTGGTTTCCCAGCTCTCACGTGGGGTGGGGCTCACCCGCCCCAGCTTTTGGATGCTATTCCTTTAAGGCACAACAGGTGGAAACACAGGGCTAAAGGTACAGGGAGTATTTAAACCAGGCTGGCACTGCCAGAGTCCCTTGCCCTGCTGGGACAGGGAGGCAGGACACTCACAGAAGGTGCCGGGGTCAGGCACCAGCCAACTCGGAGTGGTGAGCCCAAAAGAAAAAGCAAGAAGCCCCAAACACTGCAGGAGGAACTAAAGGTGTAAGTAGCGCTGCTTCATTGTCTTTTGGAAATGCAAAATCTCTCTTACTACCTTTGAGACAGGGAAGGAGAAGAGCAACAGTCTTAAGCAGTTTTGAGGACTCTTCCTCACACGTGTGAAGGGAAGCAGCAGCTCTGAACCAGCAGGTCTCACTGGTGGGAAGCTGATTTCTTGTGAAAGATGCTCAGAAACATGGGAACAGTCCTGTGATAGTTGTGTTTTCCTCTCTGCAGTAGATTTTTAATATTTCTGAAAAAAAAAAAAGTAATATTAATTATCATTACAATATTTGCATTCAGTTTTAACATACAAAATAACTAATGTTATTAAATATAACTGTAGTAATCGAAACCTGTGCAACTCAGCCTAAGGTCGTTACAGTCTTTTGAATCACAACAGGCAATTTTTGAAATTTAGGAGGGGAATTGGTGTGGTTGTGTGAAGTTGTATTAAGAGCTCTCAAGCCTGTCCAGTTCCCAGGAAGATAAACAGATACTGAAGCACAAGTGAATGGGCTGGACAGGGTGTCTCAAAATGAAATGAGAGAAGCCTGGCAGAGCCCTTTCACACTCAGGCCAACAGAGAAGGTGTGGGTTTCTGCACACCTCGGTCCTTACTCTGCAAAGAAAACAGTCAGGCAGGATTCAATGCATTCCATCTGAAGTGCAGAGAAATAGCACCTCCTAATTGCAGTTGTTAATGACCCCTGCACTGGCACTGTCCAGCCACGCAGGGACTGCACACACTGGGCTGGACAGTGACTTGGGCCTTGGGATGTTCCTGCTCTTTGCAGTAGGAGTAGAATTAAACCAGAAATAGTTTCATAGTGTTGAAGTTGGTTTGACTTTCCAGTCCAAGAAACAAATGAACCATGACACCCCATTCACCAACCTGTTGCTTTTCAGATATCTAACACTTAAAGCAATATAAAATTAGGTCACAGTTTAATGGCTCTAACAGCTTAAAGGAACATAAAATTAGGCCAGCAGCACAATCTCTGCTGGGATTTCAGTCCCTGCCATGAGGGATGTCTGATTGTTCTGTTTCATTTCCTTTCTCGAATACATTGCTCATACAGGACAGTGTTTAACTGACAGACATTCTCAGCCAGGAGGGCCACAAGCACTGCAGAAATTCCTAAAAACTGCTGATTCCTGAGTATACCTTTATAACCTTCAGTAAGTTCTGTCAAGATGTTTCTGCTCACTGTACCACAAAACAAGCACCCCTTATGTATTTTCCATATTGTAAAGGGGCATCTGTTTGGAACTTGAAATGTTTATTTTCTGCATGTGTTTAGGTCAGCTTGATCTTTTATCTGCAAGCTGATTGCTCCTTCTTCACTCCATGAAAATGGAGTGGATTGGTGGCTTTTCTCCATCCTACTACAATAAAACTCACCATATATGCAATGATCTTGATGAGCAACAGAAAGATGTAACCCAGCCCTGTGCAGGAAGAAATCTATTGCTGTGCCCCTTCTTTTGGGCACAGAGGTCTTCAGCACCTCCATAAATCACCCCGAGCCTGGGCTCCTCCTCACAGTACAACCCCTGATGCTGCCTCTACAACCTCTCTCTACAGCAGTTTCCATCTCTCCAGCTTCCTCTTGGGTCTTGCTTTAAAAGGATTTGAGGGGGGAAAATATTACCTGTATAAAGACTACATCTAATATATATTATTATTTCTCAACTGTCTGGGCAACAGTAAACATTCCACAGAACCAAAAGGGCTCCCAGGCTGGAATGACAAATGTCACAACTCAATCTTCATGGTTTGTCCATGCCATAGCACGGCCTTGACACTGGTCATGGTCAAGAGCAATAGTTAATATCTAATGGACTGGACTGTGCTGATCCCTGGCAAGCTGCATTGGGAGCTCTGAGAGGCTGCTTTGCTCCTGGTGCAGCTGAGTCAGCACAATTGGGCAACTGGACTCTGGTATTTCATACCCTGAGAGAGCAGCTGCTTGCTCAAGTTTGCTCACAGAAACATAGGGGAGGTCTTAAAATGGATGAGATTTGGAAGAGCCAAGCTGGTCAGAGAGCACTTGCTGCTGGAAACCTGAAAACATCAAAATATAGGCATGTAATAGTGCTGGAGGGGAAGGTGATGGTCCCAGCCCAGGTGAATGCCATGGTGCTGAGCCAGGAAAGTGTCCACAGGCAGATGTGGAGGGCACATCCCCCTGTGGTTGTACATCTGCATACAAAGCCCAAAACAAAGCCTTCTGTCCATTGCCAGCTCCAGGAAGGATTTTGCCAAGATGATAACAAAGGAATGCTATTTTTCCCCTTTCTCTACCTCTGAAAAGTTAGGATAGATGGGGGAGAAGCTGGAGCTGAGTGGCAGGAGGAGCACAGACTGGGCATGGGCACTTCAACCTTTCAGATTGCTCAAATTTCACCAAGATGGGAAGGCTGGACTGGGATCCTGCTTGCATCACAGAGAGAGGGCTGGAGGGCAGCGAGGTGACCACCCTGCTGTTAGCCAGGGGCAAATATCAAGGTCCTCTTTGTGCCATATTATTTGCTTTCTGCAGAATAGGTGATGTTTGCCTTGCTGGCTACTGCTGGGATACGTATGAAAGAGCATTTTTTCATGCTCAGTGAGTTAATTATTAGACATGGACAAGTAGCCATTGAGCAAATGGAAATCACAATACAAGGAAGAAAGCACAACAGATCACCTTTCATCTCAACAGGAAAATAAAACCCTTTTTCTTCTAGTGGGAATTACCCTTAGTAAAATTGTGTCACTTGATGCCCTGAAATCAAGTTCCTCTGATTGTTTATAAAGACTTGCCTTGGCACACATCATCGTCTCTTATGTGTCCCTTCCAACTCAGCGTATTCTATGAACTTGGAATAGGCAGGAAGATCAAGAGCCATGCTTGGGAAATGCACATTCCCAGCACTGCACTGGGCAGTGTCCAACACCACACCCAGTTCAGGCCAAAGAAGACAGCTGAGTGAATTAAGAGCCTCAGTTTATTTCGAGCCATCACGCAGTCTGAAACAAAGGGAAGGTCAGAAATACTCACCCTGAAGATTATGGACATATTTCATTGGTTTGGTATTCCCCAATACTCATCACTGCGTTCTGGCTGAGGGTTCATTTGGGTGCAGTAGGTTGGACAGATGGGACAAAGTCTGATTCTTGGAGGAGCAAGGCTGAAGAAAATCCCTGCAGCTCACCAAGTTCCTCAGCAGCTGAAGAAAGAAGAGAAAAAAAAACCAGAGGTGAAAACAGTACCCTTTTTCTCTTTCATGGACCTGGAAGAGACAGACAAGGGGAACAAAGAGCAGGAACTAAAATCAGGCTTCAGTCAGGAACTCTGCTCTGTGACACAAGGAAGTAATTTTTACTATGAACATGGTTAGGCCTGGCACAGGTTGCCCAGAGAAGCTGTGGCTGCCCCATTCCTGGAAGTGTCCAAGACCAGCTTAGACAGGGCTTGGAGCAACCTGGGCTAGTCAAGGGAGCATTTCTTGGCCCAAATCACTCTGTATGCTGTGCATATCACCACTGTTGCCTGCCCAAGGGACACTGTGCTCTGACAGTCACATTAGTGGCTTGCAATCATTGCATTAATCAGGATTATCATAAGCACAACTCCCCTCACATTACAGAAGGAAGACTGAGGGGTGTTGGGATGAGAGCCACAGGCAGTCCCTTTGCCATGCAGCAACACAGGCAAGAACAGAGTTATCAACTCCCTCTTTCCCATTCAATTCCTTGGCAGAAGCAATTAAAAACTATATTTCTCTCTCCTTCAAGTAGCCACAGCCCTCACACCCTCCAGGCAAGAAGATTTAAATGATTTACTTAATCATTTTGCAAATGTGGCTATTCACCAACTTCTGTGTCTTTTCCAGGGAATGCAATAAAAATGGCTTTACTTTCATTCATCTTCCTCCTGGCCCTCCTCCCAGCTGGATCTGTAACGAGCAGACACCCCTCCAAGGCAACAAGTAAGTGCAACTTGCCTGGGGGGCACGCGTTTTGTGGTGGTCTGAGACCAGAGGCGGCGTGTTCAGGGACCAACTTCACCTCATCATTGCCCACCACCTCTTTGGGGCACCTGATGCCACACAGCCCTGGGTCCACCCTCACCCTGGGACACCTGGCCTGTGTGGCAGGGATGGCATTTACAGCCAGCACGTTTTCCTCTTGCAGTCTCAAGCCCCGTGTTCGGCCCACGGCAGGTGTCCGGGCTGGTCGGTGGCTCAGTGATGGTGAAATGCTTCTACCCCCCCACCACTGTGAACAAGCACGACAGGAAATATTGGTGCAGGCAGTCGGGTAGGAGCTGCACGACTGTTGCCTCCACCAGTGGATACGTTTCCTCAAGCTTCAAAGGCAGAATCTCCCTCACTGACTACCCAGAGGAAGAAAACTTCCAGATCAACATCTCTTCGCTCGCACTGGCAGACGCCGGCACTTACCAGTGTGGTGTTGGTGTCAACGGCAGAGGGCTCTCCCACAAAGTCACCCTGAACGTTTATCAAGGTAATTACAGCCTTGGGCCTTCTGAAAGTACTGATTTCTTTTGCATTTTCTCCCTCTTCCCCCTTTTAAATAAGGCTCCACCCATGGCCTGCCCTGGGTCTAAGAGCTCAAGGTGCTCCACGCCTTCAGAAAGCAGCAGTTCTCATTTTCACAGGCAAGAGAGCCTGACTGTGTCTCTGTATGCACAGATTCAGACCTACCTCAGGCAGCTGAGCTCTTCTACGTGAAGCTGCACAGCACTTGGACAGTGACCTGCGGCTTTGGGCCAGACTATAACTCCTTGAGGAAATACTTGTGCAAGATGGAGAATGGAGATTGCCAGACCATCATTGATAATCGTGAACAAGTCAATAGAAATTACACTGGGCGGGTTCTGCTGAGCCTTGAGGGCTTTGGAGGCTCATTCAGTATCATGATGACTCAGATGGACTGGAAAGACACAGGCTTGTACGTCTGTGGTGTTGGGGAATATGGGGAAGACTATCCATCACAGGAACTGGATGTGTTTATCTATGAGGGTAAGCTATTCCCAGTGTGTTTTCCCCTTCATCCCTGCTGCTCCTTAGAAGCATCACTAGCAGTCACACTTTATTTAGCAAGAACTTTAATTTCCCTTTGCAGAGTGCTATTATCCTATTCTCTCATCTAGATACTTCTTTCCATTTGTGTAACTATCCGCAACACACTAAACCATCACTAATAAATCTTGTATCAAGACTTAACTTCCCCAGCACTGGCTAGCTATTTTCCCCAGCCCAAAACTCCAGGAGACAAATTCCACCTCCAAGTTTGAGACAAGCAAACTGTCTCATCAAATCTTAATTCCTTAAATCTTAATATGACAGATGCAGAAAGGAGCAGACCTGCCCTTCCTCTAGCAAAGAGAACAAAGCTTTGAAATGTCTGTACACAAAGCCAATAACCACCCAGTGAATCTGGGCAAAAGAAAAGCCTGACAGACTCTTTAGGATCAATTCCCAGCAGTGCCAGGACAGTCTCCTGTCAGCTGCACCCCTGAGCTTTGCCTGACCTGATAATACTGATTTTCTTGAAAGAATGCCATGTGGCCACAAATGAGATGTTTATAACTGCTCATTTCATTTTTATCAACAGACAAAAAATTCCCTCAATTAAAGTCCACGGTAATCGGAAAAACTGGAAGCTCAGCAACTTTTGAATGCCTCTATGAGCCTCTAAAGAGTACCTCAACAAGGATCTGGGCCAAGTGGCAACCTAATAAATATATGAGGATCATAGACAACGCTGACTATGTGAACCCAGGTTATACAGGAAGAGTGGCCATGTTTGAGAACGCAGCTAACAAGACGGTCACTGTCATCCTGAACCAGCTGACACAAGAGGACATCGGCTATTACTGGTGCATAACAAATGAACTGAAGGACCAGCAATCATCAGCTGAGCTGATGGTCATAGAAGGTATGACTTGTGCATTGGCAGTTCTCTGCCTGCTCAGTAGGTATGAAACAACCTCCTGAGCACCCCAAATGAACAGTCTGGCTCTTTGAGAAGAGACTCGAGATCCGAGTCTGAACTCACTTCAGTGGCTCTAAAATTGAAACATGAGGTTCCAGTTTTATGGGAAAGTGCTCACAAAAGTTTGCCATGCAAATATTTCTTAAATATTTCTTAAGCCTTGCAATAAAACTCATTCAGCTTTCAACCGGAGATGCATAAACAGCATCCTAAGCGTTAATTTAGCGATGTAAAGAGCACTTTCCCCTCAAAGCTCCACCTGCAGCAGCACCACTACCTGCTGGCTGCCATTCCCACCACTGAAACCACTAACACCAGCCTTGATGTTCCTTTTGCCCTTGCAGGAGAACCTCAACTGAAAGCAGAGAAAGAAGTGGTGGCACAAGTGGGCTCACAGGTCAATTTAACTTGCTCCTACCCGTGCAACTACTACTCCTACGAGAAGTACTGGTGCAGGTGGAGCGACAGCGGCTGCTCCTTCATGCCAGCCTCCGACCTGAGGCAGCCGGGGCCGGAGGTGACCTGCAACACGGCCGACAGGAGGGTTGTCCTGAGCTTTGACTCCGTGACAGAGGAGGACGGAGGGTGGTACTGGTGTGGGGTGAAGCACAACGGCGTCTTCGGGGAAACCATCGCAGTGAAACTCTCTGTGACCGCAGGTGAGCTCCAAGGCAAAGGCAGCCAGAGGTTTTCCTGCTTGTCGGGGCTCTGGATCACCCTGCCTTCTGCCCAGGGAAGTCCTCTCCGCAGCCACTAGGTTGCAGCACCTCAAAACATCACCCTGCAGTTTGTGTTTTCATCCACTCATTGGTTTTGGCTTCCTGGTCATTAAAATCCCCCACCAGTCTACGTCTCGCTTCCTCCCACACAATTTTACCTGTCCTTACTCATTTTTGCTATTATAATCTGTAGCATCGTTCAGTTCAAGCCACCACTGCCAGATGAAGATCTGATCTAGTCCAGAGACTTATCTTGCTCCAGGGAGCTTCTTATCTGAGGAAATAAGTGTGGAACAGGAGAGGAAAGACTAACACCAACAGCAGGGGGCTTAGTCTCAGCTTTGGTGCAGTATTTTGGAATTGAGATGGTTAATTAATCATGTTAGAAGCAGAGAAAAAGTAGAGCACTGGACATCCCGTATTTCGCCATTCTAAGGGGATGAACAGAGAGAAACAGCCTCATTTCATTGCCTATGGTGGGCAAGGAGCTAGAAATAAAAGCAAAACAAGTAATCAAAATTTCTTCTAGAAATACTAGAGGCAGAACTCAGAAATGCAAGACTTTTTCAAAAGCTTATAGGCAGAAAGAGTCTACTTGAGATATTCACAGTGAATTATTTGCAATGAGATTTCAGATCTCAAACCCCCGTTTTAAAGAGCCTCTCACGTAGAGCCAAAACCCACAGCAGCTCCCCATCCTCCCAGCACATCCAACTGGTTTTTGTGTCCCCACCTCCGTGCTGCTGCTCACTAACCACAACCTCTTTCCTGGGATACATAGGAAGTGATGAGGAGAGCCCAGAGCTCCTGGATGTTGATGCCTCCAACCATGTTGAGCTCCCTGACCATGCTGAGCGCCCCGACCCCGGTCCCCGGGGAGGAGCCCACAGTGACTCTGGGGTGAGAAGTGGGGCTGCCTCAGCAAGGTTGGTTCTCTCAATCTTCTGTCATTTATAAATTTGGGGAGGTTGATATTAACCTGTTGTGGGTAGTGAGTTTGTATACAGTGTGTGTGGTTTAAAAACAAAAAAAGAAAAATTCTTGGGCCAAAAGAACTTCACTCAAAACATCGGAGGAAAAGAACAGGGAAAAGTTACAGCAAAGGGCAAGATGACTTGAGATTAATACCTAGTTCAAGAAAATAATACCAAAAGGGAATGATTAGAAGTTCCAGATACAAAACAACTACTTGAAAGTATTTCTGTTAAGATTAGAGAACTTTCACACATTTATAACCAAGCTGCTGATGCAGCTCTTATGTCTTTATTTGGTTTTTGTTTCATTATATGTGTTAGGATAACCAATTCAGCAAGTGAATTGCATCATGCTCGCTCAGGGTTACCATCCTGTACAGATTTAGGCAGCTGGACTTTCACATCCATCATCCTCAGTGGTGTTTCTTTCCCTCTGTTCCAGCTCTGACCAAGGCCATGGCTCCAATACTCTTGCCTTAGTGCTGGGCCCTCTTGGTGCTCTGCTCCTGGTCATTGCAACAGCTTTTGCCATCGTTAAATACAGGCAGATGAAGAGATCAGGTGAGTCCCTGCCTTTCTAATCTCTCAAGAAACATCAGCAATATTAAGATGAAGGCAATACCTTTGTGTCTTTGCTGGGCTGAGCTGTTCTCCCGGTACCCCACCATGTGATGGGTGGAAAAGGGATCCAGCTTCTCCCACTGACCACATCCAGATGGTTCCAACACCAAGCACACAGAGTGCCCAGGCTGAGGCAGAGCCCAGCCCTCCATGGGCTTTGCAGATTGCCCAGAGGGTTCAGCCTGCAACATCCTCACTCCACCTCTGAGCAGGGTATTTATTTCCTCCCTCTCATCAGACCTCGTGTCCATTGGGAGCTACAGGACAAACATCAGCATGTCAGACTTTGAAAGTGTGAAGGACTTCAGTGCCAGCAACAGTGCCTGTGTGAAGGAGAGCCAGGAGACTCCCATTGGAGGGGATGGTAGGTTGCTGAGTCCAGCCCCAGGGTGAGGGGTTTGCAGAAGGACCCTACAAAAGCTACAGAAAGACCTGCCCACTCACAAACACTTCCCCTTCCCTCCCCACAGAGTTCATCACCACCACAGACACCTCGGAAAGCGCTGCTGAGGCAAAGAAGGCAAAAAGGGTAAGAGGAGACAGGAGAGAGGCCACCAACCTGGGAGACACGGCCACAGCCCTCCAGTCTCTGCCAAAGGGGCTGCCTCCTTCCAGGGGCCTTATTTATACCCAGGTGCTCTCCATCTCACCTGGATCCAGCACCTGCTGCAGATCAGCCCCTGTGGGTGGAACTTACTTGGGATCATCCCACTCCTGCAGTCTGCCCCTGTCATCCTGAGAGGCTCACAGCCCACAAAATGCTGCCTTTCCCCCCTACAACATGCTGCTGTCCCTTCCAGCTGCCTAACAGTGTCCCCCTGTCCTTCCCCAGAGCTCCAAGGAGGATGCTGACCTCGCCTACTCCACCTTCGTCCTCACCTCCAACAGCATCGCCCAGGGCAGCTCCGGGGGGGACAGCCCTGCCCTGGATGTGTCCCCCTCCCAGGACCAGGTCTGAAGGTGAGGGATCAAGAGGAGGCAGCACCTGGGACTGGCTCTACCTTGAGGATCACAACAAGCCATCAGCAAGCACAGACTGTTCATTGCTACCACAATTTGCTATAGCTTGACTTTTTTCTGTTTTGCTTAAATTCAGCTTTGAGTGGTTATTTAGGAGGAAGCGTTTGATGCCAAGTGGGGCTGGGCTGGAAGTGCAGATCTGAGTGAGCAGGTTGGACTGGGAAACAGCAGGAGCTCAAGTGGCTCATCCCACAAACAGCCCCAGTTCCAACACAGTGGGCTCTCACAGGCCAGAAGGTGCATTTCAAAAAAATCCTGTTTTCTTTTGAAGGCAGCTGGAAAATGTCTTAGAAGAGCATCTGATGCTTTTGATTCCTCTAAGCTTTCTCGACCTGAGGGCAGCGCCTGCAGGCCAAAAATGGTCTGAAGTGTTTTCATGTACAAGCAATAAAGAGTATCAGTGGCTTTCAGCAGACCAGGAAACTCCATCCATGGGAGGGCACAGGGAGAGCACACCCAGAGGAGCACGGTATGGCTGGGAAAAACTGGATATTCCACAGACAAAGCAATGTGGGAAGCAACAATGATGAAGAAGACAAAGCAGAGAAACAACTTTCCCTGAACACCAGGAATGGGATAGGCTGGTGCCTTCCTGGCAAAGGGAAGGGCTGTGGAAGGGTTTGACAGGGCCAGGGCAGAAACTGCACAGAAACTCAAATTCCTGAGCCTGTGCTGCTTAAGTACAGCTCTGAGATCAAGCCATAGAATTTAAAGAATGAGAAGCATCACCTTGGGTAGGGTCTGACCTGACTGTGTTAAGTAGCACCACATGATATTTCTGGTTTAAGAAAGTATTAGATGCATTTTAAAAATGTAAATATCATAGCTCAGGGAGGTGCTGAGCAGTGGCTGTTTGGGTTAGGTGACAGACACTGAGTTTCATCAAGGATAAAACCACAAATTATTCCTGAATCCTGGACTTCCCCACAGTACGTGCTGAGATGAGCCCCTTTCTGATTTAGGAGGGCAACAACTCCAACAGCAAGTGTGTTTCCACATCCACATTGCAATAGTCATCACCTTACTGAGAGCAAAGCTGGGACTTCAGATGTCAGGTTATTGCTCACCTTCCTCATCTCCAGGGCTCCATCCCCTCGTCAGCACAGTGGGAAGGGGCTTGGATGTTGGAAAAGGTGTGGAGGGGCCAGGACAGGTCTGTGCCCGCCTGGAATTGCTGGAAGTGAATGACTGACTCTGGTGCAATAGGAAAGGTGTGAGCCTGGAAAGTGTCCCCAGGGGTGAGCAGTCATAAAGCAGCAGGAGAATGCTAAGGTTTGGAAATTTCTGAGAGGAGAAAACCCCTTCTGCTCTCCCTTTGTGAACCCACTTCCTCTTCAGCCTGCCCGACGGCGTCCCTCCCTCAGCTCAGCTCCTGCACCGCGCTGGGAGCAGCCAGGACGAGCCAAACCCCCGGGAGAGGCTGAGAAATGTGGGTGGGCTGAGCAAGGGGAGTGGGCTGAGCATCCTGCCTGCCCCTCTCAGCCCCGGCAGCTGCCTGCCTGCGACCCCTGCTCCTTCCCACCGCTGTCGCTTCCATCTGGCATCTCCCTTCCAGAGGGGAATGGCCCTGGGCTGCTGCAGTGGGTGGGAAAGTGTAAAATGCCTGGGTTTGATGGAAGCAGCAAAGCCAGGCATGGGCTGAGGCATGCAGCACTCTGCACGGGATACGAGCAAGGAATAGGATCAGTGGTAGGAACGGTGGCAGCATAAGCTGAGGATATGGAATGAAACCCACACTCCTCTACTCAAGCTGTAATGCAGAGCCCACCACAATCCATGGAAAGGTCCCCAGGGACGTCACCAAAGCAGCCCCTGCTCCTTCACCTGACTGTTCACCAGTGTGTCAGCTGACTTCCTGAGTTCAGGGGAGAGCTGTGGTGTCTCATTGCATCATAACATCACTCCCAGTGGTTCTTCTTTAACAGGGGATCATGGTAAGTGTTGTACCTGTGAGTCTTGAATGGTTGGTTCCAAGAGAGATGGAGCTGAAAGATCACCTTTCATGAGCACTGCCAGAGTGGGGAGGGATGAATTCACCCATTAATGCCCCGACACCTGGACAAATGAAAGTCACTGAAAAAAAACCCACCAGAAAGCAAATTCTGAGAATCAAAGCCCTGAGAGCCTCCCCTTTGGCATAACCAAATATTTGAGGAAGAACAGTCAACAATCAGGGTGATCTTTTCTTTGAAACATCTTTGCCAAATCTGGTTTGCTGCCAGAGATTTGATCAGGGTCCTTCTGCGATGAGGATGAAACCAAAGCAGGAATTAGGTTCTCCTTGAGGACACAAAGACCCTCATCTGTGGTAAAAAAACCCTGTGAAAGAACCACTCCTGCAGTTCAGGCATTCCTGGTGTCACCTCTGTAGCACCCCTGGAAGTTGCCCAAGCCATCCTGGCTGCTGAAGCTTGGCCATGCCCGCAGGCAGGAAAGGGAGAGCTGAGGAGTTTGGGGCTGTCTCATGGGAACAGAGGTTCTGGGAAGAGGTTTGTGCAAGCCTGAAGGATTCACACCAGAAGCAATGAGTCAACCCTAACAGCAAGGAGAGCTGCTCAGAGCCAGGGGAGAGCACCCAGCACCCTGGCTGTGCCCGTGCCACCACAGCAGGCAGCAGTTCTGGGACACTTTGCTTGGCTTACTTGAGTCCTAGAGAAAAACACACCAAGTCAGAGATTTACCCTCTAGTCTGACTCAAGTCTTATGTCTAATGAATGCAGCAGGAAGACTGGAGCACTTGAAGTAGTAGGACTAGAATATGACCAGGGACATGAAATTCTGACTGCTCTGGCTTGGGCTAAGAAGCCCTGGCACCAGAAGTGCATCCTGGTTGCATGGAGAGGTGCCTTGGGTGGTCTGGCTTCATTTATAACACATTCAGGCTCTGCCTTTGTCAGCTGCTACAGTAATAAATGTGCTAACACCTTGTGGGAAAACACAGTGGAAAAGGGATTTAGGTATCAGCAACGTGTGTGCAGGTGCTGGGTGAAAACAGAGCAGGGCTATACATAATGCACGCTGAAAATGGTCTTGGGGACAATCTGGGGTGATTTAGTGTCACTTGGGTCTAAGCTTTGGTCTTTCTGGAGTGCCCAGAGGGATGCATCGGCCCTGGCATGTTGGAGTGACAGTGTCTGCTGTGAAAGGGCACCCCACTGAATTCAGAAAGTTTCACCACCAAGAATTGTATAATTCCTCAGAATTCTGACAGACTCAGCACAGTTTCGAGCGGGGTTTATTTACAGTAATTGCAACCAATTTCCACAAAACTTACTACTGAGTGTCAGTAAATTGCACAACACACACAAGAACCTTTCTCTATTCAGCAACCACATATCTTGTACAGAAACTTTTTTACTGATAAGGCAGAAAATACCATCTCAAAAGGAAAGGCAGATTTTTAAAGCCTCACATACCTGATAGAACCTATTCCTGGGAGCATTTCTCACACTGTGCACCTTGTTTCAGCCAGATCCACCAGTGCCAGCAGCCCCATGAGACTAAGCCCAGGTTTAAGCAGCATTGACTGCACCAGAGTCCTTCCAGCCAGCACTCAGCACTCATGAAAATACATTTCCCATATGATCATATATTCCCTACACAAAAAAATTATAATTTAAACAACAACTTTATTACATGATCACAGCTTATGTGTGCTAGCAAGAGAAACCCTGTTAGGTTTTCCCTTGGAGCATCCTTTGATAGAAGTCAGCTAAGCGAGGGCAATGCTGATTTAATCAAACTCGTTATTTCCATCTTAATGAAGACCCTGTTGATGCCTTCACTGATGTACCTGGCTAGCAAAGCACTCTGTGTTTGAGTGAATCCAGCTGGAACTGCACTGATACAGGACATTATTGTCCCTCTCATCACTGGGGTGTGCAAAGTCCCAGCAGCTCCATCAGCCTCGTTAATGCCGCCCGCTCTCTAAGGAGATTTCTCCATCCAGTCTAACAGGATGTCCAGCTCACCCAGGGATTTCATTGCTGCAGATGTGACATTCAGCTGAAATGAGACAAAGGAACAAGCTGTGAGCACAGATAATGAGTACAGACCAGTGGAAAGAGAATCTGAATATCTGTGTTTATCACTCCACTCAGGCATCAACTCACCCCTTCGTAGTTTGCAAGTATTTGATTAAATTTCTCTGTGGATTCCTGCCCACACATGCACTGATCTTGCTCATGCTAGAAAAATAAGATAAATTCATTAGTTTGGGGAGCTGCATTTGAAAGTAATACTTCAGTTTCTAATTATGCTGTAAATGACAGAAGTGAGACCTTGTGAAATTGTGGGAAAGGCTGCAGGTCCCTGAATCAGATTTTAGCTAAGAACAGTTTCCTTGCCAGACACAGGGACGGGATAAATATTGTTCTTGAGGACCATTGTAGGAGTTTGCTGGCAAGTGGGCAAGTACAAAAATTTCCCAGCAGACAGACTCTTCACATCACAACTGCTTTGTGTTCTTGTTAAAACCATTTGTATAAATAAAGACTTTGGAACTGTATAAAGCTCTTAGTTTTGTTTATACACCAAATCCTAACAGATGAAACTAAACTGCAGCAATGCCCGAGACTTACACACTGCCCCAGTTTCCTCTTCATGCTGAGGAAGGAGTTGGCAATGCTGCTGATCTTTCGGTTCACAAACGAGTCCTCGGTCTTGCAGTGCTTGAAAACTTTGTCCACGTAGAAGTTGAAGAGGTGGTGGGTGATGCAGCATCTATCTGAAGACTTAAAGAATGAGCTTAATTTTTTAAAAGGTCTTCCAGATGGTTATAAACCTGTAGCCACCAAGCCCCCCTCCAGAATGAACCACCTCCAAGTGGAAGCACGTTGTAGCTGAGCACAGCAAGACATTTTGACTCATATAAAGCTCCTCCAGTGATCCTTGATTTATGCTGATAATATATATAGAAGATTATTTTAGACTAATTTTCCAGGAGATTCACCCTCAGCAAATCTCATAGAGTCAACGAAATAAACAGCTGATTTTGTAGCTGGGTGTTGGAGGCTGAGACCTGAAGCAGTGGCCTGTATCCAGTGCTTTAGGGTGTGAGAGAGAGCTGAAAACCACTTATTTGCAATATATTGCACTTCCCAAGACCACATTCCTCTGCTTTCAGACCCTTTAACTGCTTTCCCCCCAAGGCCACCTACCTTCACCTTGTGTAGGGAGTGTGGGTAAGACAAGATGCTCAGGGTCCGGATGGGGTCTCTTGCTTGCTGCGGGAGAGGACAGAGATGGGGACAGCTCCACAGGGGCTTTGGGAGCTGCCAATTAAAGAGCTTCCCCAGCCCCACAAGAGCCTGGAGAAATACTTACAATATTGGCTTTAATTGCTGTGAAACCAGCCCTGATCTCTGTCATGCTCATGGAAACCCTGCAGGCTCCAAAGTGGAAGATTTTGTTCCCAGCTGTCGGTGTCAAATCCACCCAGCAGGACATGGAGAAGAGGCAGAGGAACAAGTGGCATCCCTTCATGTCACCTGCCTGGGAGACCTGCTCCAGGAGAGCAGTATCGTGATGCATATGAAAACATACACAGTTTATAAAGCACTTGTACATACACATCTGTATTAAAAAAACCCACCCTGACTCGTATCTCTTACTCATTTCTTTTTTATTCCCCATGNTGGGGAAGAGGAAAAATAAATAAAATACTAGTAAAAAATTTGCATGTAAATAGACATAGTTCTTCTAGGAAAAAAATGATCAGAAAAATAAACACAAATATATTGAGTTTTTAAAAGTCTACTAAGTCAGAAGCAGCAGGAGGTAACTGTGACTGACAGGAGCAGATTCCCAAGTCTGATCCCAAAGCGAAACACTTTCCCTCAGGAACAGCATAAGTCAAATACAAGTTCTGTTAGCACTGAAAATTAAGGTTATTAATGAAAAAACTATTTCAGAGGCACATTATAGGAATACAAGGAAATACCTACGAGCACATATTGCTAAAGGATAAAATCAGTATTTTACCTTGTTCGTCGGTGTTGGTTCACCTGTCTTGGCGATGTCTGACCCGGAGAGCTCCGACGAGCACGTTTTTATCCAGGTATCAGGAGGAAATAACTCTTGGATTAACTTTTGGGATTTTTCTTGCTTTTCCCGGCATGTATTTCCCTTTGTAATTTACTGAATTAATGAGCAGGTGAAAGGAACCAGCTCTTTCCCCCACAGGTGTTTCCCTCACCTACGGAGGCGGGAAATCTTGGCATTGCCGTGCCGTTTTTCATTCAGGAAGAAGGATGTGACCAGAAGGAGGGACCATGGTGGGGGTCACATCCCCAAAATGCCGAGCTCGGGGGTTTCCCCAGCATGGAGCCAATGGTGCCAAGTCCCTCCTGGAGCGGGGCCACTCCCACCTCATCACGGAGGGGTTGGGATGTGGGAAGGTGAGTGGCACCAGCCCATGGTCTGAATGCCCCACGACTTCTGGTGATAGGATGTGGTGCACTGGTAGAAGTGCTTTGGCTCAGGGAGTTGTCCAGACCTTTCTCCATCACTGTCCTGGCACACATGACTTTCCCCTGCCAGGCTCAGGGAGTTCTGCTCCCAGGCTCACTCCTCAGGTGGGTAGACACCGATCTCCACTGAGTGTCCCTGGTGTTTGGAGAGGCACGGGTACACAAGGTCGGGGATTTTGGATGACACAGCTCCCACCTTGGTGGCAGAAGAGTTCTCTTCGTTCCAGGAGCACAGGTGACTTAGGTGGCCATTATGCAAAGCTTCCACCTTGCAGAAGGACAGGAATTTCACTCCAGCTTCTCAAAGTCCACCAGCCCAGCAGCAAAATAACATCATTATCCCACCACAAGCTTTTTCTGCCGAGCAAGGCTGATGCAGCCAAAGTCCTCAAGCAGGCTCATTCTCCTACCAAAGTTTCAGATCCAGGCTGTCCTGAGGAATCAGGGTTTCCCAGCTGGGGCATGTTGCCACATGAATGTGGCACTACTGGTGCAAACCCCAGGCTGGTTCACCATGCTGTTGGCTCCAAGGCTGCTTTGGTTGTTTCTGTAACCCCTCTGGAGAGAGGTAAGTTCAATCTACAAACAAAAATGAGCAGTTAAAAAAACTTCTTGGACTATCTGTGACCAGGAGGGCTGGTCAGGAGGACTTAGAGGGCATGAGGGTGGCAAAGTCACCCCTTTAATCCCACAGCCAACCTCCAGAGCAGGTTCCCATTGAGAGCAGCAGCCCAAGCATGCACCTCTTGCAATGCAGGTGTATCTTGTGCCACTGCCTGTGGGCCAAGACTGTTCTATACAGTTTTGCTGGGTGACTAATTTATTGATAACCAAGCATACATCCATCACCAGGGAAGACCAGACAAGTAGATTTTATGCCCAGGCTAGTCATAGTATTGCATAGAGTATTGCTGAAACTGCCCCAAAAGCACCCCATGTGCCTCCCTCCCGCTGCGCCTTCACACTGTAAATCAGCCAAAGGGCAGGTCCAAATCTGCAGCAGGTTGCATTTGCCCTCGCTGAGGTGTTGAAGGGACCTGTGAAAGCACAAGGCTGTTAAGCCCTGCCTTCCTCCCACAATTCCCAGCTGCTGCCTGTAATTGCAGCCAAAATTTCGCTCGGAGCAGAGGAAGTGGCAGCGGGAGCATTCCCAGGAGCCGGGTGCACACCCAGCCTGGGTGAGGAAACAAGGGAAGAGCCAAGGAGTTCTTACTTAATCATGTAAATGGCAGATGACAAAAAGGGATTTCTTTCTTTTCTTTTTTTTTTTTCCTTTTGGTAACTGAACTGGCACTGGTGATGGGTCAGCCAAATGCCAGCAGGCAAGAAGGAGTTGTGGATTAAAGGCTGCCAGGCAAGTGCAGGGGAGGTTTGGGGGTGATACGGGAACAGAAGGGAAATGTTGCATTGTCAGGGCTCAGGACCTTCTGCAGACCTCTGCGTGGTCCTGTCTGGGTGTCCCTCAGCCTCTCTGTCCTATCACTGACCATTTGCAAAGCAGAGGCAACAGTGGGAGCCTCACCCCAAGGACAAGGAGGAGGAAAACCACATTAGAGCAGGGGGGATAACTCAGAGATATTTTCAGTTTTGGTTTTCAGTGTATTTGCAATGAAGGCAAAGGATTACCCCAATTGCTGGACCTGGGGGAGGTCCAAAGCCTCGCTTTTCAGAGCAGATAGGATGGCATCAGCAGGGATCACAGAATGGTTTGGAGTGGAAGGGGCCTTACAGATCATCTGGTTCCACCCCCCTCCCTGGGCAGGGACACCTCCCACTAGCCCAGGTTGCTCCAAGCCCTGTCCAACCTGGCCTTGGACACCTCCAGGGATGGGGCAGCCACAGCTTCTCTGGGCAACCTGTGCCAGGGCCTGCCCACCCTCACAGGGAACAGTTTCTTCTCAATTTCTACTCTAAACCTTCTCTCTTTCAATTTAAAGGCAACAGCATGCATTGGATCAAGTCCTGATAGAGGCAAATCCCCCGACTCTCACTCACCTGCCAACAACAACTGCAACATGACAACATCCCCAATTGAAACAGAAAGCCTTTTCTCGTTTGCTCTGGGAAGAAAGAGGAAAAAGAGAAATAGGGATTTCTGAAACTCAATAGCGTGACACTGCAGATGAGCTCAGATAGTAAAATGGGAAGCGACTGCCCCAGGCGGTCTCAGAATAGTTAAAATTTTCGGGTACCGCAGCTCTGGGAAGCGAGCAGGAAAGCGGTCCTCTCCCCGGGAACACTTCCAGGCAGCTCCCAGCTAACGGGGGAGGGCTCTTCCCACGGGATTTTATGGTAGGCACGTTATGACAGGACATACTAAATGTAGTTACAAGCTAACTAACACGCAAAGGCAGCCGAGAGGGTTGTGAGCCAGCTGCCACCGTGCTCGGGAATTAAAACTAAGCCCCGTGTATCATTCGCTTATCTCAGAAATAATTTATGCAAAGTCCGCGGTGAGCAGCACAGCTCCTGCACGTCTCACATCTGCTGCAGTGCAACCCAAAAAGAGGCACAAAAGGGAATGTCCCCAGAGCAGCTGGAATACAATCCCGGGAGCAGCTTCTTGGACCTCGCCGGCTCTCGGCAGCTCCGAGCGCTGCCGGGGAGGATATTCAGCCTCACCCCGCCGAGCATCGCTGGCACCGTGCGGGGCTGGCATCGCTGCTGCACCGAAACCAAGGCAAAAATGCAGACAAACGGCTTGTTGGAGTGACTGACAAGGCGGACAGTCCTGGAGAGCCCGGGAGCGTGACAGGAGATGTGACACTAAATCAGCGGGGAGGTCGGGAAACACAGCAGAGCTCCCAGCCCTGCTGCAACCCGGCGTGGGGAGACATCCCTGTGCACCCCCTGGAGTTACCGCAGTCTGAACCAGCCCCCACCCGACTTAATTCCTTTCAAATCGTCAATTCAAATAGGTTTTGTTTTAGTCTAAAAAGATCCTTTAAAATTTATCATCGAGCCGTTCTGATCTGAAGGATCTGCTGTCAAGGACTGGCCGCAGAACACGCTTAACATTGGGTTTCCAGTAATGTGTTTCAGAGTGATAAGGCACCGGTTTCAATAGTGCATTTTAATGTAGTTTCGTGCAATAAGAAGTTTTGGTAACACCCTACAGCCCAGCCTTGGTTTGCCATTCTTTGTCATCATTCCTATTTCACAGCCGCTTTAGGTAACTCATTGTTTCAATTATGAGGGTGACAATGGTTTGTACACAGCGCGAGAGAACATGAGCGATAGAAATGCTCCTACAAACTTTAATAAATGACAAATTTGAGCCTTAATAACAACATCCAGTAACACTATCTGAACTCAGGACCAATTCCTTATGTCCTTCAGGAAATGATCTGCAAAAACCAACTTGGCCACATGAAACAAAAGTACTTGTCAGATGTTACACCTCTGCTTTTGATACTGTAGCTAACCAAAAACCCTGTCAGAGGAATGTAATTCTGTTTCCACAGGCAGAAGAAAATGTTTCCACTTATTTTTTATGCACTGGAGTAATTTACACACCTGCAGTGATGCAAATTCTGAGCCAGCCCTCCCCTCCCATAGCTGAGTGTTAGTGGGAAGGTGGACTGCAGTGTGGTGCTGTGCTGCAGCTCAGAGTAGTTCTCAGCACCTTAAAAATCAAGGTTTAATTTTCAAAAGATCCCCGTTCCCTCCAATCCAGAGTCAAAACTCGTTTGAACAAATGCTGATCTGGCACAATCCTCTTGAAGCAGAGACTGACACCAAGCACCCTACAGATGTCACCCCTCCCAACGTCACTCTTTCCATGAGCTCCACACCGACACCCTTTGCTCTTTGTGACAGAAACGCCCTCTCCCAGCCCTGAAAATCAGACTCCTGCTCTTCTCCCTCTTCATTAGTGCAGCTCATTATGGGCAGAAAGCCGGGCCGGGGCTGCCAGCCCTGCCCTTGCCCAGCCCCAGCTCTGCAGTGCTGCTGACTGAAGTAAAAAGTTGTTTTTTTCGGTAAACTCAACAAATGACTCAGAAAACTCTACGAGGGGTTATCGGCTGAGAGGTGTGGTACATCATGTACCCTCTCCTCAGTCACGTTTCTAACCATAACCTCTTGAATAATTCTGAAAATCAAACACTGCCTCGTAGGGAGCAACAGGCTGAGCACGGCTCGGCTTAAGGAAATGCAGCTTTTATTCAGCCAAGCTCAAGAGACATCCAAAGCCGAGGGAGCAAAAGCCCAGGCTGTTTTCCAGGATCTCTTCCCAAGTGGCTCACTGTGCCTGGGATTCTCAGCAGCGTCAGGACATCCCCCCATGGGCAGAGCAGCTCTTTTCCCAGTGCTGAGGGGCTGAGGGACTTTGGGAGAGCCTGGGACAACGGCCCTCATCCCAAAACAACGTGTGAATCACCCCCAGTTAGAGCATCACCCACGATTGTCCCTCTGGGGCTCTGCCTGCCATTGTCTGTTACCTACAGCCCAGCCCAGGATGTTCCCAGGGGCACCTCTCCCAGAAAGGGGACAGTGCCATGTCCCCCACTGCTGTGGGTGACTTTGGGGTCACCTCGTCCTCACTGGGTGTCCTGGGCCAGCTCACGGCCAGCTCGCAGCCGTGCAGGGCTGCAAACCTGCCACTGTCTCAGCCGCCGCCCTCACGGAGCAGATGTGACACTTGTCTGTGTGAGTCACCAATGGCAGGGCTGCAGCCAAGGCACGATTGCACCCAAAGAGGGGAAAGAAATTGCAAAAGAAAAAAAAAAAAAAGGTGCTTTTATTTTTTTCCCTCCACCTCTAAGACTCACCTTTGTGGAAGAGGAAAAGCGTGGTGGAGGATCTGTACATCTCTTCTGCAGAAAACCATTAATTTAGTCACCAGGATGGCGTGTGTTGAAGGTTAGATGCTTGTTTCCCCCGCTTCGATAAAATGTGAACTCATATTTTAGTTATCATAAATGGCATCTTGCCCAAAGGGAAACGCATATTTCAGGTCTCTAGAGTTAAATAATACAGCTCAAGAGCAGCTCCTGGAAGGATTTTTTCAACTATCCAGCGCCTGGTTTTCAGCAGCCCCCTCTGTGTCTGGGTGAGCCCAAAGTGCCCCTGTGCTCAAACCCAGGGCAGTGCACGACCTGTGTGGTGCCAAGGACCAGCCTTTGTGATCAGTTCTTTAAATCATAGAATAATAGAATCGTTTGGGTTGGAAGGCACCTTAAAGCTCATCTCATTTCATCCCCTGCCATGGGCAGGGACATCTTCCACTAGTCTAAGTTGCTTTAAGCCCTGTCCAACCTGGCCTTGGACACTTCCAGTGACAAGGCAGCCACAGCTTCTCTGGGCAACCTGTGCCAGGGCCTGCCCACCCTCACAGGGAAGGATTTTTCCCTAATACCTAATCTAAACCTTCTCTCTTTCAGCTTAAATCTATTTATTTCAACAGGATTTCCCAGTCAGAGAGTGAATTTTCCATGTTTTTCCTTTTTTCCCCCACCATGTGAAGAAAATCCATTATTTCAGCAAAAATTGAGGTACAGTTGTCTGAAAAGCACTTCCCTGCCTTTAAAGGTGAACAGGAGCAGCCAGGAGAGAATGATGTGAAGCCCAACACCCCATGACAAGATTTGCACTGGTCCCCAAAAGTGTGAGTATTTCAGACTCAGATCTGCCAACGAGATTAAACATGGGCTTAATGAATGAGGCTTCTGCAGTTTCCAAGAGGTTTCAGAAGCTTTTTGATGTGGCCATCTGACATATTAACAGTGGGTCTGCTCTAAGCACACGTAGTACCCGTGCACAGAAAATGCTGAAATGCAGTCAAGACTTGCCTGTGTTGGGTGGACCAATTATTCACCAAGAAACGAAACTTTCTTGAAAGGTTGTTCTGAGGGAGAGAGCTGTGATCAGTCAATAAGAAAAGTGCTCTGAGCAAATCAAACTTCCACTTTTCAAACCCACAAGAAGACCCCAGGCACGTCTTCCCTGCAGAATTTACATTTGTTTACTATGCCTGCTTCTAATTTTAAATTGTTTTTCTCTCTTAGATTTAGCACTACAATCATAATTCACATTACCAGCCATCAGGTTGCTCCACTTGTTCCTGGCCATCCCAGGCTCCAATGGACATTGAATAGGGCAAGTTTGCACCTTGGAAAGTGGCCAGTCTAAAAGAGACAGGGAACCAAAGAGGAGACAAAAATAAAATTAACCAAAATTGAAGAAAATAGCTGATTCCAAGGGTAGGGATTTTTCATAATGAGCCTGGAGATCCCCAGCTGAACCCCAGGGATGCCTCTGTGACTCATGGAAGAGCATGTGCAGGCAGTCCTGAGGTGCTGTTCCTCGCCAGTGGGTATTTCTTGGGAGAGTACTAGTTAATATTTAGAAAACCAAAGCTGAAGTTCTTTACTTTGGAGATTCAAAGCAACAGTCACAGCAAACAGTGTTGCTCATCAGGCAACCATGGGCAGCAGGTGGAGGTTTACAAAGAACAACAAACCCACAGAACAGAACAGAATGTGCCAGAGTTATCAGGGCTGATCATCTGCACTCCCGGGATGAGACAGCAGAGCAAGGACTTCAAGGTGAAGTATCCCCCAAGGACTTCATGGTGAAGTATCCCCCAGAGCCAGAGCTTTGAATGGTGTGGCTTTCCAAATTATCACAGTGATGCTCGGGAGGGAAGAGAAACATCCATCCTATTCACTGCTGCTGTTGCTGTCGCTGTCACTGAGAGGGGTGTCACCAGCAGCACCAATGCTGGGCAGCTCCTGGCAGGCCATGACCTGCTGAGGTGCACATGCCCATCACCCAGCTCTGGTTTTCCTCCCATGCTTATTTTTGGAAGAGCTAAAAACCCAGCTCTGGTATTACTCCTATGCTTATTTTTGGAAGAGTTAAAAACTGCTGTGATAGCAAAAGTCACACAGGCCCATGTCACAGGATCACAGAATCATCCAGGCTGGAAGAGACCATCAAGATCATCTAGTCCAACCATCAACCACATCCATGGCACCACCTAAACTGTGTTCCCAAGTGCCCTTTGATAGCAAACCAGGCTTAGGCTCAGGCTGGAGCAGGTGACTGACCCCAGTGTCCCACACAGCAGCCGGGTTTGCCCCCGAGGGTGAAATGTGCTGACAGTGCAGGCAATAAATGATGCCTAACAGAGGAGAAACTGAGAGCTCACCACTATCAGCTCCATTTTTTAATTCTCTGGGGAGCAAATGAATCACTCCAATAGCCAGTCAGAGCTGTCATAGATTTAGCTTTCACCAAAACTGAAACTTGTGTTTCAGTAAATTGGCTGTGGATTCTCTGCGCTCGCAGAGCCGGGTTTCGGTTTTTGGCTGGGTTAGTAGTGCCTGTCTTGATTTCACAACTGTGAGGAGCCAAGGCTGGAGGCACATGAACCACATGGAGGCATTTGGGGGGCTCTGAACCAGCTCTGGGCTGGAGAGACATCAGAAAAAAGAGACAAGGTGGCACCTCACGGCCTCTTGGCTCCTCTAACTCCCACATTACTTGATAACACAACCCATGGGAATGAGAAAAATGAGGAAAATTGGCCACTGTTTGCTTTTAGGCATAAATCCTTGGGAAATCATACTATGGGGAAGGGTTAAGTTTTCCAGAGGTTTATCCTCTTACCAATTCCCCCCAAAAGCTCTGCTGAGCCTTCTGCTGAGCAGTGTCCCCTGATCTCAGTGGAAAACTGAAGACTTGGTCCCTGGCAGTGCATTTCCTCACTGCACAACTCCTTTTAGTCATAAATATAAATCAGGGGCATTGCAAGGACTTCATTTGACTTTCTATTTCCAGCAGACACACCGCTGGCCACTCCTGAGGAGCAGGAGATGAAGTGCCCCTCTCTCCTTTCCCGACAGGCAGGGACAGCCAGCAGAGGAAGTTGGCTTCAGATATTTTAATTTCTTCTCTTTGTTTCTCTTTTTTTTTTTTTTTTTTTTTTTTTTTTTTTTTTTTTTTAAAAATTTTTTTTAGGGGGGGGGTTTTTCCCCA
>VXBX01006120.1:561219-583295 GCA_013400415.1 Scytalopus superciliaris | reverse complement strand
TTTCTTTAAATATTTTTTTTTTTTCTCTTTTTTTTTTTTTTTTTTTTTTTTTTTTTTTTTAATCTTCTTATTTTTAAACACTGTTTTCAGAGAGAGGGGTTTTCCACCATTCAGCTTCATCTTCCACTTCCTAGTTACAGAAGCACCAGGGAAAGCAATAAACAAAAAGAGACATTAGTGCCTGATCCTGTTAATGAAGCAAATCTTCCTCAGACTTCCACAAAATGATAAATCCCAAGCAAATTGCTGAAGAAACTCGAGGAGACCAGTGCTGAGCAGACATCCCAGCTCCCGTGGGGAGCAGTAGGTCAGAGCCCTGGGAGCAACAGGATTTCAGGAATAGCTTTTCAATGGCTGAACTCTACTGCTTTCTTAACTCAAGTTCAGCCCTCACAGCAGGGGCGTTGGAAAGAAGTGATCTTTAAGGTCCCTTCCAGCCATTCTATGATTCCGTGATTTCTTTGGGTATCTGTAATTAAGGTATTTGGCAGGGGAAACAACCAGGTTGGATCACCTGCTCCCTTTTTAAAATATGGGGGAAAAAAGAGGAAAAAAAGAGAAAACAGAAGGGAGTTCTGAACACAGAGAGGTAGAAGGTTATAAACAAAACATTTTAAAGCCTCTGAAAAGTCTGAAAAATACATCTGACTGATGATTTTTTAAAAAAAACCCAATCACACCAATTATTTTGGAGCAGACAGTGGGGGGCACGTGGGAAATCCCCTGGCATCCCTTGGATGACCCACCACCACGTGCAGCATCACCATCCACGGCACGTGCCGATCTGCAGTTGGTGCGGTGGCAAAGAAAGCCCAGGATTTCCAAACCCACAGCGTGAGCTGCTTGTTCCCTGCACCAAAAAAACCCCACTGCGTGAGTTGCCCAGCCTGCTGTTGGCTCCAGGCCGAGAGCCTGATGCTGGTGTGGAAAGTGAGTGAGGTTGGCTCCATCGCTCACCCCACGTTGCACTTCCGAGCAGTGGGTTTGCGTTATCTGATTTCTTAAACTCTGATAAACCCCTCTCTGTCCTGTGACCCCTCATCACTAGAAATAGTTTGTATTTTTGCTGTTGCTCAGAGTGTCGAGGCTGAATCATGACAAAGTCAATATTCACCAGAAGATCCACGCCAGCACCCCCCACCCCACCCTCACCCCGGTAATACCAAAACCAGAGAGGAGAAACTCATCAAAGCAGCAAAGTGCAATGAGCTGCTCAAGGCAGCAGTTGCTCAAAGTTGCTTCTGTAGAAGGCTCAAAATAAAGGCAGTGCAAGTGATATTTGGGGAATGGATGGTAAATTCAGAGGGTTTTGGGGTTTTTTTTTTGCTTACTTTTCCACTCTTAACTTACCTGCAAACAAACTCACCTGAGGAAACCTTGTCCATCCCCCCCTGGTTGCCCAGAACTCACACTGCCCGCTCCTGACACACCAGTGCTGGATCCCGTGGGTTTGTCTAAGGACACAAAAAGGGCTGTGAGCAGCAGAAAATTCCTGTCAACATCCGATTTCAGGAGAAAATAAAAGAGATGAAAGATACGGACCCCTCTGTTTGCTTTGCAGGGGGGCAAATAGTCCCATGTGGATGATGGAGCATCGTTCACTGGCCGATGGCCTGGCACTGCATCAGTGGCCTCATCAGAAGGCCCAGAGACAAGAGGCTCTTTCAGCAGCACTGACCTCACCCACCACTCTGCACACCCCTCACAGAGTGGCTTAACGTGGAAAAATACATGTAAAACTGGGAATAAAGCACAGCTCCCTGCTCTAGGCTGGCAGAGGCCACCCTGGAATTCCAGGGTGGGATATGAAAGGGGGGTGTTACTCAATCTCTGCCTTAGGCTGCAACAGAGTTCCAAATATTAGGAGTTTGATGTCTGCAATTTAAAAAGTGCAAATATTTCTCAGTGAAGCTAATCACCAAAGTACTGAACCTACAGATGGGAGCAAGTCTCCATCACCTGATTCCATCATGTGACAATTCCAGCTTGATTTAGATCAAGTGGAAGTTCTGGACTTTCTAAGACTTTCTTATGTAAGGCTCCCTATATGTCACATTAAAGTCACAGTATCATCTTCAATTCATGATTAATAATCTGCTTCTGGAGACTTAAATGTTACAAGATAAACCAGTGACATGGGTTAAATTTCCAAAGAGTAATTTGGGATTTACCTGTCGAGGTCGGCACGAGTCACGCTGCCAATTCCCACAAGAAAGCAGGTTGCCAGATGTGAAATATCCAACGTCAAACCTCGCCAGCACAAAAAAAATTCCTGAAAAAAAAAACCAAAGCAGTCCACTTGATGCTTCATCAGGAACTGTTAGTCATCGGCAATGGGGCTGCTCAGAGAGAAAATGCCAGTCCCTTCAAAACTGTTCTTGCACAAGGTGAATGAAAGGCCAGCAGGCTCCTACTTCCCCCAGAGCGTCACTGGCTGCAGAGCTGGACATCGGAAGGGATGAGAAATGGGGAATTTTTGAAAAGAAAAGAAAAATGCACACCACTGTGACAGCCTGGAAATCTAGGGCACCCTCCAAGTTATGTCTAGAGTAGATAGTGCAGAAAATAACAATCATTTAGGTTGGAAAAGACCTCTGAGATCATCGAGTCCAACCTGTGAGTGATCCCCACTGTGTCAGCCAGACCAGAGCACGGCATGCCATGTCCAGTCATTCCTTAAGCACCTTCAGGGATGGTGAGAAACCTCCAGGGATGGTGAGACACCTCCAGGGACGGTGGTACACAATACACCATGCCCAAAAGGAGTGTCAGAGACCAAGAAGGCACAAAAATGCTAAAACTTGCCACCTAAAAACTTGTCACCCTAAGAAAAGCCCCTTTAATGAGCAGGGTGAGGTGCCACCCTGCTCCAGAGGATGACACTCTGGGGACCTCCCACCCCAAGCCCCATCACTGCAGCCTCAGCCAGTGCAGGGTGTCCAGCACCATGTCCAGGGCAAACCTTTGCTCGTGCCATGCTGTGGGGGCAAGTATTTGCCCAAAGGCCTCTGTTTTAGTGCAGAAACAGCATTCTGCTGCCCTGCTGTTTCCTGTGAACTTGCCATCAGAAGTTTGTGGGAGGTGGGTAAAAGTGCATGAATGGCTTTTGAGTAACACATTTTCCTTCCTGAAATGATCTTCTTGGCAAACATGAAAGCTGTTTCCTAAAGGTTTAGAAATACACCCACATCCCCCGGACACTCTTTAGGAAAAGGTGCTTTATTCATTCATGAACCACGTTGTAGTAATGCAGAGTCAATGCCTTTCCACAGCAGTCAGCAGTGAGTGAGTCAGAGCGAAACTGCACCGTCAAGATCTCTGACGTGGCGAATGAAACAGGTAAACACAGCAGAGAATCACCCTGCACAGGCCAGAGTTTCCTTTGTGGAATGGACACATCTGGCTTACGCTGGTGCCAAACAGAAAACACGAAGCAGGTTCCAAAACAGGGAGGAGGGAATTGCACAAGGCTGAGGAGAGCACGCTCGGCACGCTCTGGGTGTCAAACAAATGACTTCATGGAGACCCACAGACTGTTCACAATAAGAGAAGTTTGGAAATGAGTGCTCAGCTCCTTGGCAGGACTGAAGGAGGTCTCTGGTGCTGCTGCACCAGCTCCTGTTGATGCCAGGGCATATTCCTTTGCTTTGTAGCACCTAAACCTACACCAAAATGACCACAAGGCTGCAGGGGACCAGTCCAAGCTGTTGCTATGAATAAACTGAACTGTGAGGCTGAAGTTTACTAATACCTTGGCATGGCAGAATTTGCACATAGATGATTTTTTAACTGTGGAAAATTAGGATTTTATTCTAGAATGGGCATGTTGTAATATGAGGCTTAAATCAGACTGCGTTTACATTTTTGTTACCTTGTACTTACATCCTGAATGTTTAAGTAGTTCAACACTTTTTAATTAAGACATTGTATGGTGAACCAGGGTGGGAGCCAAGAGTTTTAGAACTCAGAATTTGCAGGGAAGTGCCTGGAGCTGCATCTTTCACCCAAGGGAGTGGGTTCAGCTCCAGGATCTGGTCCAGCACACTGGCTCCTGCCAGCATCACACCCACCAACTTTCTACATCAGCTTTGATGCCCTGGTGAAGCTTAAACAGCTGCCCAGGTCTTGCCACTGAAGATTTATTGACCCCTGGCAGGTTCAAGTTAATGCAAAAGAAACAAAAATATTCCCCAGGGAAAGGTGGGATCCTGTCAGTGGAAATGGAGCTTAAAACCACTCGGTTTAGTCTGAGCCTTCTGCCCTTCTCCTTTTTGATGCTTCTGCTGAGAGTCAAGGGGAGAAACCACATGGCTGTGTTAGAGCAGGGGAAGAAAAGTGGGTCACCAGAAACATGACACACCGTGATTCAGATGCACAGTGTGCCTGCAGTGATTCCCCGGGAGCTCCCTTCCCACCACCTCTGGAAGAGGCACCAGCAACCAAAGGAAAACAAATCACAGCACAAAATCCCACAAACCCTCCAGTTCCTGATGTTTCATCCCCTTTCTCTTACTCATCCATATGCATACCAACCATTCCTCTCTTTTGCTCCTAAAAATAAAATGAATAAATCTCAGTATACAAGAGCAAACAATACTTCACATTTTTCCAGCTTTTTTCCTTCACAGAGGTTTGCAAACTCAGCCTGAAAGAAGTTCAGTGTCATGAAGAGGATGAGAATGGAAGAGATTTGACCCCTGTTGGAGGCAGGCTGGGAAGAACAAACTATTTCAAACAACACAAGAGGTTTCAAAGAAAACCCTCTGATTTCAGAAAAGCCAAATTTATCCTCCCTTTCACTTTCTTGGATACCAGATTCCCGAATTAATAAGTGAAATCTTTATCACAAGGAAGTAGGAGTGTGTGGACTAGTTTATTTAGAAGGAGACCAGAAAAAAGAGGGAAGCGGAAGACAAGGAGACGTCAGAGGAATTATCTCCAGCTCTGAAGAGGCAATTTTATCAGAGCTGGGACAATAAGTCCCAGTTTAAACAGGACACAAAGTCTTTACAGCCAGCACGGGGTTGCTTGGATGGGGCTTCTGTCCATTTCTAGAAAACAAAATTTAAAAGCCTGAAATATGGATATTCTTTACCTGCCTGTGCACTTGAACACCACAGAGCAATTTTAAAACAGTGGCAAAAACTCTGCTCCTGCCCTGCTGCTCTGGGGGAGCCCCAGGGGGACCTGAGAAGTGCCACATCCATGGCTGGGCTCTTCCACAGCAGCCCCACACATCCTAGAACTGACCCCATTAGCACCCAGCTAAAAATGGGGAGCACAGCCTCTGAGCTTGCTGAGCAGTGAAAATTCACACTGGCTTCAGCAGACACGTGCATTAACTGGAAAACAAGCCCAAGTACTTAAAAATGAGGATTTCAGATGATTATGTGTATTTGCAGAATAGCATTAAAATGCCAAAAAAGGAAACAATGTATTTGTACAGGTTCATGAAAAGCAATGCTGCTGAATGATGATGCTGCAGGTTTGATACAGAGAGGTAAAAGTAGCAATGCTTTTTTTTTGTTTCACTCTACCAATAGGACATTCATTTAAACATAAAACTAACTGTGGGAATAAGAAATTAACCTCACACAGCACCTTGGCTTCTTCATGTGTCTGTAACTTTCCTCTTCAGCTACATTTAAATTTACAAGAAACAAGCAATGAAAAAAAAAAAAAATGCAGAGTCTAAGCACAAAAGAATTGATGGGGTGTGAGGAGAGGAGGGAGGTCAAGAGAACAGGAAACCCAAGTTGACGGGAAACCCAAGTGACATTTGGGTTTAATGAATGACTTAAAACCCCAATATTGCCGTCAGGAAACGGGGGAGAGGAAATGGAGCGATTTTTTTGAGAGTATAAATTAGGGGCTCCATCAAGGTGAAAACTGCAGATCTGCTCTGTACCCTCCCGTGAAATCCACCCTAGAGCTGGACCAGGAGGGAAGCAGCCCATTTGCACAGCATGAGAAGCTGCTCCAGCTGCAAAGCCATGCACATCCTGCTCCTGCTGCTCCTGGCTGCCGGCACCCGCTGCGAGCCCTCCTGCCTCCACTTCCCCCAGCTCCTGCCTGCAAAGCTCAGGGAGCTGAGAGTCAAGTTTGACGAAATTAAGGATTATTTTGTAAGTATAACCCTGCTAGTTTCTCTGTCTGTCTCTTTTGCAAAGCTCAGTGATTTGGAGGAGGGGGAAAAGCTTCCTCCCAGCAGAAATGATTTAGCGTGTGTCGCGTTATGGGTAAGAAGTTCAATTTCATTGCTCGCTGAGAGACAACACTCAAGGGCTTTCTTCCTAGTTTTAGTTACAATGAACTTGAGATTTCATAATGAAGCTTTGTGAACCTTTCTAGCCAGACTTCCCACTAAAAGTTGCAAACCCAATTAATCACTGAATTAATAGGAAGGAAATTGTCCTTCCTTCAGGGCACGGAGGTCCAGCCTTTGCTCAATGCTTGGTGAAAAGGGAAATCTTCTGCTACAGACTTTTGCTCTGACAGAACCACAAAAGCTTGCACAGGGTGTTTTATGACTGGACAAGCTCTGCAGTAACTGAACACCTGCTTTGCTGTCTGTACAAGGTCACTGCTCTGCCTCACAACTAACAGGAGCCTCAGGGCTGCTGAGGAAACAGCACAAGGTGTACTCAGAGCATCTGCCTTAGCATCAGTACTGATAGAATGGCTGGTCACATCTCTGGTACTGTTTTAGTTCATGTCAATGTATTTTAGCCATAAAACAAGATAATTCTCCAGATTAAATCTCAAACTAATGTCATGGCTGGTATTATTTATGATCAAACGAATGCAGCTAAGACTTTGGACGTAAATCTTGATGTAAATCTCCCAGATAATGTTGGGAAGGAGTATTTTTAACCTCTCAGGACAGCTTTTAAGTCCCTTGGTGCCATGGGCTCATTCCTTGGTACAAGCCCACCCCACTGCAGCTATTTGGTCTTTCAGGGCTGCTGGTGCACCAGGGGCACCATGAGAACAAACCCCCCTTTTCCCCATTGACTGGAGACTTACAGAGGTAACAAAACCCAGGGGATTGAACCCTCCTGAGCTGTCAGACAGGACGGGGTGGCTCCCAGGGGCTTCCATTGCTCTCACACCTCGCTGGGAGCGTTGCAGTCCCCAGCAGCGCTCTCAGGTAACACCCTGTGCAGCTGCAGCGAGTGTGTGGTGCTGGCAGCAGTGAGAGGAGTTTCACATCGACAAAATCAATCTCACTAAAGATTATGATTTCATTTTCTTGCTGCCCTGACCTAACAGTTGTGATGCAAGATCGTGGACTAAAGAATTGGTGACTCTTGCACCCGGTGTCCCTCTGCTCTGCACACCTCTGTTCTGGGTGCTCTTTGCTGCAGTGAGACCATAAAAGCGAACAAGAAAAGGATCATTTGATAAGGCAGAGTGAAAAGAGTGTTGATTACCTGCCTAGAAAAAGCTCACGTTTCCTTTGCATCCCACAGCAATCAAAAGATGATGACCTCAGCATCCAGCTGCTCAGCTCCGACCTGCTGGATGAATTTAAGGTAAGAATCACAACTCCAATCTCAGCCCCTTATCCTTCCCCATCCTTCTGCTGGTGTTTCATAAGAGAGGAAGCAGTCTGGGAACTGGGGCACTTCCTAATGTCACAGCAGGACAGCCCTGCAGCCCAGCAGTGACACGTGTGCCTGCGGCGGGGCTGACGCGGCTCCCCATGAGGAGCGAGCGCCCTGACCGCCAGCGCCACTTGGATTTCCAAAAACACCCCCAACCCCAACCTGGGTCCCTCCTCTCACCCCCCAGGGGAGCTTGGGCTGCCAGTCTGTGTCGGAGATGATGGGCTTCTACATGGAGGAGGTGCTGCCCAAAGCCATGAGCACCAGCACGCACCACCAGCAGAGCATGGGCGACCTGGGCAACCTATTGCTGAGCCTGAGGACGATGATGAGGCGCTGTGTGAGTGGGGCTCAGGGTCATGGGGACGGTCCCAGAGCAGCAGCAGGGTGGGCAGCGGGTGCTGGGTGACCCCAGGGGCAGCTGTATGGGTGGTGGGATGGTGTGGAGGGGCAGGATCCGGGCAGGCAGGGGCTGGCAGAGCACACAAGGATGGAGTTTCTGCCCACCAGGCTTGCGTTAGTTCAATAATGATGATGCAGAGGCTCTGCTCAGCAGCACCACGTGCAGCCAGCCCTGCACAACAGAGTCTGGTTGAAGAGATAAGGAGAGGGTGGATGGGGAGCTCTGTCCTTTACCTGCTGTGCTGGAGCCGCCTGGCTCTGCGATGATGCCTCCCAAAATCCCATCTGGTGCAGCCTTGAGCGCATGACCTGAGTCAGGAGGGGGTAAATCCTGCTCTGGGCAGAGGGCACCTCACCTGGCACTGGCAGCAAGGGGCACAGGGCTGGGGTCACACCGGGCTCCTTTCATCGGGGCACAGTGTAATTGCTGCCCCGGGGCCACACAGGGGGAAGGGGAAGGTGGGGAGCTCCAGTGAGGAGGGGCAGGAGGAAGGAATAGCCCGGAGAGGAAACCCCCGGGGCTGAAGCCGCTGCTCTGGTCCCTTTGCAGCACAGATTCTTCACGTGTGAGGAGAGGAGCAAAAGCATGAAGCACGTCAAGGAGACCTTCAACAAGGTAAGGTCCTGCTTGTGTGGCTGTGCTGAGAGGGAGGGGCTCGCTGTTCCAGCAAGACATAGATCCTACTGATGGCTTCAGCCTGGGGTGGAGAACAGATCCCAAAAAAAGGTCTTTAATTACATAAATACCTAAGGCAGAGCAATTCAGAGAGCGATGCTGGAAGGAGCAGCTGGTGGGTTCCCCCAGGGAGATGTGGATTGTACATCACATCCATGCTCACAGTCAGACTAAACACCCGTGGCTTTCGCCTGCAGATGAACCAGAACGGAATCTACAAGGCCATGGGAGAGTTTGACATTTTCATCAACTACATTGAAAAATACTTGATGATGAAGAGAAGGAAATGAGAGAGCCCCTTTTCCACACCAAATCCTGCTTTTGGCCCAGAAGTCACTTCAGGCTGCAAGAGCTCACGTTATTTCAGGGTTCAAGTCAAGAGTTGCAGGTCAATAACTTCCAGTTCACTATTGAATTTAAAAGTTATTTTTTAAAAATTTAATATTTATTATTATTATTTTATACCTCAGTGTTCATGTTTACAATGTGTTTTGAAGAGAAGTATGAGCTTGTAAAATCCTATTTATTGTTCAATATTTTAATATTGTTTCTCCTAGTGTTATTTTATTCATAGCTTCAGAACACCCAAAGCAGCCTTTTTCTGGAGAGTAGACAATGAGCAGAGCTTATCCCGAGTGAAATTCCACTCCTGATCAGGAGGAATTTCAGCTCTGATTTAAACAAAGGTTAATTTTAAACAAGTTACATTCTCCTTATGTTCTATCTTTCTATTTGTTTATGCAATCAGATGTTTTTGTGTTTATGAAGAGGAGGACCTGCACTCCCATAAATGCAGCCACAGCTCAGTTATCTACCTCTAGACTTCAGCCTATAGATTAGCCCAGATTAAGGGAAAAAATAGTAGTAGGAATTAAATGTTTGGTTCTAATAGAACTTGACTTAAATATTGCTAAATATCTGCCTTCCAGAGCTGCTGGTTCAGCCACTCTGCACTTTCAGAAGTTAATCTTACTATTTTCCAGTCTTTGATTGGGTTTCACTCACTGTTTTGTTGTTGTCTCTTTTCTTTTCGAAGTTAGAGGATATTTGATTAACCACCATTTTAAGGTGGGTTGTGTAATTTGCATTCAAATCCAGGAAGCTGCTTCCAGCACTGGCAATATTGGGATTTGGTTTGCAATCCCCACGTGCTGCAGGGGGGAGCTGCAGTGGGAGCAGCTTCAGTGCCCCAAAAAGTGGCTGATTTTAGGGCTCCCCTTCCTCCTCACCCCAGTGTCCTGTGGGGCCCCACACGTGCCACAGGACACTGAGCCAGAGGGAAATGCCACCACCCAGAGGCATTTACTTCTAATATTTAGAAGTAAAAGAGCCCCAATATGATGAAACACTGCCAGTTTACTGTTTGCTTTGTGAGTTCCCGCTGAGGAGAGGCTATTTATAGTGGATTTATTCTATGTGTACATTGATGGTGACAGAAGGGCATTCCTGCTGGCAGCCTGCCCGCCTGGGAACTGGTTATCCCAGAGTTGGGGCAGGAATGCTGCTCCATGGATGGGGTGGGCACGGGCTCAAGGGCAGCGTGGGAGCCAAACACTGTAAAACTTCAATTAAGCTTCTTACCAGGACACATCAAGCCCCCTTTGAGCCAACTCTGTACTTGTTTTTCCACCAAATACCTTGACTTCAGTGCTGTAGGAGAAGCAAGGACAGCCCTGGACATGTGGTGAGACCACTCCAGGAGCTTCACTCCTTGGGGGGGTCACACTGGTGGTGGGCTTCTGTCACTGTGTAAACTCTTGCCTATTTATCTGTATGACAAGAAATCTTTTATTTTTGCTAATAAAGACCTCCTAATGAATCAAGCCTCTGTTGTTGTTCTTGCAAGCTGTTAACAGGGCTGGAAATCAGCAGCAGTGTACAGATTCTGTGCCCAGTGTCACTGTGCTGGGAAAGAGCCCAGCGGGCACAGATCCAGGTGGGAAGGACCACCGAGGAGGAGTTGAGAGTGTTAATGACCAGGGAAGTGAGAAGACCTGAGGTCCTCACACTTAAAAGCAAATTTCTGGCAAAACCCTTGTCAGCGATTTCCTGCAGCAGAGAAACACCAGCCCCAAGGTACTCCGTGGGTCAGTCCAGCCTCTTCAGCCTCTAATTAGCAACTGTTTCAGGCATTGCCCTTTTTAGAGCAGCATTTGCAGTTAAATAACTGGTTACACGCCCAAAAGTCATTGATAATCACAAGGGCTTTCACATCCCTTCCCCTACTTTACAGGTGAGAGCACTGCTGCCCCTGTTTGTCTGCTGGGATGTTTTTGTTCTCAGTCAGGATGAGACTGATCCTAGATCAGATAGTAAGTGCCAGATGAAAACTAAACTGATCAACAACAGAACTGCTTATTTTCCCAGGCTGGGGGTTATGTATCTATGCAGGTGGATCCCTACGTGCATCCTGCAAAAACCAAGTGGGCATGAACATGGGAATTTCCAGCTCTCTTATCCATAAACCCAGACTTCAACCAGTAGCAGCATCTCCAGGCTCCAGCTCAGCCCGAGAGCCCAGCCCTGGTGGCTGCTGGCAGGTACCTGCTGGGTCACATTCCTGTTTCACTTTCGAGCCTCTTTCATTTTCACCACTTTCCTCCCTTTACTTGCAGGTCCAGCAGACTCCAGGTGTTTATGACTACAAATTTGTTTCCTCACTGGATTAGAAACCAGAATTTTTCACTTGATACACCAGCTTCTCTTTCTACCCAGACTCCAGTCTGATGTGGGTCAGTGGAATTGCTGACTCTGCCCCAAGAGGTTATTTGTCTTCTCAGCTAAACCTGCACTTGCAAGCACTGCTTGAAGCTCCACTCGGGGCAGATCTGCTCCTCCCCCTCCCCCAGCCCCTCTGCACCTGTTTTCATCCCTTTTGTATAACTTTTCTTGCATGTGGAGGCAGAAAGAAGCTCTCCGAGCCCATGTCACCAGCTCAAAGCAGGAACTTGAGGATCTTTGAGACTGAAACTGGTGTCTGGGCTCTGCCCTGCACGTGGAAAAGAGCAACATCAGCTCAGCTGCGGAGAGTTTCTCAGTAAAGCTCAGTCACTCTGGTTAAATAACCACAGGAAGGAAGCAGATGGAATCCTCGTGCTGCACAGAGAACAAAGGGTTCCAGGTACCTGATACTACAGGAGTTGTCTGATTCAAAAATAAAACCAGGCAGAGCAAGTCAGAATTCCAGGTGGGATTGCCTGCTCGTGAGGGATCAGTGTGGGAGAGGAGGTGGCACAGTGGGGAGATGCAGCTGATCCCTCTGGAACAGGGTTGGGAAACTGGCAGGACTGCAGAGGGGTCCTGTAGGGCTCCCAGCCCTGGGCACAGGTCAGAGCCAGGGGACATTCCCTGCTAGATTCCATGCAAGCCACATGCAAAGATGTCTGTGTTATTTGTCACCAAAACACACGGATTTTTGTGTCATGACACAGACCTGGTGGGCAAAAGCAAACAAACGTATCTCTGACTAAACATGTGTATCATGTCTGAGAAGGTTTAGGAAGGATGTTCTGGAAATCCCAACAGAAACCATCTGGGAAACCTAAGGCAGCATTTCCCATGGAGAACTGACATTTCCAGTGAAGGAGGAATCACCATGATTCATTTCTGACCATGGCCCCAAGCATTTTCCCATTGCTGGACCAGCCCTGTCCACAACAGCCCATCCCTGCCAGGATGCACTGCCTGAATAGACAGGGAAAAACCCCAAAGGGCATCCTGCAGAGCTGGGAGACTCAGGGCACTGTCCCAAGTCATCCAGGTGACTCCTGGCACCTACCTCCAGCCAGAATCCCATCACCCAGTGCCTCTCCAGGCTGCACCCTCACCCAACACCTGTGTTGAACTTACACACGCCAAAAATATCAGTGTTTGAGGCGGGAAAAAAACAACAAACCCCAGACTTTTAATACAGCAGCGTGATGCCATCACAGAGCGAGCTTGGCACGGCTGACTGAAGTAGCAGTGGGTGAGATGAGATGAGATGAGACAAGCCCAGAGCTGGAGCACTGGGATGGGGTTCAGCCCTGCCTCTGCTGTGCTGGATGAGCTGCAGGATGAGACCCCAGGCACAGAATCACAGAATCCACTGAATAGTTTGGAAGCGACCTTAAAGATCACCTGAATCCCAAGCCCTCTCCCCACGATCAGGGACAGCATCCTCTCTGCAAACCCACACAGGGCTGTGCTCCCCTGCACACCCCTCTCGTGTTGAGCCTCCTGCTTCTCCTGCAGCCCCAAAAGCTGCTGCAGCGTGTCCCTTATCCCCCATCACTTAGTGCTGAGGTAGTTCCTGCCAATCTCAGTGTCAGTCTGGGTGTTACAGTAACAGCACCAAACCATCTCTGAGATCAAAGCTGGTGGTTTTCTGGTTTGTTATCCCTCAGAAGCAAATGGTTTCCTTGCTGGGTATCACCCCCCTGAGAGCACAGCCCGCTGCCTGATCAGCAGCCCATATGCCTGGGAGCCTGAGTCATTCACCTGACCTTGGCTGCTCCTGTGCTGACACCAGGACAAGCTTCCCACCAAATTCTGGGTCTCTGCTGGTACCTCAGAGCTTTCTGTCTGCTGTGGGCTGCACGTGGTTAAGACACTTTTTTTGTTAAAAATAAATAAATGGGGGGGGGGAAGAAGATTTTTAAATAGTGAACCCTGGAGGAAAAGAGTCATGTAGTTGGTCCAGATACAGAGAAGCAGGATTGTCAGACCTGCAGTTCCCTGCTCTTGAACAGCAGAGAATCACCATTAGGCCAGAGAGAAACCTGCTGAGAACAGTGTGGCCAATCCAGACATCATAATGCAGCCAGCATTACATAAAAATCCCATTTCTGCCTCCAGCACACCCAGTCAGTGCCACTGCCTGCAGTGACACCAACAACCCCTGTCTGACTTTCATTCTGCCCTTTAGGAGTCCAGTTGGTGCTCACCCCACCCGTGGCTGAAGCCAAATGTTGCTGAGAGCCTGGCTGGGGGTAGAGAGCCCCGAGTGGGCCCACAGTGCAGAAACTGGGATGGGGATAACTCACTGTGGCCAGCAAAATCCAGGGTTGTGTCACCCCACTGCCACCCAGGACAGGGGGTTCACAGAACCATAGAATATCCTGAGTTGGAAGGGACTCACAAGGATCATCAGTCTGACTCCTTGGCCCTGCACAGGACACCCCCAAATCCCACCATGTGCACTGCCAGTGCAGTCACTCATTCCTTTCACCTCTTTTTTCCCATCAGAGACAATTCCAGCTCTCAAGAAAATGCAACATCCAGCCAGAGAAATGAAGATGTGGACACTGAGTTTGCACAGGATAAAAAGAAGTGTTTTCACAAGTGCTTTAGTTCAATTGCTGTAATTTGTGCACAAACGCACCGAGAACAAACTCCTGGGGCCTCCAGGAGTCCCTGAGCATCAGCTGCTCCCAGGACATGAGAAAGCTTCACTTAAAATAAGGAACATAACCAGAGCAGCAACACATGAGAGCAACCACTGCCTGGGGGAGCTGCTGCTTCTGCTTTTTCTTTTTGTCTTTGGAAATTTTCCTCAAAGCCATAAGCACTCAAGTGCTGGACAGCATGTTCTTGCTGGCAGGAAAGTAATGAACCTTCTTCGTCATCTCCTGTTGGCCAACATGGGCAGGGCAGATGAGCTGATCCCCAGCTGAACCCCACGGTGGAAGTGTCTCCTGAACACAGAAGGACGACAGATATCTCCTCTCGTGGGCTGGGACTGAGGAATGAAACCCCACTGGCCACTTTCTTGGAAGAGGAAAAGATTCTGTCTGTTGGCACCTTGTCCAGGACCTTTCAGCCTCCCTGTGTGCCACGAGGACCAGGGACATGTCTTTGATTGACAAGAGGGACCTTGAGCACAAAAGGAAGAAAATCAAAACAGGCAAACTCTGTTTTAACTTTTTTTTTTTTTCTTTGAACTGCAAAAGCTTTCAGAACTTTCCGCATATTGTTGTGGTTACACTTAACTCTTGTTATTTAACTTAACTGGCTGCACGGCTCAGCCCCGCGCAGCTCCTGCTCCGTGTCCTAGATTTTGGCAGCACGTGACCAGAACTGGGGCTTTTGTCAGGAAAGAGGCCAGGTGGAGCAGCAAAACCAGGGCTGTGAGCCCCAGCTGGGCACTGACATCACCCAGGGGAGCAGGGGGAGCGACACAGCCCCGGCTCTGCAGGCTGCCACTTTCTCATCTCGGGTGGCAAGAGCCTGACTAATACCGGGTACAGGAGGGTGTGGGATTAGTAAAGTCGGGGCCACGGTGCCACAGCAGCACCTTCAGTGCTCGGGGGCCTGGTTTTTGGGAAGGGCTTATCTCCATCTCCCAGAGCCAGCATTCCTTGGGCCCACTGGGGTGCAGCCACAGGGCGGGACACCAGCCCTGAGCAAGCCTTTGAGCCTGAGGAACCAGCACATCTCACCCCTCCCCGTGGGGCTCCACTTTCAGTATCTCAGCAAAGGAAATCTAAGCCTGCCACCAATTCATCCGTGCTCTGGCTTTACACAGAGCTGGAGGAGCAGCAGCTCCAGCTGCCTCAGAGTGAGAGGAGCTCATGGGCACCCCTGGGGTCTGGCACTCTTGGAGGGGCTGGGGGCTGCTCTGCCCCACTCTCAGCACTGCCAGAGCCTTTCTGGCCTCAGCATCAGTGGCAAGCAGGGCTCCCACAGGGATCACACACCAGGCTGAAGGTGGGTGCTCCTGCTTTCAAGTACCACCACCACTTGCTCAATAAATGCAGGCAGGTGCTGCCAACATCAGTCTTACCTGTGCCCCTCTCTGGGGACAGAGCCCACAGCTGCAAGGTGGGGATCTGTCAGAGCTACAGGTTATACAGGAACAGGTTTTACTCCCCTAGGAAGCCAAACAACTGTTCAACTGTCACTTTGTGCCCTGCAAAAGCCCAGCCATCCTTTTTCTGCAGGTTTTAAAGTTTGAGGGCAAATTATTCAGGAGGAAGGATTCCTCAGCTACCCTGATACCAGTCTTTCATCTCTTCTCTTAGGCTGTGCAGCAGGGCTTGCCCTGACCCTTTTCTGAGCTCTGCAGGTTCCTGTCACAAAATCCTCTACTCTCCAGCCACATGGGAAGAGGCAAGACAAGTAGGAGCGAAGTGTAGGTTAATCCATCCCATAGAAATGAAGCCCTTAACAACAAGCAAGCAGAGTTGGTCAGGCCCTGTACCCAGCCATTTCCACTCTGCTCCACCAGGAAGGGTCCAGCATTCCAGTGCAGAGCTCCAGGAGTCACCCCCCTGCCTCTCTGGGTGCAGCCCCAGGGCAGTGAGGGCAAGGCAGTGTCGAGGGCTGCACCCCACGCTCCCCATCCCCGGCTTACACACACGAGCAGCGCGTGGAAGGGGCTCAGCCCCGACACACCAACCCGGCACAAGCCTCGCACCATTCCTGCCGCTGCCACAGAGCAGGAAAACCACGATGGAAGGGGCTATGGGACAAGCAAAGCCACCGAGTTCCCCCGCAGACAGCGAAGGGGGGTTGTGTGGTGCTGCAGAGGTGTTTGGGAGCGATGGCTTCTCAGCACGGTGCCTGTTTTCGGCGAAGCTCCGCGCCTCACGTGCCCCGCCGGGCTCCGCAGGCAGCCGAGCCCTCGGGAGCTGCCCCAGCAGGAGGTTTCACAATGACTCAGGGCTGGCTCCCTGAGCGAGGCAGAGCCCAGGCAGGCTGGGGGAGCAGCACCCCACAGGAACAGCTCGCTGAGCCCAGTGGGCTAAATCGCTTTGTCCTGGCACATCCCGGGGCTTTGGGGAGGATTCGGCTCCTGGTATCAAAATAGCCCTGGGGAGGTTTGTGATCGTGGAATCACAGACTGGTCTGCGTTGGAGGAGACCCTAAATTCATCTCTTTCCACCCCCCTGCCATGGCAGGGACACCTTCCACTAGACCAGGTTGCTCAGAGGTTTGTCCAACTTGACCTTGAAGGTTTCCAGGGATGGGGCATCCACCTGTTTCAGTGTCTCACCACCCTCAGTGTAAAGAATTTCTTCCTCATATCTAGTCTAAATCTACCCTATATTAGTTTAAAGCCATTATCCCTTGTCGTCTCACAACAAGCCCTTCTGAAAAGTTTGTACCCATCTTTCTTACAGGCCCCTTTACATACTGAAAGGAGACAACATGAGGCACAAACCCAGTGACATTTCTGAGTCCCACCCCAACCACCAATCTATTAATTTCTGAAGGGTACAGAGACACTGACTCACTTTTGGGGCTGTTAAACGATGATGCAGAGGATGAAAAGGAATTGAATTCAGCCTCATCTATGCCAGATCTTCAGATATTTAAATCAGAATGCTGCCCTGGGCCTCCCAATGGCAGAGGAGATGGACATTTCAGCCCACAATGTAGGGAGATAACCCCAGCTGGACAGGGATGGCAATCCAGCCATTTAACCAAGCCAGTTCTCATTTTCTGCCTTGTGACCTGTTGCCTTTCAGCTCTTGGCAGGGTCTCTCCACCATTTCATCACACCCTGAAGCAACAAAATCATCTCCTTTGCTCCAGAGCTGGACTACAAGGTTCCTTTCCTGGCAGTAGCACCAAGTTTTCTTTTCCCTGAGCTGAAACTTTGTTTCCTGACTCTTTTGCAACGCTGAGCCCAACTTCTGTGACCAGAACATCTCACACACCCTCTCCACAACCTGCCTCCTGCTGTTGGCTCTGCCAAAGCTGCTCTGATTTTCAAAGCTTTGCTTTTCCCAGTTGGAAAAGGTGCTGCAAAAGTCTAGAGCCAGATTCCCATGGGCCTGTTTTAACCTAATGGGACAATTTCTGGAGAGACCCTTATTGTTAGCAAAAAGCACATCTTGTCCCTTTACTTTTACAGCCAGGTTTCCATTATCACCCATCACTACCTGTCATTTTCCAGACAGCTCCAGACAGCCCTCAGCAGGATCCCTCCAGCCCCAGGTTGGAGCAACCCTGAAGCCAAGACATCTTTTATAAATCCAGTGGTTTTGAGCTTTAAGAAATTCAGCTGTGCTCATCCCAAGCTTTGCAACTGGAAATCCTGACAATCCCCTGCTGTGCCTCATTCTATTTCTTAGAAAAATACAACCATCACCTTATTTTGAACAAGAATTCTTTGCTTTTTTAAATTGCCCAGCTTACCAGCAGTTGTACAGAAAGTACTAACCAACCTAGGGCAGAAAGGCAACCAAGTCAAAGCCTCCTTGGCCAGCAAAAGACAACAGATGGCTAATCTAATGGTTGCCATTAGATTTAGAGCAGGTCTGCAAGTACTGAGAGCCCAGGCAGAGAAGAACATCTACTCTCAATAGTAAATAAGTACAGTAAATAGTAAATAGTCATTAGAAAACAGAGGGCACAAGTGAAACAGCAACTGAGTACTCCTCTAGTGCCATTGCACAACGTGCCTTCCTGTCCTGCACATCCACACAGGCCACAGGATGGTTTGTCCTCCTGGGGTTGCCCAGAGTTGATCAACACCATGGCAGCAGAGCAGACCACCTCTGGAGGAAGGAGAGTTGCCAGGCTGTCGGCTCTCTGGGCTTCACCTCCATCCTTGCAAGACCAGCAGGTATTTCTTGTGTTGACAGACTAAGAACAGAGACCTTCATGATTCATCTCTCCGATAGCAGGAGACACTGATGATCTACCTGGAGCAGGGCCAGACTTTTGATCAAAATCACCTCAACAGCGAGAAAAATATATTTTTTTTCCTCAGCAGGAAGTTTGCTGCTAAAAATAAAGATGGTGAGGTGAGGAGAAAAGGGTTATTTTTCTACTAACTACTAAAAATTAAAAAATGTTGTAGTGAATTGTTCACATATTCCTTTGGAGTCAGCAGGTCACACGTCCCCAGGTTTCTGCGCTCCGCTCCCAGCGCTGCTGACTCCTGCAAAGAGCCATGGCCATCACCTGCCACAGCTCCCAGACCAGCACCTTCATCAAACATTTCATATGCTGGCTCCCCTTGGAGAGTTTTTCCCAAGGGCGATAGAACCACAGAATCCCAGAATGGTTTGGGTTGGAAGGGGCCTTAAAGCTCAGCTCGTTCCAACCCACTTGCCATGATGTGCAGCATCAGTCTCATCTCCCCCAGACAAAACCAGACTCCTTCCCGCTGTTTTTTCCATCCTTACCTGATCCCAGGAGCACACAGCCCCCAGCATTCCCCCAGCTCTCTGTGCAGTTCTCCAGCCGATTTATTTACAGCTGCTTGTGAACAAATCTGCCCCCAAATTTTGCTTTCAAACCCAAAGCAACAAAATCTCACCCTGCATGAGTAAGCCCGTTCTCACCCGACACCCACACTGCCCCAGCTATTCCTTTTAGTATCAACAGCTTTACAGAAAACAGATCTGGGGTTTATCCACCCAGGCACTGAAAGCAGTGACAGAAAGAGAGAGTCTGGGTGGTGCAGTGAGTGCATGGCCCCTCCAGAAGGGAGATTTCTGTTGGGGGGGGGAGCAAAAGTGCAGGGTGGAGGGGGTGACACCACGTGCACCCCTTCCTCTCCAGGAGTTGGGATGTTCAAGAGAGCCCTGGGAGCTGCAGGGCCAGCCTGGGAGACCTGATGGCTTAAATAACAAGGCCAGAATAGGGGGATGGATGAGGAATCAGCCCCGGGAGCAATCCCACAGCTGAATGGCCACTGGTGCTCGTTCTACTCTGCTCTTCCCTCCCCAAACACAGAAAGAAAACATTTCAAGCCACAAATCTTCCCCCCGGAGTTGAGATTTGTGTCAGTGAGCACCGTAATTTCCAGAACAGGATCTCTGTAAGAAAGGAAACCTGAACCTCATCCCCCTTGAGACAATTTCAGGGCTCATTACCAGGATTACGTTTGTTTAGGAAACCTTTGTTTTTCCAAAACGTTGAACCTGCGCAAGCCCACGAGACTCTGCGGCTGCTGCGGGGTGGAAAATCCTGCCTGTGCTTCACACCTCTGAGTGCTGGGCGTGTTTGTGCCATCCACGTTTCCTCTCTGGTGGAGCAAACCCTGCCGAGCACGCAGCGTGATTCACTGCCCGGGTTTGGGCTGCCTGGGTTGGAACCCGGCGGCAGAGCACGCCGCTCCTCCCGGCTTGGCTGTCACAACCCAGGTTGGAGGAGGTCTCTGAAGCTCCAGATCCCACCTTGCAGCACCTCTGTGGATTTGAGCCCCACTGCTGTACCTGCCCACCCCAGCAGCCCCCCCGCTGCTTAGAACCACAGAAGGGTTTGGGGTGGAAGGGAACTTAAAGCCCATCTCATCCCACCCCCTGCCATGGGCAGGGACACCTCCCACCAGCCCAGGTTGCTCCAAGCCCTGTCCAGCCTGGCCTTGGACACTCCCAGGGATGGGGCAGCCACAGCTTCTCTGGGCAACCTGTGCCAGGGCCTGCCCACCCTCACAGGGAAGAATTTCTTCCCAATACCCAATCTAATCCTCCTCTCTGTCAGTTTGAAACCATTGCCCCCTTGTCCTGTCACTCCACACTCTTGTAAACAGAGCAGGGATGTGCAGGAGAGCCGAGGGAGCTGCAGCAGGACCATCCTGCTCCTTCCCCAACATGTGCAGGAGGAGGATGAGGGTGAAGAGCCCACTTTCCCCTCTCCTGCAGGTGGCACTGGCACCAGCAGCAGCAGCTCCCAGCAATGCCACAGCCCCAAACCCCAGAAGAGGGGACAGGGGGGACGGGGCAGGGCTGGTGGCAGCCCCACTCACCGGAGCCACGTGTGCCCCAGCACCCACGACACCGGATGCGCAGTGTCCCCTGCCGGCACCCCAGTGCAGCACCCACGGCCACGTGTCCCACATCCCACGCCCCCAAAACCTCAGCCCAGGAGGTGCTGGGGGAGGAAACTCTGTTTGCAGCAGCCAGGACAGACACAGCCACCTGAGCTCGAGTGACTGTCCCCAGGCAGAGGGATTCTGCAGGGATGCTGTGTCACCATCCCGGTGAGCTCAGCCTCTTTGGTGGAAAAAACAACAATTTTAGGACATTGGGAGAGAGGCTGCACAGCCTGGAGCACGGGGGGGCGGTTCTTCACAGCCACACAAGCAAGGAGAGACCAGGTGACGCTTTAAGTGTCTTTAATCCAAAGGACTGAAGAGCAGACCGGGAAGATTAGTATAAGCCAAGAGACAAAAACAATTAAAAAAAAAAAGAAAAAAAAGGGATAAAACCCAGTTTTTAAAACAAATTGAATTTCCATACAGTGTCTAAAAGATCATCTAAAAACTAAACGTTGCCTTAAAAAATTGGTTTTGCCCATTCAAACACATTTAACGAAGTGAAACATCGTGACAAATAATAATAATAATCATTCATGGACTAAAGACTTCAAAACAGCCCTCCTGCTCCTAGCAGGAGCCACGCTGGGGGGGCAGCAGGACCCCCAGCTCCGGCCAGGGAGGGGTCAGTGCTGCCATCCTGGCTCAAGGTACAGCCCTGTGCCACCTCCACCCCTTCCCACCCGCCTGTCCCCAGGNGGCAGCAGGATTCTCTCACCTCCAGCTCTGGCCAGGGAGGGGTCTGTGCTGCCATCCTGGCTCAAGGCACAGCTTTGTGTCACCTCTGTCTCTCCCCACCTGCTTGTCCCCAGAGACCCCCCCAGGACAGCACCTCTAAGGGGTGTTGGGTCAGGCAGAGGTGGCAGGGACACATTTTTTATCCAGGTCCCTGCAGAGCAGGGAGTGCAGGAGCACTGGCCTCCGGCTCACCCCCCTTGCCCACTTTGAGGACAGAAATGGATTCCAGGCAGAGGTACAGACTGTGGTGGCCATGGCAGGGGAGCCACGAGCAGCTCCAGACCCACGGACACAACACGCACACCCCACGCACAGACAGACTACACGGACGGTGCTGCCCCCAGGCAGAGCCCGGGCTTCCAGGGCAGGGAGAGGTGGGGGCTGGTCTTGCTGCTGTGCTTTCAAAGCAGCAGTTTCCTGGCCAGTGAAACAGCATGGTGGCCACAGGGAGCCCCCCAAGCCAGCCCTGCCATGCACAGCAGGACAGGGTGAAAGCAGCTCTCCTTCTCTGCCCCTACAACTCACTCCCCAGCCTGGAGCCCATCTCTAGCCAGCATCCACACAGGGAACACGCTGCCTGGCTTTCAGCTCTACAGTAGTTTTTAAAAAATATTTATACGTCATATACCCTAAAAAGGTCACCACAGGAGTTTCCATGTCTTTGGAAGGAAGGAAAAAGAAATATAAATCAAAACTGCTTCACAAAGGAAAAAAAAAATAAAAATTCAATTATTGGCGGCATTCACCTACAGGACAAAATGCCCGACTGCAGGCGTGGACCTGGTGGGGATCTTACCACCTGCTCCAGAAAGGTCAGAAACACAGGTGAGTAGCTAAAAATAACTAGTCTGGTATAAATGTCTGAATTCCATGCGCTCGATATAACAGTCTGTTTCGT
>VXBX01006120.1:536310-559077 GCA_013400415.1 Scytalopus superciliaris | reverse complement strand
CCATCCCCATCCCCATCCCCATCCCCCTCTGCTGCTCCCCCACCCAGTGCTCACCATGATCCAAGGGTGGTTCATGAACTCTGTTATCGTCATACGCTGGGTCGGGTCCGTCTTCAGCAGGTTGCGGATCAGCTGCTTAACTGGAAGGGTTTGAGCAGGGACAGGCATCAGTAAGTTCCAGGGGGTCTCTCCCTGTACTCCCACCTGGGTCAGCAGCCCCAAAACACACTCCCCTTGTGTGTCACAGGGCTCACCCCAGGCAAACCCTTCAGTAAAAGCCTCCCAAGCAAAGAGGCAAAGCTGCTGCATCTCAGAGGTGCCCCAAAACATGCCCAGGCCCCCCCCAGTCCTCACAGCACTGCTGGACACAGGGCTGACACCAAGGTGAGACCTCAACCTGGGGACAAGATGGTGTGGGGACCACATTTACCTTCCTCTGACACTTCAGACCATTCAGGATTGGGAAACTCATACTGGCCCATTCGGATTCGCTTCTTCATGCCGGGAGAGATGGCCAGGCCGTGGTTGGAGTAGAAGGGGGGGTACCCACACAGCCTGTGCCAGAAGAGGGAACAGAGTCAATGTGGCACCCCAAAAACCTCCCCAGCAGCACCTGCAGGGCACAGGGCACTGCCAGGAGTAGGAGCAGTGCAGCTGGGGAAGGTTCTGCCCCTCCAGACAAACTCAAAGCTGCATCCCCCCTTCTGACCCCGGCAGGATGCAGAGGGACCACCAAACTTACAGAATGTACATGATGACACCAAGGGACCACATGTCACAGGACTTGTCGTACTTCTCTGGGCCCAGCACCTCCGGGGCTGAAAGGCAGAAAAATTCCTGAGTCCAAGAGGCAGCACCAGGTAAAAGAGAAGGGACCATCCCATGGATGCACTGAAGAGCCACCTACAGCTCTGGGCACTCTCAGCAGAGCTGCTTGGAGCAGTGGGAATTGTTGCCTCCAGCACCAGGCTGCAACTGAGGCTCCAGGCTGGATGCAGAGGTGATGGGCTGCACATCCAAACCCTCCCAACTCCACCCTCCAGCCCTGCAAACCTGCAAGCTCAGGGCCCTCAGGCACTTACCCACGTAGTACGGCGTGTAGCACGGGGTGGCCAAGGAGTTGTGTGTGGTGGTTTCTTTAGCAAAGCCAAAGTCTGTGAGTTTTAGCACAGCATTGGGCCTTTTGGAGGTGTACAAGAGGTTTTCCGGCTGGGAACACACAGGGAAGAAGAGGTGAGCAGCAGAGCTGGAGCAGCCTGGCACTGGCACAGGCCAAGAGGGGCTCAGCACCACTGGGTGAATGTGCACTGTACCTTCACATCCCGGTGCGCAATGTTGATCGAGTGCAGGTACTGGATGGCTTCCCCAATGCTCTTCATGATCTCTGAAGCCTCTGAAGCAGCAGAGAAACCATCATTAAGCCTTCATAAGCGAGTTAAAATGAGCACTTACTCCCTTGAAAACTTGACAAACCAAAGACCCTGTCTGAGGCCAAAGGGGTTTCCTCTACCTCAAGAGCCCCTTTCCATGGAGACCCACCCAGCACCCATCCCTGGGTTAGGAGTGTCTGGGATCCAAAGGAGTCATTGAGGCAACAGACTAAACCAGAGACACTTCTATAAACAGCTAAATGTGCTCCAAAGACAAAACCCCAGCACACTGTGGGGTCCATACCCCGTTCTGTGAAGGCCTGGTCTCCTCTGTCTTGAATCCGGCTGAAGAGCTCCCCACCATCCAAGCTGGAAGAGAAGCAGGTGGAGTTAGATGTTGTGTGTCCATCTCACACTGGCCACAAGCTGTGCCAAAACCTCTGATGTTCAGTCAGGAGCTGCACAAGCAAAAAATAATGCCCTTCTCCATCCAAGCCCTTGGGTGGGTGCTTTTGGGTGTGGGGTGTTTCAGAGCCTCCTCCTTCCAGAAATGTGCTTTTCACATTGGTGATGGACACGCCAGATGCAGGTGGACGTGGCCACCCCACCAGCCCAGAGAAACACACCTACAGTAAGACAGCAAACGTGACTGCCCTCCTTTTGCTCATGAGACAACCCCCTTGCCAGCACAGAAAGCCCGGGCAGAAGTGCTGAGCTAAGCTCAGGGCATGGGTGAGGGGTCAGCAGCACTGAGATGGGCTCAGCGATGGTGTGGGGAGGCAGAGGATGGACCCCACTGCAGCAGAGCCAGGTCTTGTGTGAGGTGCTGGAGAGGCACCATGGGAGCCTTGGCATGGTTCCCTCCCTGGGTACCCTCAGGAAAAACTCAGCTCCCACAGAGATCAGCAGTGAGATACAGGAGAATTCTCCATGAGCAGGGATAATGGTGCTTCCTGTCCCTGCCTTATCTAAGCCACGCAGAAACAGTTTCTTGCTTTCCCAGCGCCAACAGCATCTCCTGCCAGCACCCCTGACATTCACTAGACATCTGCAATACCAATAGTGTGCAGCCCTCAGGGCCCTCCACTGCACAGAGCACGTGAGGATGGATACACACCGTGCTCGTGCTGGAATCAAACACTGCCTTGTGATGGGTGTTACACCCAGAGCATCCCTCGGACAGCACAGAGCTCTCACAGAGACAGCCCTGGCGACTCATTTCCCACCACTCAGCTACTCCTTCTTTCCACAGCACACACACCTTTCCCATCCCTGGCTGCCCAGTGTCCCAGTGTGGTTCTCAGGAGCCTCTCCCCCCACAGGAGCTGCTGCCAGTGCCGCCTGCCCCGGTGCTGCTTGCAGTGCTCCTCACACTCACTGCCCCCCCAGGCAAGCTACCAGCTTGCCAGAGGAGAGGTTTTGGCAAGGAAGCTGCATTAAATCACAGCTGCGGTTGGGATGTGGTTTCAATACTTTCCCCTTCATTCCTCCTCCTCCTCCCCAGGTTATATCAAACATCTACCCGACCCAGAGCCACCCGACTGCTGCTGCAGGAGGTGCCACAGCACTAATAGATGCATCAGCTTGGCTTGGCTGCTGCTCCACAGACCCACCGCAGGCTGCCAGGGTGCCAGGAACCCGCTGACTACCCTGACCTTTAATGGCCAAAGCGAGTTTGGTTATGATTTACCTGTGAGAACCACAGGCCCTCAGCCTCCTGACAGCCAACTGAGTTTTCAGAATGACTCAGAGCCAGTGCAGCTCCCGCCATCCCTCCAACACCAGCACTGCAGCACCACTTCCAGGTCACATCCTTATGGCCCGCAGGCTGCATCTCCTGGCACGGCACCTCCCTGGCATCCCCAGCAGCAGTGCTGGAAGATGCTCACCCCGCCTCTGGCATCACCCCCACCACCCTGCAGGGCTGGGGGTGCCCCCGGGATGGGGACTCACCACTCCATGACGATGAGCAGACACTTCCTCCCCTGGTAGAGGTTCTCGTAGACGTCCATGATGCGGACGATGTGTGCGCACTGCGACGCTCTCCAGTGCAGCTCCACCTCCCTGCGGGCCTTGGGGCAGTCCTGCAGCATCTGTGAGAGAAGCGACACCCCATCAGCCCCGAGACCCTCAGAAGAGCCAGGCCATGCCCCTTTCCACAGTGCCCACCTGAGAAGGCTCAGGGGTGAAGGCTGAGCATGAGTGCTCCCTTAGAGGCGCAGTGAGACACTCTCTGGTAATGCCTCCATCCCCACCTAGTGGGAAGACTGAGAAGCCGTTTGCCCTCAGAACCTTCTTGCCCTTCCTTCCAAGGCTGGTAGAAGTTTATCCTGCCCACCTGTCACCTCCCTGCCTTCCCCAGTGCCCAACCAGCAGGACCTGCGGCATTCACGAGCCAAATTCTGCACTCTGATACCCACACCGCTGCACCCCTGGATGCCACCAACCACCCTCATTCCCTGCTTGGCACAGCCCCTGTCACTTCCCATCCATGACCCTTCTGCTCCTGCCCTTACATATGGGCTGACCACAAAAGCTCCCTCACCACAGCTTCAGAGGCCACCAGCACCTGGCCACACGTGCCTGGGGAGGGGACAAAGCAAACAGCCAGATGTTCCCTAAATAGCTGCTTTTCTCCCAAGCAGCAGCAGCTCTTTAATGAGGCCTCTGCCCTTCCCAAAGACAGCTCACAGTTCCCAGGTGCAGGAAGGATTTGCTCGTCTGCCACAGACTATTAATTACCCTGTTTGTCAGGATAAACAACCAGCCTTAATTATTATGCTCCTAAATATAGAGCAACAAACGTGTCTATCTTGAGCATAGTTCATTTTCCTTCCTGTCTCCTGCAGCTCTCGGGGCCGGGCTCAGTGAAACACCCTCTGGAGCAGGTCTGCACCTCGGAGCAGGGGGATGTGCAAACACACCCCCACCCTCTGTGTGCATCAGCAGGAAACAGCAGGTTTGGTCATTTTACCAAGGCTTAGACAGACAAGTACTTCTGACCCCTCTGGCCTCTCCTGGACAAGCTCCAGGAGCATGGCAGCATCAGCTCTGGGATGCTTCAGTGGCCTGGCAGGACCCAGAGCAGTGCCCAGCACGGGGGGGGTCTCACGGGAACAAGGTTAATGCTCAGTGCAGCCCCAAAAACCACACACTGCCTGTTTACAGATGAACCACTCACTGATGGTGCTCGCACGAGCCCTGGCAGAGTAACGGCGATTTGCATTCCTGCCTCGAACAGGGACTGTCCCTCGCCACAGGGAAAGGCAAAACAGGATGTGCCCTTCAGCCACCCACCCATAACCCCATCCATCCACGGATCCATCCATCACACCTCTCCCACCTCCTCGGCTCTCCTGCTTCCTGAGGTGCAGGAAACCCATGCCAGTGGAAACCCGTGATGGTACACGGGGTGTAGGGTGGCTTCTGGCACCAAACCACCTGGAAGCTCAGTAAGGACCAAAGTGGCCAAGCCAAGCCTTGCACAACTGCTTGACATCATTTGCACCGACAGCCCCGGGGTGAAAGGAAGACTGGGCAGGAGGTTGGGCAGCCCCTCCTTGCTCCTCTATTGCTTAATTACCCTAAAAACTGGATCCTGCGGAAGCCAAAACCATAAGCAAACATAGCACCAGCCCCCCAAGGAGCCACACAAGGGGCCTGGAGAAAAGCTTGGCTATTTGCAGCCCTGCTCCGAAGATCCTGGCGTGGGGAGCCAGGAAGCTGAGAGAAAAAAAAACCAATTTGTAATTATGCGCTGGGAAAATGGAACAGCAGGAAGCAGCCAGCTAACATCATTCTGCACAAGACAAACAGGAGAGGTACAGCAAAATACATCCCATTTTTAGAGGTCACTCTGAGCACTTTTAGAGGAGATTAATTGTGTTTTTAATGAAGTAGCAGGCAGCAGGCTCCATTACCTGTACCAGCAGAGCCCTGACGTTTGTTGTTGTACTCGGGCACCCTCCAGGAGCCAACAGCTGCCCTGGTGCTCTCGGAATACACAGCTCAGACCCAGCTGCTCCCTCCACCCCCCTGCCAGCCAGGGATGGAGAGGTGATGGAGAGGCTTCAAGAGGAACAGATTAAGCCTCATTAAGGGCATGATTTGGTTAATTTAGGAAATGTTCCCGGTGGTAGATGGCAGCGGCGTGATGGGGAGCCGAAGGCCAGATGCACTGAGGCTGCGTGGGGAAGGCCTTTACCAATGCAGAGAGGACAGGGTGATGCCCAAGCCATGGCAGAACCAGCCCACAGGCCCAGCATCACCTGCTGCACCCCCCAACATCATGGCCTCAGCACAGGTACCAGCTCCCTGTGTGCCCTGGGCAGATGGGAATGTGCCAGGCATGATACAGGGGTGGGACAGCACCATTTCATCCTGGTCCAGGCAGGGCAAAAGCTGTGCTCCTACCAGTTTCTCCTCTTTAGGTGGGAGTCAGAAGCTCCCACAGCTGACAACTTTCCCTTACATTCCTTGGCCACAGCCAGCAGTGAAACCACTGGTGTGAGACATCCCAGCACTGCTCCAGTCACAGGAACTCCACATCGAACGTATTTGGGGGGGTGTGGTAACACTGCCCACATCCCGAATTTAGCTCTGGTATCCAGGGCAGCCCATGGTCACAGCAAGATTTATATTTCTTGGCTTGCAACAAGGAGCCTGGGATGGGAAAAGCACCTCGTGTTTCCCTGAGGTCCAGCAAGGGTCAACTGCCCCCATCCTACCCCAGCAGATTTTGCAACATCAGTAATTTGGAGCACAACCAGGGTTAACCCTTTGCAGAGCAGCAAGGAGAGCAGATGGGACAAGATGCTGGAAATCCCCAAAAACCCACAGCTGCTTGCAGTTCAGTTTTTCCATCTCTTATCTCCTGTTCCCCTTCCAAGGGAAGGCTCCGTGGAGAACAAACTCTTCATTATTTCAGATGGCAATGCTGCCCTACCTGCTCTCTCTGGCTGGAGCTGAGGCTCCGGCAGCTGAGCTGGGCAGTAACCAGATCCTGAGTTATACAAGTGTCCCCAGACAGGACACAAGGGCAGCACTGCAGAGGAGGCTCCAGCACCTCAGAGTAAACCCAGGCAGGTTTATACACAGAGGAGTTGCATCCCTTTCCCATTACGGGTGTTCTGTGCTTTAGGTGTTACATTTGCAGCCAGTGCACATCTCCAACCATCAGCTTATCAGCAGAGAGTTCCTTCAACATGGCATGGGACAGGGGACAACCCAGAGCTCTGCCCCATCCCGTTTCTGCTTCCCATTAGGGCACCTCCCTGCAGGAAAGGAGGGAGAGCAAGCAAAGGGACACTCCACCCTCCTGGCAACTGGGGAGGAAATTCAGCTTTCAGCCACATTCCAGCTCCCCTCGAAGCAGCTTGACACCTCTGAGATTTCGGCAGACGGCATTCGCTGCCATCCTGTGCCTTGGCTCAGCCCAGCTCCCCCAGGAGCCATTCCATGCTGCGAGAGAAATGAGCTCTGTGCAGAGCTAAACACACTCATTAGCTTCATTAAAACCCTCAAGCTCCAAAACTGGTCCCTTCAGCGGATGGCACAGCCCAGCCCCTGCGTGCTCAGGACCCCAACAGCACCAAAGGCTCCTCAGGGCCTCCTGCAGCAGCTCTGGACTTTTCACCACCTCTGAAAGACAAACCCTGGGAGCAGCTCCTGAAAACCGAACAGCTCATTGGGATGTCTGCAGGGGCACAGCACCCTGACAGCAAACCCAAACCCAAAGCCAGGCTCCAGCCTGTTCCTGCGGGCGCTGAAAATGAGCTTCAGCTCAAAGGGAGGGCTGGGGGCTCTGTCCCATTTGCTTGGCAGCACGTGGAGCTGAATTTCACCCCCCATCACCTCCCAGCAAGCCCAGCAAAGGTGGGTGGGCACCAGGAAGGAAGGAAGGAAGGCACTGGAGCAAACAAGGGGGCTGGAGCCGCCCGCGCTCACGTTCCCTCGCCCGTGCGTGTCCTCAGGCACCACTGATTCAGTCTCGCCGCCTCCTCCTGGGATGGTGTTCCATGAGTCACGGCAGGTTGGAAAAGGAAGGAAAAGGAAGCTCTCTCCTGCACTGGCATGGCAGGAGGTCCCTGAGGACACTGTCCTGCTGCTCCTCGCCATGGATGCCACCACAGCCCCAAACGCTTCTGCCCCTCGGCGAGCCAAGAACACGCTGCGCTCACACAGCCCAGCGGGATATCCCTGTCCAAGAGCTCGCACAGGAGAAACTCACCTCCCACAGGCAATTTCCAGGGAACGTGAGGATCAGGCCCACGCTGGCACCTTGAGCTGTTCATTTTCCAAGGCTGCCCCTCTTCGCCCCACGCTCACCCCGGACACTCCAGCTGCTCTTGCAGGCAGGGTGGTTTTATTTCCATGTGTATTTTGATCCCACCTGATTCTCCTCAGTGCCCAGCAGAGCAGCACACACTGTGCCTCACCTGTGCAGCAACCACCCTTCCAACAGGACTTATCCAGACCTCACACCACCCCCAGGAGCTCCCCTCAGGACCTCTCTGCACCACTGGGGTTAAAATAAACTCTTCTTAAGTTGCAGCAAGAATAAACCTATAGTGAAGAGAGACAAGCTGTCATCCTTCCCAGTTATCAGCAGGGAAGCAAAGCAGAGGTTCCCCCTGCCTGGATCACACACACAGGCTTCGGATTCCCCTGACCTGGCTAACATGGGGCAAGGAGCATTTTTTCCTAATAAAGCAAAAGGGTTTCTCTTCAAAGGATTTTCCTCTTCTAATCTTCCCCTGCAAACTGGTTGCCAACTGGCGTCAGCTGCTTTACACATTTGCAGAGCCAGTCCTGGAAGCTTTGCACATGCTGTTCCCACCTCACAGCACCAGAAAGGCAAAATCCCGGACCAAACCGAACCTTTATTGCCAGAATATTTGGGGACCCCACAGGTAACCACCCCAAAACTGCTCCAGTCTCTGCCAGACCCAGTTCAGAGGGAGAGGGCAGCAGAAGGACATGGGAGCAGCAAAGCTTTGTTCCGCTTTTACTGTTTATGAACTACAGAAGAGAGAAAATCACGAGTCCCAAAGCCCATAAGGGGAATTATGTTACCAAACAGAGGGAAATTCATGGTTCAACCACAAAGCAAGAACAATTAAACGTGCAGCTCAGGAAACCTCCCCCACATCATCGTGGCTCTTATATAAACCTTTACATTAACCCCATCCCCGCTGCTTACACCCACCACAACCTGCCCCGCTCAGACAGAGGTGATGGGACTTTCCCAAGCTGGGGATCATTTCTGCTCTGCCCACACACACAGAGCCACAGACAGAGAGTTTTAAGCCCCAACAGATCAGGCAAAAGCTTCATCCTCAGGTTTGTTTTGCCTGGGGAAAGCCAGAGAGGAGAGAATGAGGAGGAGCCGGGCATGGGGCTGGCAGCATCCTGACCTGCCACACCGGGGTGACTGTTTGGAAGGGTGGTTGCTGCTCCCTCAAGGAGTGGCTTCATCCAAGCCTCATGGCTTGCAAGGCAGAACAGCACCAGGCATCAGCTCCCCAACTTCCACAGGTGCCATCAGGGCTTTGATCAGTTGGGCACAGATGGCTCCGTCCTCCACAGCCATGAACAAAAGGTTCCTCCACGTTCTCTGGCCTCAGGGAAGACGGAAAGGTTGGAAAAAAGATCCCAAGCAAGAGAGAATTATTTCGACTAAAAAGAGCTTCAAACAGGGAGCAAGACAGGAGAGGCAATTCATGCTGAGCAAACACGAACTGACACACACACACTCGAGCTGCTCGGCCGCATTCTCCGAGCCTGAATTGTGGGAGCACTCACAGGAAGACCTGGAGCCATCACAGCGAGCTCGGGGAAAGCTCTCGCAGTGCATGGCCCGAGAGCAGCAACAAGCCAGGCATGAAGAGGCTGCGTGAGCGAGGGGCGAGCTGGAATCCCCTCCAGGAGCAGCTCAGGAGGCAGATGCCGGAGCGGAGGCAGATGTTGGAGCAGAGGCAGATGTCGGAGCAGGCGCCCTGTCCCTGCTCCTGCGGGCGATTTTGCAACGGGGCGGAGGATGGAAAGGAGGGAAGAGGCGGCTCTTTCACAAGGGGCCTCGCTCTCCTGCCACGCTTGCACAACCCTCCGTGCCCCTGTGCCGCCGGTTCCCCTGCCCACAGCTCCCACGGGGGTCCGTGCCCGGCGGGGGATGCTCGGGACCCCCCGCCCCGCAGCCCCCCCTGCCCAGGGCATCTGCTGAGCATTTCCTCGCCCCGCTCTTCCCCGCGACAGATGCAGCAGCTATTCAGCCTTTTCAGGCTGCAACAAAAGCCTCTCGAGGCACACAAAGGCGAGGAGCAGAAGAGAGGCCTGGGCTTAAATAAGAGCCACCTGCCAGGGGCCCGTGCCCCCCATGCAATGGGGGCGCTGCCCCTCGGCCAGCCCCGCTCTGCAGAGCCCATTTCCCAGCAGCAGAAGGTATTCCGGGCACGCTGATTTCAAGGAGATCAAGTGCCACAGTGGGTACCCAGGAGCAGCACCTGGATGTTGAGGGATGGGCACCAGCACGGTGGGGGCATCGTGGATGAGGAGGGTGCAGGGAGGAGACAGGGAGGTGGGCAAGGAGGGGGCTGCAAAACTCACAGGGAAAAGTCAAAGCAGGTAAATGGCAACAAGGCAGCAGCACGAAGCATCCCCGCTGAGTCACGCAGCAGCAGCAGGTTGGAGCTGGTGTTTAATGAAGAGAAATAAAGAGTTTCAGCTTCACATATCCGAGAAAAACAAAATTAGGGGCCTATTCAGTCCTGTGTTTTTGTTTTGGGATCATCCTCTTCCTTCCATCCATCAGCAGCAGCACTGGGTTTTGCTGACTCACCCGATGCTCATCTCTCCTGGAGGCACCAGGGCTGGCATGAGGAGCCAGGATCAGTCTGGGCATGAGCCTGGTTTGCAAGGTCCAACATACAGCTGCACATGGAAAAGGTCATGCCAGAGGTCCCAGGGAGCAGGTTTGGCTGGAGTGATGGAGCCACCACCCTGGCCAGGACCTCTCCATGGAAACAAAGGGCATCATGATGGCCAAAATGCCTCAACCCAGCCCATCCCCTTCTACAGACATCCAAGATGTCCCTTCCCACCAGGAGCCACCACGATGCTGGGTCTGAGCGGGAAAGGGACAGAATGTCTTGGGCCAGCAGAAGCCACAGCCCAGCTCTGAACTGAGCCACTTTTTGGGGGGGGGGGGAATGCTCAGACACCCCTCTCTGCAAACCAAACCCCTGCACCCTGCACGTCTCTGCTGCATCTGCCGGCGGGGCCTTTTATCCACACAATACAAAATGAAAGGAAAATAGGGAGCCACGGAAAGGGAAGGGAAGGGCGGATATCTTCCCGCGAGAGCAGCCAGCGGATCTGCTCCACACACAGCCCCTTCGCTTCCCCCTCTTTGCAGAGCTTGGGGCCGGGGTCAGCTCCTCCTCCCAACCCCTCCCCAAGGCCTGTCCCTTGCAAGATCTCCCATCGGGGCTGGCGGCGAACGGAAAGGCGCACAAATGCGCTTTTATGATAGGAAGTGGTTGATATTTGCAGGTGCGATTAATACCGAAGTAAACACTCGATGTAAACCATTAACTCAGCGCTGACCTCTGTCCTTTGTGCTCCCCTCCCACAGGCACAGCTTGAAACCCCCCCTTATCTCCGGCGTGGTGCGGTGCCGCCTCCGCCAGCCCCGCATCCCACACCCGGGGCTTCCCCTCCACGTCAGACACACGGACCACACAGCCCACGGAGCATCTTTTTGGGTGCCTTGCTCCACCAGCCTCACACCAATCCCAGGGACAACCCTGCCTGGTCCCACTGTCACCTCCGACCACAGCGACAGCTTTTGGATTCCCCACACCTGCATCCCAGAACTGCTTTGATTTTTGGATGTGACCACCCATTCCTTATGTTTAAAGCTGGAAGTGATTTCAGGGAGAGGCTTGGATGGCCCAGATCCACGGCTCTGAGCTCTGGAGCCATGAAGCCCTGCCAGAAGCCCCACAACACCCACCGCTTCCCGGCAGCTCCTGGGCTCATGCTCTGCCCAAAAATGAAGTTTCTCAGGGCTCAGCCCATGGGCAGGGGCCCCCTCTTGGGATACACGAGTGTCTGCCAACCCCCCCAGCACAGTGATCATGCCTGCTGCCTTTCAACACAGATCTCAGAGCAGCATAAAGAAATACATATATATTTAAAGAAGGAAAAAACCAAACCAAGACACAAGGCTGCACCAAGGCCAACCTCTCTCTCAGCACCATTCACCCCCGGCACTGGGAGCAGCACGGCCTCGGGATGTGTTTCCTGCACCAGTGCCAAGCCTGAGGAGGGTTCCATTTACGCACCCTCAAAGCTCAGTGACGACAGCACATTTTGCATCATTCTGTTCTTTCTCAGCTGTTTATTTAACACAGTTTCACCTTTGTCACAGGCTTTGTCAACACGGGGGCACAGCAAACACCTTCCTGAGATGAGCTGGGATGTGCAATCCAGCTGTGATGCTCTGCTTTTGCCAGGGGGTTCCTGCAGGGATGCAGAGCGGAGCATCCCCCCACTGCTGGGACCCACCACCCACCTTGGAATCACCAAAAAGGTGCTCCTGCATGGTGAACCCACACCAAGCACAGAGTGGTTCAGAGGCTGGGACTGTGGCTCTTCCCTGCGTGAGACAAGCAGCTCCCACACTGGGTGGCCGCTGCAGGTCTGGTTTGAGCAGGGGAGGGCCAGGCCAGGAGCGACACGAGGATTTCACAGCACGCCTTTGTCTGCACGGGCACTCAGAGAGGCAGGGGCCCCTCGGCCACCAACAGCCCGCCTCCTCCTCCTGCTCCCCCCACCTCTCACATGGCACTGCAGCTAAAAACCTCCAGCACTGTCAGCTCTGGTGCAGCCAAAGCATGAACCCACCCCCAGGGATGCACAGGACAAGGAGAAGGGCAGCAGTGCCTGGAATGAGAGGGGATGGTAATGAAGGGGCAGAGGGAAAGGTGAGGATTGAACCCCACGAGATGATTAAGAGACATTTGGTGGCAGGCATCCCTCTCCACCCTCTCCTTTGCCATGTCCCCCAGGCACCCCCAAGCAGAGCTGCTCACTACCATCTCCCTGCCCAAGCCAGGCTGTCCTGGCTGCTCTCCTCCTCGCCTTCCTTCCATCACACAGATGCTGCACATCCCCAGTGCTCAAGAGGAGCTGCAGAAGAGCTGGTGGGATCTCCCATTTGCCATGAACCCACCCAGCTGAAGAGCCAAGCAACACTCAAGACTTGAGACCCAACACTATCTAAGGTCACACACTGCACATTACCCACCACTCCAGTCAGTACATTAGGGGAAATCCTGGACTCTGAAGCAATGCAATGAAAATCCAAGAGCCTCCTGCCACCCTGCAAGCCCGAGGGGCCAAGCAGGGCACTCCTCCTCCAGCAGCCCCTCTTCCCTCCACAGCAGCCACCCCGAGACTCCTTCAGCCAGCAGGGAAAACACAGTTGTGTTTCTATTTTAAAGAAAGCCCTTCTCTGCATCCTGCTGGCACCACATTAAAGCTCTCAGGACACGGGGGCTATTCTTAGCTCCCTCCAGGCTTTTGGCAGTCCCGAGAGCCTCCCCAGCACCTGTTGGCAGCAGCCGCGTGGCCCCAGAGCTGGGGAGCTTTGGTGAGGCTGGGACAGAGCCGGACCATCAGTGACCCTGTCAGCTCCATAACCTCAAAATACCTCAGCCAACAAATGTGCAAAACTCACCATGAAGTGCCTGGGTGCACAAACTTCCAAAAGCGCCAAAAACTTCCCCTCTGTGTTACCAAGAGGGACAGGCTAGTCTCTGCCATGAAGATGTCCTGCCCAACAGGCAGCAGCACGGAATGAGGGGTCACAAAACTATGGAATGGTTTGGTTTGGAAGGGACCTTAAAGCTCATCTCATTCCAGCACCCTACCATGGGCAGGGACACCTTCCACTAGCCCAGGTTGCTCAGAGCCCCATCCAACCCGATCCAGCCTGGGCTGACAGCAGAGGTTTTATGCACTTGCATCTTGCCAATATACAGCAAAACATATGCAGGAAACACACAGGAAAGACTGGCTGATCCTTGCATGGATGTCCAGTAATCCACTGCTCGACAGTGTTTACCAGCAGGCTACTTGATTTCTTACCAAATGCAACAGGCAGCAAGTGACTCAGACTCATTTTGCCTGACAGATTAGAACAGAAAGGGGATAAAAGGATAAATGTGGGGATATTTAGACTACCAAAAAAAATCTACTCCTGCAGCTACTGCTGCTCCTCTGGCAGACCAGGCTGTTCTTGGGTATTTCCATACCCAGCTTTTAAAAAGAAGCCTCTCCCAACAGACAGCCTGACAGACACCACCTCATCCCAGGGCAGCATCAACCGGGACCCCTGCACAGAGCCAGCCCCGGGGCACAGGGTGAGCAGGGGGGAGCTGCTCCCTCCGGGTCATCCAGGGGCTCCTGGATCCTGCTTTGTATGAATTTAAGCTTTTTCAATCCCACTTATTCACGAAAAAAGCTTAGGGCTGGGGGAAGCCAAAGAGCAGACAGGGCAGCCTTTGTGCGGCTCTCCCGCCCACCCGAGGGCTCCGGCAGCCCCCTCGTCTCCCCACACAACCCCTGAGCACCCCGGCAGGCAGCAGGGCTGGCACTGCCCCTGTGGCCATGCCAAGCCTGAAGCAACACCTCCAGTCAGAGAGAAGTTAAGCCTCCAATGGCCCATATAAACAGCACCCAAAACACGTTACCCCGTTGTTTCACACAATAAAGCTTTTTCCAGGACTGGTGGGAGGGTTTGGATTCGAGGTGGGTGTAAGATCCAGATGTTCAGTGCTGGTTAGGAATTAAGCCACTAAAACCCTCAAAACATCACCACCACGTCCCAGGCAAACCCTCCTTTGGTGAGGCTCACCTGGTTGTCTCAGTGCAACCTTTGGGAAGAAAGAAACATGAAAAGGGTGTTTTGGTTAAAGCCAGAGGTGCTCAACTTGCCAGGGACAGGCTGCCCTTGCTGCCAGAGCCCAACAAAACTGAGTTAACGGGCAACACCAAGAGCAGCCAAAACCCTCTCCTTGCTCTCATTTGCTGGACCCCACAGGGCCAGAGCCCTCCCTGCCCTGCAACAACTCAAGGTGAGGCCCAGAAATGGGAGTATCACCCCAAGGCACTGCACTGAGGCACACAGAGAAGATCACCTTCCGTGAACTCACCCAGACTGTGGCAGAGGGCACAGTCCTGCTCCAAAGCTCCTGGGAAGCAGTTCCAGCTCTCAGCCCTCCTGCCCCGCAGCTGCCTGGGAGGTTCAGAACCTCCTCAGCATCTTACTCACCCAGACTTATCAGCCCAGCATTTGCATCCCTAACGACACGCCGGGCTGGCTGTCTCCTCCAGCAGCAAGCAGTTGGGGGATTGGAGCACCAGGACACTTCCAAAAAGCCCTGAGGATCTGGAGTGCTTCCCTGCTGAATCCCACCACCCACAGAGCATCTCACGCCCTGGCAAAGAGTTGCTCTTTACAGCAGCTTTTCTTTACAACAAAAGATACTGGGAGTTTCAGCTCCAAAGTGGAATAAGCAGGGTGGGAAAGGAGATGGAGAGGGAGATGTGAGCATCCTGTTCCAACACAAACACACAGTTCCTCATCACACAAACAGGGTCCTTCCTTGCAGGGAAAAGCACTGAGGACAAAAGCAAAAGCCTCCACAAGCCTCTTCCAAGCTCCTGGGCCAGCAAAGGGAAAGATGTCCTCTCCAGAAGCCCAGGCAGGTGTCCAGCCAAGGGCTGCAACGCCTCCAGGCTCCCAAAACCAGCCACGTCCCCCTGCCAGTGCTGCTCTGCCTGAGGCACGGGAGGTACCCGCTGGAAAATGCCAAATGCCAAATTCACAGCTTTGATGACTTCCAGGAGATAACCTGAGTTTAAACTTCCTGGCAAGCCCGGCCTTCCCAGCACCGGCAGAGCCGCTTATGCAAGAGCCGCCCAGGTTTTCTCATCTGCCCAACAGTGCAATGGCAGGGAGGTTGTGAAATGGCCCAAGAGGAAGAGAGTGTCACACCGGAGCCCCGAGGGGACAGGGGTGGCCAGAGGAGGCTGTTACAGGTGACAGTGGCTCCCCCAGCCTGGCTGTATCCGAAAGCAGCGGCGACAGGAGCTGTGGGAGCCAGGACTCTGCAGTGACAGGTCACTGACACCCACAGTGGCACCTGTGAGCAGGCACAGCCCCTCCCTGTTTGCTAAAACAAGTGGAAATATAACAAGTTTAAATTGCTCCTAAACACTGAGCTGGCGGATGCCATAAGGCTGTCATTACCACCGAAATTAAAAACACATCCCTGTCACCAGACCACCTCCCCCTGCTCTTCGTTTTATTTACTACTTTTGTTAAATTACCTTCTGCTTTGTTTGGATCTGACTGCACCTGCTTTGCCCCCAGCCCTGTCGAGACAGCCAGGATTCCAAACCCATTTCCAGGCAAGGCCAGCCCGGACCCGGCTCCCACCCGCACCCACGGGCAGGAGAGGCGATGAGCTGCAGCTACTGGAATTGCTGCCTGACAGGACACGCTGCCAGATTTCCACAGCAGCCCCAGCTTGTGTTCCAGCCGCATTTCCCTGAAAACACACACTTGGCAGGACATCCAAGGAGCCTTTCGAGAGGCTGCCCCAGCTCGGTGCCGCGCACCACGGCCGGAGGATGCCGCGAGGACAGAGGATGGGGAGAGCGGCTGCTCCGGTCCCAAACTTCTTGGCAGAAGATGCTCCCAGCCCAGGAGGTGCTGCAGCCCTTGGGACAGGGACAGCACAGAGTCCCAATGTGCTGTTACACAGATATAGCCTGATCCAGCATGAGAGGTGTATGGCAAGAACGACCCCAAACCTAACTGAACCCCTTCTTCTGGGGCCAGCAAAGAGAGGCTGAACTCAAGAGGGGCACCCAGGGATCTACCTGCACCTGCAAGGCAGCAAACTGAATTATGAAGGCAAACGAAATTAATCCATCCTTCCACTGGTCCCCAATCTATTGGCCAAACTGGATCAGGACAGCAGGAGCAGAGCAGCCAAGTCCCAGCCTGGCTGGGCGCCCCAGGAACATTCAGATCTGGGTTTGCATTTTGAACTTTATTTCTAGTTTAGGCTCCGGCTCGCAGGACAGCCAGGCACAGAATCACATGCAGCCCTGACGCCAACAGCTTGAATAATCTCATTACATATGACGGCAAGGGCTGTGCCAGCTGCAGGCTGCTCGAGCCAGGGAGCTCACCTGCCCTCTCCACTGGGACAGTGCACTGCCACAGCAGGGCAGCGCACTGATGGAAGGCTCTGAGCCATGGGAAGGTGCCATCATCCTCCTCAGCAGCATCAGTGGAGCTCCACATGCTCCTGGCAGTGCTCAGAGAGGAGCCACACCGGTAACCCAATCCTGGGTCCCCCTTCCAACAGCAGGTATCACCCCACCACCCTTCAAATGATGTTTTTGTGGCTTACAGCATCTCCAGCAAAACTTGTGTTTCGAGTCATCTCAGGTCAGGGGGAACTACCAGCACTCAGGGACTCATGGTTGTTAGTCCCTTCCTGAGGCTACAAAGGGAACAGTGAGTTAATGCAGCCATTAAACCTGCCAGCTGCTGTAATCCCTACCTCGAATTGGTAAGATCTTAAAAGGCTGAAATCTTTGAAATGACTCAGCCACGAGGTACAAAGAAACAACAGTTTAAAAGGCTGCTAGAGCTCTGTGCATTCAGACTTGCTCTTGTGTGCCCTGCTCCAGCCCCCATCCATCTCCGCGGGGACATGCCGTGGACAGGAGAGCCCTCTCCAAAATGAGCCTCCAGGCTCAGTCACACACACAGTCCTCGTGCCAGCAGAGCTGAAAGGAGAAGGCATTTCCATAGAATAAGAGAATCACAGAACGGTCTGGTTGGAAGGGACCTTGAGGGTCATCTCATCCCAACCTCCCCGCCATGGGCAGGGGCACCTCCCACTAGACCGGGTTGCTTTTAGTGTTTTGCAGCCATGAAAGATGAGGGGCATCCACAGAGGGGATGGGACCCACTTTCAGCAGGATACAGGTCTCAGAGGCTTTTAAAACCCAACACCAACGTCACCACCAGAGATGACCATGATGCTCAACAGCTCTGGACCACGCCGGAACACTGACTCAGTGTGACAGCCCAGGCTCCAAACAGGTTTTTTTGGGGAGCAGTCAGGCAAAGCTGTGTTCACATGCCAGCCTCTGGAGCTGGTCCTCACAAATCCATCCCCTCCAAACTCTGTCCAGCCTCCAAACCCAACCCTCAACCTCAGCCAGGTCCTGGAAAGACCCTCTCCCAGTTCCTCCCCAAAGTGCAGAGGCAGGGTGGGCACGGGGCTGCCTGGGGGCATGTGGCAGAAGGCAGAGCCCTGGAGCTGGCCCGTGGCAGCCGCCCTCACCCACTGCAGACAGTCCCGGCGAGGCACAGGGGAGGCAGCACGTTATTCTTGGAAACCAGGAGGTGAGGTCATGCTGCCTGAATGCTGCAACTTGAGGCCAGACACGGGGCCAGCTGTGCTTGGAGAGGAGCCTGCCTTCTGCAGCCCGGGGAGCCAGGAGGAGGGAAGGGTTTCTCAATGAAGGAGGGCTCTTCCCTCGCAGTTTCTCAGCAGACAGTGAAACCACAGCAAAAGGATGGCTTTGAAAATAGCATCAGCTACTGTCTGTGCTGCAAAGCCCTCGGACCACCCTGGTGTGGGGCACACGAGCCCACCAGGAAGGCTCAGGAGGTGCCAGGTCATAAACTTGAAGTCACAGTGTTTTACGTGCCACAGGGATGGCCAAACAGCCACTTCCAACCCGGCCACTCCTGTGGATGCCTCCCACACACCTGCACCACCCTGCAAGCCATCAGGAGTTCATCCATCTCATCAGATACCAGAGCACATCCTGGATGCTTCTGGGAAGAGAGAAGTCATCAACCCTGCTCTTTGAGGCTTCCCCTGCAGGAACTTTCTGGGAGTTTTCACCACCTCTGCCTGCCCATTGTCCACCAAACACGCTAGGAGACCTGGCTCTCACTCTGCACAGCTTCAAATTATTTAGACACCGTTTTGAACATTTTGGAGCACGTGTCTCATAAATCCCCAGCACCTGCTCTGCACTGGTCACCACCTGAGGCAGAGCCATCACCTTCACAGCCCCACAGACCAGTGCTGTCCTGTACTCTGGGCTTTCCCAACAGCACAAATGGGACTTCAGTGTTAATGATAAAACCACCCTTTGATCTGGCTGTATTTGGCTACTAAATCACACAGACACAGGGGCTGTATTTCTGTCCTGCAGGACGCCAGCAGCTCAGCTCCTCAGCCCAGTGGCACCTCTGACAGGCTGCAAGACCTTCAGTAAATCACTGCATCTCAGTTCCCTGCCTCTGAAAACATGGGAAACTCCTTTAGCAAGACCTCTGACCAATGGCATTAGATTATTATTAAGAGGAAGAGCCCCGCCACTTCCTGAACATGTACCAAAGAGAAAAGAAAGCCCCTGCTCCCAGGCTGTTATCAGTCCATCACAGTCTCAGGTCTGACTGCTCAGAACATCTAAAGTATTTAGAAGAGATTATGGCAAATCCTAAATTGTTCAAACAAGCTAAAACCCCAAGTCAGTAGACTCCTTTGGTCAATGAGATAATAAACCACCGCTCTGGAAGAGTCCCAGTGATGTCACCACACTTTCCACAGCTTTTCAACCACGGCTTGCACAGAAGGCCACAGTCAAGACGCTCCTGATTATGTAAAATACATGGTAGAGTTAATAAAAAGAAAAATATCTCTCCACCAAGGGAGGAACAGAAGTACAGCAGACACACGGTGAGTTGTTTCCCTTCCTTGAGCATCTACTCCATCACTTCAGGGATTTTTTTCCAGCTGGATTTTCTGGGGGACAAAGCATTTGATCTCAAAGGGAGCTGCAGGAAACAGGGTTCTTTTCCCCCCCTAAACACCTCTGTAAGAAGCCTCTCACCATGGTGGGAGAGAGCACAAGGCATCAGCTCCATGAACTCACTCTCCACAGAACTGCTCAGTTACCAGCTAAAAGCTGCCTGCCCTAATTCCACAACAGGCATCTTACAAGAACAATAAACCACAAAAGTCCCGGCCTCCTTCCTCCTTCTCCATCACAGGAACCATCACTCACAGATTATCTGATGAGGCCAAGAGTGAGACTGAGAGCATTTCGCAAACGTGCCCCAAAGCACTGAGGATGCTCCAGAAACAGGGCTGCCAGAGAGGGGCAAATCCACGAGCCCTGAGAAGCTCTTCCAGCCCTTCCAAAGCTCACCACTCCAGGTGAGGGTCTCCTGCTTCGAAGCTGAGGTTAGGAGTGAGGTTTGATAATTTGTTTTAAAGGCAATCTGCTCCACGAAAAGCCATTTCTCCTCCCTGCTTTCCAGCCTGGCCTACCTGTGATTTCCTTGCTGAATTAAGGCAGCCAGCCACCAACTCGGCATCTTGCCTAAAGATTAGTCTTAAAAGTGGAATTTGCAGTAGGCGAGACAGCCCTCACTGCCAGCCCCACCACTGCAGCCTGACCACAGCAAACCTCGCCAAGTCAGGCCAGCACTGACCTACATACAGCAGCCTCTACAGAAATTACAAGCCTAATTTTGCCTCATAATAAATCACACCAAAGTAGAAGGAAGAAAGGGGTAAGGAATCACCCAGACCTCACGTTTCAGTTCCATTCATCACTTCTCCACAGGCTCTGTGTTCCCACCCTGCAGCACATAGATCATCATGCATCAAACAGGGTCAGGCCATGGGTGACTGGGACCATCCGTGGCTGCTTCACACCAGATAATTCAGGGATGCCACACTTCAGGTATTGCTTGGTACCAAAAACAATAAAATAAAATTGAGGGGTGGGAAACTGAAAAAAGAACAATAATCTATAAGAACAGTAAAGGAATCTCTTGTTTTCACCTAGGTACTCCACAGAAAGCAGAATTGTCATCCATTAACTCACACACAGCATCATGTTATTTAATGATGCGTCTCTGCCATGAGCTATTGCACTGAAAGGAGAAGAAAATTGGCCTTAACGTTTTCACTGCTGCTAGAATACTGTGTCCAAGCTCTCTTCAGCTTTCCTGGAGCACTGAAAAGTTCTCTTAAGCAAAGTGACTCTCAGCAAAACCCTTACCTAAATGTATCTCTCAGTTTGGGAGAAGGAGGTTTAACAATATAATAGTTGCTCACAATCCCAGAGGAAGCACAACACAGCCAGAGAACACCATTAACATCAGGGAGAGACAAACTGTGTCTCATCCTCCAGTGCAGGGTTGCACTGTTATACAAGACTTTGGAATATTAAACGTAAAGAGTGATGTTCCAAATGGAAAGGTTCACTGCACAACCAAAATAAGGCAGCAGACAGATTTCAGCTGTGGCTCCTGGCGATGGGCCATCAGGATTCTTTTAAGCATCATCTGAAACATGACAACTCGATGCAATCACTTCTGTGGATCCTGCTTTAGGTCATCTTTCCACTCTGATGCAGCCCATGAGTAATTTGGACCCAAATACCTCTCCACAGGTCTCTTGCAGAGATGTCATCCCGGCTGTGCAGCAGAGCAGGGGATGAAGTCAGCACACATCATGTCTAGGGCACTCACCCTCACCAAGTTTGGGCTCAGCAGCTCAGTCCAAGTATCACAATCCAGCAAACCAAGGCTGGAGCTCACACTCCTGAGGACAAACCGGGTACACACCAGCTCACCCGAGAGCCCAAACTCACAGCGTGGCAGTTTTTAAGGTGCTGGAAGGAGTCACTTACAGCAGCAGCTGTGCTGCTCTGTGAGGAGGCAGGGACACGTCCAACCACGCAGCTGAACTTGTCCCTCCCCATCAGGGACGCGACAAGAGGCCGGGGCAGGGGACAGGGAAGACAATCTCTTTTTCTGAAAGAGCTTCAGTGTCAAATACGCCTCACCCTCCAAGAGCTGAGCAGATGCTCTTCGTCACCCTCCTACATCACAGCACGAAGTCCTGCGCTCCAGGATGCTTTTCAGCAATGCCAAGGAACCCACAGAGCTCACGGCAGCAAACCCTGAGCCACCCCTGCCCAGTGCTCTGGCATGGGCACGGTGACAGCACCAGTGCCAGGCCCCAACTCTGCCCGTGCTGGGCACAGGAACCGCCGGTGCTCGGCCTCCTGTGCCATCCTTCCCCTTTCAGGGCTGAGAAAGGGGAAGTGCTGGGATGTGTGCTTTAAATACATGAGTCAACTTCAGAGGCGAGGAGGAGCCGGTCTGTCAAAACACAAGAGGATTTTGCTAATTTCCAATCCAACAAGATGACAATACATGTCGCCCTGGAGTACAACACTCCTGAGAAATGCTGGCACTTCTGACAGAACAGTCAAACTTATCACCCAAATGACCCCCACTCTTTCAGCGCCATCCCTTGCTGACCCCACCACCCCTGCAGAGCAACTGGTGCCTCCAAAGCCCCCTGTGTTCATTCACTCACTCAGGTTAGGAACCCCAGACACCAAGAGATGGGCACCTCTAAACCCAAAAGAGCTGGGAGTTACGGGTTTAGGTGGAGGTTACAGGTTTAGGTGGGGTTTTTTTAGCCTTCCCAGTTCTCAGGGTAACACCAAGGGTTTGAACAGCTCATGTGTGGGCGCAAATTGCACGGATGCTGGAGAACACGCTGCTCCCACTGAGCAGACTGCCTGTACCCGCGTCACCCGGCGTGTCGTGAATCAATTCAAACTTCCCAAAGTATCTCCTGCGGAGAGACACGCTCTCCTCTTCGCTCAAAACCCCCACGTGAAAACAAGGAGAGGGTTGTGTCAGGTAAAACACAGCTTTTTAGCCACTATTTATCTACCTCTTTTCAAAGAGAAGCGAGTTACGGACAAGGGGTAACATCGTATCTCTGAAATATCCCCCGTGGGAAGCGGGGGACAAGTCTCTCAGTGTTACTGTCATCGAACGGGGACAGCGGGCAGCTGCCTCTGCTCCCACCACACACTGTGAACAGCCCCACGGAGGGAACCCCTCGTTCAGCAGCGCGGACCCCACGTTTGGAGATGCAGACCCCCCATTCCCAGATGCGCATCCCACGGGGGATGCGAGGGGGATTCCGGCCAGGCCACGGGCTCCTCTCCACTCCAGACCCCACTCCCCGATGTCATTTCTGTCACGACCCCAACCACCAAGATGTCATTTCGCTTCGTTTTTCACGCTGGAAAGCCACGTCTCGCTGCTCGCAATAGGGGCGGGGAGGGGAGGGGGGGGAAAGATGAGATTAAAGCGCGGCCGGAGGGGCGGGCGGGCAGCTCATTGTCCCCCCGGGACCCCCTTGCCCGCAGCAGACACCTTCCATCACTGTCAACCGCCTCTCCTCCG